>CM063505.1:185206750-185224250 GCA_032207245.1 Pardosa pseudoannulata | reverse complement strand
TAGCTAAAAAATGTACCAATTATTAGGCAATGTTTCCCCTGAAGAAGTATGCGTGAGAAAGCCAAGGACTGCGATATGCTTACAATGATTATTATGGAATATTACACCAGTCATAAAGATACATTTTAAACTATTGATGTGTTGAGGCCAGTTGTTAGTTCATCGCTATATTACAGGGATCGTCAAACTTGGACTCAGGGTGACTGTGAAACTGTATAACCTATCCTATATCTTTCTCCGAAAGTATATGAAATTTACAGCAACATCTATTTTCAAGACTGAGCTTTCAGCCAATTTTTGCCACTAATAATGTTTCTTTAATGTTGTTCACGTTATATAAATGCTGGTAGTAGTAATAAAACTATAGAAAAATGATACAATTAAATTTAATATCCGCATACCGCTAATTTATCTAAATAACAGAACTTGTGCTACTAGTGTCTCTTACTCTTACATCATAGCGTCTAGTGACTGGGATGTGTTTACTTTCCTTTACACAAACAGTCGCATTATAGTTCTATAGATGTTATAATCGGTCGTACTTTATATTCTCCATTAGTTTGTTCCGATATTTCTCTCTTGTTACCACATAGGGAGACACGATATTTCTCATAAATACGTTGTTCAAAAGGACATCAAAATATCAGTGAATCTACTGGTAATAGCTCAACGCAGTTGACCTTTAAGTCGGCCGGATATTTTATTTTAGTTATTTATTTATTTAAGATTACAGAATTTCTTTCCACTCTTGATATTTATCTGCATTCAAACAGTGTAAATATGAAGTACATCGAAATTTTTTTGTTTATGTTAGACTTATTTTTCACTTTCAGTTAGATTTCACTTTGATTTTCGAATATGTAATACATTTTAAATACCTTTATTAAAATGGAATAACTGTGATTTTTACACCGCTTTTATACCAGTGTTGGTAACTGTTCCTAACCGGTTTTAAACAATAGGTTCAGCTTCTTGTAACATAAAACTGACCATAGCGCTTTAAACCAAACCAAAAACTTAAAATACTCAGGCATGTAACCAATTATTATTCACTTGACTCATTATGTGTTATGGTACTCGCACTTACAGAACTCTAAAATTCGTTTCTTTTCTCCAGATTTAGAGCATTTTGAAACGTTGCTCGTCATCTTACTTTCAATCTTGAATTTTTTTTAAGCTTTAAAGTACTCTATTTTATTACTTTGTGCAGAGTTTTTTTTAACGGCTACAACCGTTTCTTACATGAACAGACAGACCTCCACACTTACATAACTATATATCATTCCTCTGGTTCTTTGTGTTTTTAAATTATTGTTTTCACGCACAGACAGAATGCCACAAATATTTTTTCTAGATTTATAGAGGTTTTTAAATATTGCTCTTCATACCAATCTCGAGGTCGAATGCCTTTAGAATACTTTCTTTACTTTACTACGTTACAGAATTTTTTTCATACTCGAGAAAGTAATAAATAAATAAATAAATGATATGTTAATTATAAACATTCCTTGTACTACATCTTGGATTTTTTTCGTTTGGATCTAAAAAAAAATTCTTTTTTTATTTATTTGTGTACAATTTTTTTCGTCCCTTCCACTGTGTAAAGGATTTGAGTTATCCTTTTCGCTCGGTTTCGCTTTGCCGCAAAAGAAACCGGTATTTTTTGGGCGTACAAGAGAATGTATCTATTGAGAGCCACATTCAGTTACTGTTTCTATTCGAGAGAAAAAAAAATAAATAAAAACTCGCTGAGCGACAGCAGCAAAAACCAAAACACAAACTCACTCTCGATTGTGTGTCTGTTGTCGGCGCTGCTTTCACAACTAGAGATCGGAATGCATACGTTTCTTCCTCTCCGGTGGCATCTGCAAACAGAGGAAATTTTCAGTTAGTTTTTGGTCGACGAATTTCACACTGATTAATTTTAACCTTTTGATTATTACGGCAGCGTAGGTTTTTCTGCTGGTTTTTAAATCAGTGGTTCCCAACCTTTTATCATTTGTGAGTCATAACTACTTTGTTAGGAGCGGAAAAATCCCTAATGTTGAATTAACCCTCTGACTGCTCATCCCGTGATTTCCACGGGCAACTCAAATGTAGCAAAATATTCTCATCTCGCGATTTTCACGGGCATGTGTTTTTTTTTCTTTATTATGGAGCATATCCCACCTTTTCACTGTTTAACCAGTAACATATATTTTATATAATATTAGATGTTTAATTATGTAATAAATAGATTTATATGACTAGTACTATAGTTATATTAGATAATAGAATTATAGACATTATGTAATAAATAGAAATCAACTGTAATCCAATTGAAATTTATTAAAAAATAAATTTTGTATGTGTTAACATATTGTTTGGAGCGCTACGGTCTACCTTTTGCAACAAGAGGGCTAATGAGACCGGAACCTACTGCTTAAAGCCAATTCCGAGCTGCTACGAACATCCCTACCCCAGTAGGATTCGAACCCACGAACTCCGGTTGCGAAGGCCAGCACCCTAACCATTCGGCCACCGTTCGGCGTGATAACATATGAAATTAGTTTTCCTGACAACTTAGTTTCTCATGATAAAAATCAATATAAAAATTATTTTTTAGAAATATAAAATGCGTATTTTGATTCTCTAATATATATAGATTTAAAATATGAAAAAGAAATACTCAATTTTTAAAGTCGTCTTGGTTTACAAATTGAACAGTCAGAGGGTTAATAAGAAGAACACATTTTCAAAAGCATAATTTTTTAATTTTGAAAATTTATGTTATAAAAGGAATATTTTCATAATTCTGCAACTATTCCTTTATACAGAATTGGAAGATCATCATTGAAATTAAAGAAATGCTGCAAAAAATATGTATAAATGAATAGGTTTTATGTTGTTTTAAATCAGTAGTTCCCAATCTTTTATCATTTGTGAGTCATAGCTACTTTGTTAGGAGCTGAAAAATCCCTAATGTTGAATTAATAAGAAACCATATTCAAAAGCATAATTTTTTAATTTTGAAAATTTATATTATAAAAGGAATATTTTCATAATTCTGCAACTGTCCCTTTATACAGAATTGGAAGACCATCATTGAAATTAAAGAAATACCGCAAAAAATATGTATAAAGGAAAAGGTTTTATGCTGTTTTAAATCAGTGATTCCCAACCTTTTATCATTAGCGTAGCATAAATACTTTGTTAGGAGCGACAAAATCCCTAATGTTTAATTAATAATAAGGAAACTGATATTGAAAAACATATTTTTTTAATTTTGAAAGTTGATGTTAAAAGAATATTTTCATACTCTGTAACTGTCTCTTTATGAAGAATTGGAAGCTCATATTTATCATTCAAATTAAAGTAGTATTGCAAAAAAATGTGTATAATTCAATAGATTTTGTGCAGTTTTAATTAGTGGTTCCCAACCTTTTATCCTTAGCATAGCGAATGTACTTTATTAGAAGCGGCAAAATCCCTAATGTTAAACTAATAATAAAGAGATTTATAATCAAAAACATAATTTTTTTGTTTTGAAAGTTGAATATTTTCCTAATTCTGAAACTGTTCTCTTTATAAATAATTGGAGTATCTCACGTTCAAATGAAAGAAGTTTAAATGAAGAACTACAAAAAATGTGTATAATTAAATAGATTTTGTGTTGCTTTAGAGCACGGTTTTCCAACTTTTCATCAGTAGTGTAGAGTAGGCACTTTGTTAGGACGTCAAAATCTATTTTTTTAAATTAATAGTAAGGAGACATGCATATATTTTTTTTAATTTTGTTAAAAGATTTTCTTTGGTGAAAAGAAATATCATATTTCAAAATATCACCAATAGTTTTTCAATGGTTACCACCAATGGTTACCACCAATAGTTATTACAATTTTCTGTTAACATTTTTAATTTCCATCAAGTGAAATTAAAAAAGAAATATTCTTTTTGAATTATAATTTATCACTGTTAGATTTCAAAGCGTGTATTTACATTAAATTTTGTTTTCTTGTTTGAAAGAGTTTTATGCTTGAGAAAAAATAAATCTTCGCAGCTTAAATTTCTCCTGTCTTTAGAAAATATTATCTCCATAGCAGTGAGTGGCTAAATGACTTCTGTACCAGTCTGTACAAGCGTACGAAACGCCATTGACTTTTATAACAACAAATTTTACAAAGCGTTTGTATAAATAATTATATTAAAGTTATGAGACTTAATAAAAAATACACTAACGTGTAACCAACTTAATCCCATTAATATATTTTTAAATTAGATATAATCTTTTACTCTCTTTTTTTTAATTTCATTTCTTTGAAAACACATTTTGGGGTTTAAATTTTCCTAAATCTTTACATGTTTTGTCCTAATATACAGTGAAATAAATCTGTGCACCCCCTTTAAGTTTGAATTTCATTTATGTTATTAAACATTAATTTAAATTTAGAAAAGTCCAAACGTTTCATATAAATTCAACGAATATACATGAAAATGTTTACTAATAAACTATTAAGCAAAATTAGGAAAAAAAATTTTACCACCTTGCATTAAACATTTTATAAATTAATTCAACCCCTGGCATAGATGTTTATAACCATTCGAACCGATTTTAAGCCTATCTCATTAGCCCTCGTATAGAAAAATAGTAGACTTTAGCACTCCTTACCAACCAACCAAGTATACTCTAAATGTTTTTTACAAAATGCCAAACTTCAAAAAGCTGCTCTTTTCTTTCTTTATGGGCCGACAGTTATGTAATTCGAGAAATTTCCAATAAATCTTAAGAATTTTCAAGGTTGATACTGGAAACCAAATTCGAACTGTATACAACTGCTGATTTCATTGTTTACGGGTAGTCAGTTATGTAGTTCAAGGAATTTAGAATTGTCCTGGATGAAACAAGAATACCATTCCATAAAATTCTCAAAATTTTTCTTTGA
This sequence comes from Pardosa pseudoannulata, assembly GCA_032207245.1. Lineage (NCBI taxonomy): Eukaryota > Metazoa > Arthropoda > Arachnida > Araneae > Lycosidae > Pardosa > Pardosa pseudoannulata. Next base: position 185,219,328 of record CM063505.1, on the reverse strand, counting down.
TGACGGCTTTTGGCAAACTTAAAATTTAGTTTGGTAGCTGAAAAATAAATAAAAATTCGTTAAAATTCACGTTATTATAGATATTACAATTTGCGTAAAAAAAAAGAAGTTTAAATGTAAATACATATTGAAATCCACTTAATTAAATATAAAACTTACTATTAATTTTATTGTAGGCTATGAAATTTCGAATTTTATATTTACGTTTTTGTACGAAATATTGTGACGTTGATGTTAGAGAAACAGACGAGACACACAGTGGGAACGCAAAGCTATTTATTTAACACACAACAGAAATAAAACAAACTGAGCTACTAAGAATATTCTGGAACACCATTCCAGTAATTTGAAGAATATTCTAGTCCTTTATAGATATGACGGAAATTAAATTAAATTAAAAATATTTCAAGGTCCCTGCCGGGTTTTGACCCGGGGAACTTCTGATCTAGTCTGATGCCATGACCACTTGGCCACAAAGACCTCCAAAACGAACGTTTATAAGTGACAATATTGTAATCGCAATAACTCTCGGTCCTCAGATTCCAACGGAAATATTCCTTTTGACTCATTATGAATTCTTTTTGATTAGTTTAACTGTTACGTCTGTACATGCGTACAAGAATCTTAACTGGAAACTCTAAGTATATATTATAATCATCCCCGAATGCATATTGGCTAGTTTCGTCGGGAAGACTGAATTTACGTCCATATGTATCACGCATAACTGAAAAAAGGTTAGACATAGAATTTTTTCCAAAGCAGCTGGCAATACAGACAGATATCTTTATGTCAAACTCGGCTGCGAATCTATTACTCATTTAGCATCATACGTGGAGCATGGGGAGTTTGAAGAATTCTACGGATGAAAGTAACATTGCCTCGCTGGATCTTCTTAATATAGAAACAGTTTCAAGTAGAAGACCCCCCCCCCAGGATTGACCTGCCACCTCCAAAGGCATCGTTTAAACTTGGAGAATATCACGATTATGAACCAATTTTACGTAAGCCAGTCGCCTTTAATGAACATGGCGTATCTTTGGCCGGCTTGAGCATCGAACTCACAACCCTCCAGTTATGAGATGGACGCCTTTGCCGACTGAGCAACCGCGTTTCAGACGAAGAATTTTGAAATCATGTATTTATGATTGTTATAGCACATTTCAATGTACACTTCTCTGATTGCAATCTGCACTTTCTCTATAAAAGAAAATCAATATAATTGAAAATTATACGATTGGTCATAATTAAAAAAAAAAGCATGTACACTGTTGAAATTTTTCATTTAAGAGTGTTGTAGCGTCTAGTTGTACATTTTTATTGCAATATTTTCAGTATAATTTCTGTAACTGAGAGCGATCGAAATGTTAAATTTGTCCTATGTCACACCGCAATCTACCTGGTATGACGCAGTTTGGATCCAATCGATAGAAGTTGTTACTGTCGAAAAGATGAGGTCTTTCTATAATATAAATTTAACAATTTATTTTTAATGAAGGTTAAAGACAGAAAGAAATGGCTCAAACATCATGACATAAACCGCATGGAAAACAAAGTCCTCAAACTTCCTTCTCCGCCTCAGTCAGATGAATTCGCAAAAAAGCAGGACTCTTTACTGCATCTCTTTTCAATTGTGTTCTCTCATCACTAGGAAATCTCGGTATCAGGGGTTATAACCTTTACCGCAACAATCTCAATAAAACAGTTATTGGAAAAATTACGAAAACTCTTTAAATAACAATTATTGAAAAGCTACGGATCGCCGCTGTATTAAGTCTACTGATTGTTTAATTAATATATACTACTCACTGTTGAATACAATCTACTTATTGTTGAATTGATATTGCATATTTTTTATCTAACAAAAATTAATATTTTCGTACTTTTGCAAATGTCCACTTTATTAAGAAATGGACGATTGAATCCTCACATTAAAATAAAATAAGTTTCAATAAAGACCAGTTAAAAATTGGTATAATTTTATAGTGTACAAGAAAGTCATTTGGTGTACACATTGTGAAGATTGCCGAATTGTTTTAGAAATCACACCCAAACAGTCGATATGTTTTCAACATCTAGATTTTATTTCAGGACAGACCTGCTACGGGACTACGGGACTACTAAATATTCAATTAAAATAATATTTACACTCACAGTCTATCAATTCAATATCTATCTAAATTACGAAGAACCTAGCTTAAACGTCCGGAATCCACATTACCTCCGACGTTCTCTCTAATACGACTTACCATTTTTATAAATAGTGCTCTCTCGCCGATTATGATTACTCGCATGTCCCGACACACATAAATTTTTATTTTCCTAAAGAGAAACATATGAAATAACTTTTTCAACCATATATAATGATCATAACTCAAAATTTTGATTTTTCCACTCAAATGGAACTTTTTTTAACCTGCTATGCACCGCAAGACAAAGACAGGATTTGAGAATAAAAGTAATTTACTACCAAAAGTTACTTACACAGATCGTTACGTTTCAATATAATCACCGTGACAATTCTATTTGTAACATCATTGGACGAAGTTTCCGATACGCTCTTCGGGCTGAACGATTTTCGAATGGTAGAACGCTGCTCCTCGTTACCGGAGTTCTCGGGTTCGAATCCTGTCTCTGGCATTAGTAACCATTAGGAATTTAAGCAGTAGGTCCCGGTCTCATTACCCCTTGTGAGCAAAACTGTAGACCATAGAGCTCCAAACCAAATTAAACCGATACCCTCTTCAGAGAATGTTGCGGATAGTTATTATTCATATTCGACAAACAAACATAATAAGTTCAAACAATTCCTCCCTAACAAGAATATAGCTGCAGTCCTCTGGGACTGAAAAAGTGTTTTGATTGTTTGCAGTAAGGTATACTATCAATTCAACGGTTTTGTTCAAACTTTACGACGACTGAGAAAAGCCATCAAAACAAATTAAGATGAATGCCCAATTCTGGAGTTCATGACAAAACCCATCCTCACATTGTTCTATTGTAGCCCAGCAGCTAATGTAGCAGTTCAAATGGACATGTTTGACCGCCCAGACTTAGCACTAAGTCATTTTCTTTTCTTCCGAATTGAAGACGTTCTTCATAGAGGTAATCTGAAATTTGGTTCACGATATGACAAATTCCTGAAATTTCCTGGCGGTTAAGGAGAAATGTATCCACATTTTAAACATAATTTTTGGCAATAAATTCATATTGTTCTCTAATATTCTCTTTATTTTACGTTCCATCGTGGGTTAGAAAAAGGATTCCCCAATTCCATATGAACACAATTCTTCCTCACCGTGCTTCGTGAGAGACAGCATATGTAGACAGAAGCAAAAGAAAAACTCATGGAAGAACCAAATTAACTCAAACTTAGGTCCCAACTTTTTCCTGACCCACTCTTTCAACAGCATGAATAAAGACACTATCAAGACATCATTGGCTCTATGACTTTACTTATACCTGACACATATATACAATATATCAGAATTATTACACTTAAAATATCTCTTAAAAATTCTCCTCTTCACCTTTTCATTCTGGAATATCTATTTTCCCAGCCGTTAATATCATATTTAAAGAAGAGCACGCTGACTTAAAATTCTTTCTACCCGTTTCCCAAAGTTAACTCTGAAATAAATGATCATTTTCTGTCCACTCGCCACATTTCTCAGGCTTTCCAATAAAATGGTTCACTCCTACAGTGACTAAATTGCTACAATAACGCTGACTGAGCTTTTCTTTCTTGGGAAAGAATTCGTCTCATATCTCGTTGTGGGACCTAACTCTGTAAGTCTTCTGATGTATCATTCATTGCTCTACTATTGGCAGATGTTTTTCTTAAATCTTAAATAAAAGTTAAGTTCCAAGTTGGATTTGTTGCTTCTTTTTATAGATCCACGACTGCACACTAATTAGGCTTCTCATTGCCTAGTAAGCCCGGGCAATTAAAGTTAATAGGGGCTAAACAATTCAAGTGTAGTTCAAGTGCATTAGTTTCGCCCCATTACATATATATATATATATATATATATATATATATATATATATATATATATATATATTATATATATATATATATATATATATATATATATATATATATATATATATATATATATATATATATATATATATACATGTGTGTGTGTGTGTGTGTGTGTGTGTGTGAAACATAGCGTAGCATGCTATGCTTTTGGCATGTAACGTGTTCGAAGGGGTGTAGTCGTCGGCGAAAAAAATATAAGATATTAAGATTTATCAAGAGAATCTTTATTTAACAACGTCCAACAACAAAATCTCGCTAAAATGGTCGTGTGGTCTTTTATAACTTTGGAGACGCCACAGGTGTAATAAAAGGAATGTGCTTAATCAGCAATGTAGGATGGTTAGTTAATTTTGCCAACAGGAAGGAGATTTTTTTTAAGACAAAAGAGTTTAACGCCTAAAGGCTACTGAGAAGATGACGAAATCGCGGATTTGGTGGTTTTTAAATATAGGAGTTAGTAATTATTAGTTTAAGACTAAAGTATTAAATTTTGATAGTACATATATATTAGAGAAAGAGAAATGAACACAAATATATAAACCATCGTGTAACTTCCGCAACATTTCTTAGCTCTCAAATAATACAAGAAAAATAATGTTCGCATTTTAAAATGCTTCATACGCACCAAAAAAGACGATTGGACCGACTGGTAACGTATTTGCATATCTCCTAACTATACATTTGGTGCCCGAATTCCAGGCTGCATTACACCTTATGTTTTCCGTCCAACGAGACGCCAAAATGTTTTGAATCCATAGAATCGAATCTGATGCTAATGCGAGAGGAAGTTTTGATAGATGTCAATGCCTTGGGAACGAGTTCTGGTCGGAACAACTTTGTATCAAGTAGATATTGGCATGCAAATGAGAAAAGACTTTCTCCTCCGGATTTTTTTTTTCTTTTTACCTTTTCGTTCTCGTATTATTTGATACAGGTTCGCTTTTTATTATTTTATTTGCCGCACTATTTGAGGACTTAACGTTTGAAAGTTTCAGATTTCTTTCGGATTACGAAGATTCCGTTTTGCTAAATGCACTTTCGAGTTATACGTTATTTATGAATGCCAGTGGGATAAATTAGGAACGCGGAATACATATTTATGACGCTATTAGTTCTCTCTTTTTTCTTTTTACAATCATTGACTACTCTGCAATGAGAAGATGTCATTTTCTTAAAAAATCCATTACTTCATGTATACTATATGCATAAGCATTACGAGACAATTTCGAAGGGATTTTATTTTTATTTTTCTGTATGCGATGTTGTATATGGAAAGTTTTATAATAGAAAAAAACTGCAAGATATCGATGAATCTGGACGTCCACCAGAGATCTTTCAACTAAGTGCCGTAAGATATCCCTACTGATGCCACGAGGGGTTTGTGTAAGAAAAGTTAATAAATATGAAATAGAATGTAGTCACATATTAAATCCATGAGTTACATGTGCATAAGTCAGAACCTTGACCGCTATAAGAGAAGGTGTCGGCGAATAACATTGTATGTTGGCCGTGTTCTAACATTCTGTTAGTGACACTGTTGGAAACAGAAATTACCAGAACAGCCATTTACTATTTTGATACCAAGGAGGAGTGTTTCGAGCAGTACGGTTTTACTACATGTAGGCTGAGGAGACCTACTGATTAACCCTTTGAGGACGGGTGCATCATATATGCAACATCTTTCAAATTGACTCTGGAGGTAAGTATATTATTAATGATATTTTGAGTAGAACATTTAATTATTATTTCTTATTGCCATTAGACGTAGCCCTATGTCTGCTATAGGTGAACTTGTCTATTACAGATATCTGAATACCAGAGAATCATTTGGTTCAATTTAAAAGATATTGCGTATATGATAGTCCCGTCCTCAAAAGGTTAAAGCCGATTCTGAATGGCTATGAACACATCAATGCCACCAGTGGTATTTAACATAATATCTCTACTGTGCACAGTTATTATGTTTTCATTACACACATTTTCCTTCGTTCGGTGATGCCATTTAGGACAACATAATAATGTGTAAAAGAAAAATAAAAGGATATATAATAGTTCATTTTTTAATATTTTATTTTCCTCCTCATTAATCAAAAGATTAATTTCAATTTGTCTGCAGTGCCAGATTAAACAATAGGGAGGCCCTCAGTCAGTCGAAATCTTGGGAACCTGTCACCTAATAACTTTACAAATACGATTTTATTACACAACAATTTAAGGAATGTAATTTTATTGCACCAAACAATAACAGATTATCAAAAAATTAATATAAATTATAAATAAACAATAATTATATACAATAAAAACAAATTAAAAATACTACATGCTTGTTTTTCTCAATTTTGTGGTCTGGCTTTCTATTAGAGCATCTTGAAATTCCATGTTCTAGAAGACGCCGAATTCAATGGCCATAATAACAAGTGAATTCAATCTTTCTTGTGTCTTGAAAATCAATGACAGTTTTTTTAGTACTTTTAACTTTGAAAAGATTTGTTCACCAGCATCAGTATTTTTAATGCTGTGATAACATTGGGAAAAGTGGATTGCACTAAGTTAAAATTCAGCTCCATCGCTGGAAACATTGTAGAGTGAATTTTATGTCTTCAAAATAAACAGTAATACGTGGAAAATGTTCGTGTCTAAATTCAATTCATGTGCGAAAACATTCTGCTGCATAACAACTAAGAACTAAGTTTTTTTAAATAGAGTTTAAATGGAGTTAAAATAAGTTTTTGAAATAGAACCCAACATAAGAGCAAGAAAGAGATAAAAATCGGTGTTCATGCGGAGAGGTGAAAGTGTAGAAAATTATTTAATTGGTCTACTATTTACAGGAATTAAAGTAGGAATTAAATTGGTCATTAAAAAATTTCTTTGGGTTCAGAAACTTCAGAGAAACGCCGAATCGGTAGGACGCTACTTTTCCGTGGGTTCGAATTTTGCACAGATGATCTTAACCGTTTATAATCGACTTTAAATACTAGTTTCTGTACTAATTAGTCGTCGGGTAGGAAAAAAGATAGAATCCAAAACCAAACTGTCTGTGGCCATAGCCGGTAAAATTGCCGGTATATTCGTAGTCACAATAGAGATTTAAAAAATAGTTAGTGTTGAATTTTTGAGGATATCATAGGTTCAATATTTTTTTTCTGTGTAGCATTTCATTAGTCAAATGCTAGGGTGTCACCTTTTGGTAGAGTGACATTTTGAATTGTCCTGGTTCTTCTGAAGTTCCAGGATATACGTGTTACAAATAAAAATTAAACTATTTTTGTTATTAGGTCTATGTGTGTGTATTTTTCTGTCTGTTCCTGATAAACACGATCCCTCAAAAATACAACAAATATGATTATAGTCATATGAAATTGTCACTAAAATAGTATTTATACTATTATGTACATAAAAAGTTAGCTAGTTCTTACTTTCTAGAATAAAAACTACATAGAAAGTACATTAGCCCATTTAAAAATTCATTTAGTTGGTACAAATGATTGTAAAAAAATGTAGTCAGTAGTCAGAGGAAGAACCGATTTTTTGTTCATAACAAAATAAAATTGTGGTTTTGAAATTCACCGACAGATGGCGCCGATACGAAATATCTATGAAACTCGAGTTTTCAGTAAAAGAAACTAACGAGGAAGTCTGCATTCAATATTTCTACATGCAACGACATTCATTATATTTAATGGCTTAAAAGATAAAGCATCCCATATGGTCTCCTGACATAATCTATGCGCTTAAACTGATTAAGCTTGTGTAGACTATACCAGGTATGGGCAAACTATTAAAGGTTCTATCCGGACTGTCACGAACTATATATATATATATATATATATATATATATATATATATATATATATATATATATATATATGTGTATGTATATATATATGTATGTATGTATGTATATATATATATATATATATATATATATTATATTATATTATATTTATATAATGTGATGAATTACAATGAGAATTATCTACAATTGTTATCTACAATTACAGTTTAGTGCTAATTACTTACCACTCTACATTAATTAAATACGTAATGGTTTAATTTAAAACTGAAAAATATAGAGGTATATGAGGATTCTCCCCCCCCCCTTAAAAGAAAAAACCAATAAAGTACATCCAATAAAAATGAATTAGAGCTTGATGAAATAATGTTCATTTGAAGCTCCCTTTCCCTTGCGATACAAGCTCTAATATTATTTATTTCATATAGAAACAAGTCGGATATATTGTGATAATGTCAACAGAAGTGTTAGTAGTTCAAAAATAAAGTGTTGCTTGTGCTTGTTAGCGCTGTTGTGGATATTCGTAAAATATTTCGACTCCACAGTGTCTACTAAGGAACTTAAAGCTGATTCTCGGTTATGAAACTGTAATATATTTTAGAATTGTTAAAATTTTAGAAGGAACTATCTTTTACCGGTGAATATTTTTCTTTTGTTTTTTGGCCCTCTCCAGAAAGTTTTCCCATTCCTAAATCCAAACATATTTTATACGTGCTACTCTAAATTTCATTCATTATAACAGATAAAAAATTGGAGTAATTAAAAAGTTTGGTTATGTTATTGGTAAACAAAACAGTCAGTTTAACTGTAACAGTCGTCTTGCTTGTCTTCCATATTGAGTAAATTACAACGTCTGGCGTAATATATTTGTTTCTCCTCTAATTATGGTAATATTTGGAGACTTCGAAAACAAAATTAGTTTCTGCTTAGCTCAACTATTCCTATATAACTCCTGTACATAACTCAGATTCGCTGCTAGCGTCCTTCACTTAACAGACTATTAACACTAATTGGCTGGCTCACTTGCGTCCTCACACTACTATATAAGCAAACGTAAAACGTTTTGACGAGAAATCGCCAAATATGGATAGACTGAATAAACTCAACATTTTTATTTCCAAATATTTATATGGTCTTTAATGGCCTTATAACTGTTATATACCGAGCATGGATGCCATTCTAACTTTGTAGTGGGACAAAAGTAACCCTATATATATATATATATATATATATATATATGTGTGTGTGTGTGTGTGTGTGTGTGTGTGTGTGTGTGTGTGTGTGTGAGCGTGTATATGCATATGTATACAAACATACATACATATATAGTAAAACCTTGATACAAGATTTAGGGTACCTAATAAAATTAACGTTATAGAGGGATATATATCGTTATATAGGGGGACAGAGGAGTTTTAATCTAAACTGGTTAAATTAGGGCTGATTTTATACATTCCAGTGCATATTCGTACACATAGATACATACACATATATAGATCTGCATGAATATATATATTTAACTAACTAATATTTATTTATGTATGTGATTACCGTGTTTGAATGGTTTTGTTTGGAGCACTACGGTTAAATATTTGGGGCAGAAATGCTAATTAAGACCGGGGCCTACTGCTTAGTGTCGATTCCAAACACCGACGAGTATCCATGCCTGTAGCGGGATGAAAACCCCTAGACTCCATCACCGAGAGGCAGCTTCTTAAAAATTCGGTCGTCATCCATCTGTGGTCAACTCGAAAGGGTAACATTAGTTAAGGAGTGATTGGACGTAACATATTGAACGGGAAATTTTAATTTTTTAAACGGTAATCAAAAGTTTATCTGTAAGATTGTAAAATTTAGGAGAGTCTAGGATAAACTGCGTTTATTCCTACAACAACTATATTTGCATACCTTGTAACGATCCGTTACATGACTAAACGAAAAAAGAACGGATAGTCACCTTTTGCAGCGACCATTATGATTAGCGGTAAGTAGACAAAGCCGTTTGTGTACTAACGTCTCCCGCACAAAGCCGAGGCAGTCGCTTAAGCGGCGGTACATTAAGAATAGCCAGTACGCCGGAGTCAGCGTGTCTACGCCTTTATGATGTCTACTGCCGTCAAAAGACTCTGGTAATAATTAGTAATCGAGTGATGGTGTAGTGCACATGTGGGCCCAGTTACCGGTGCCTCAAATGAATTTAAGCTGTTTTGGTAGGTTGACTTAAAGACAACCTTTTGGCCACATCTGGAAAATAGTCAGCTGATCCAGGCGGGTCGGTTGACTGCAAGATTGCTTCACCTTGGTTCTGGAAGGTTCCGGAAGAATCACGCTAGGGGCAACCGGAACCCCTATAAAAAGAAGACTGGCTGAGCCAAGAGAGGGGCTTTTTCTTTGAGAGTTCGTTTGGAGGAGTTTGTTTTTGTGAAGCTCGAGAGAAGTCCACTTGTCTCTCCGATTGCCGGAGCTTGCTTTTCTTTAGAGACCGCCAGCGTCTCTGCTTTGCTAAGAAGTCGACTTCCGACTTTGGGATCCCATTCAAGTTATCTTTAATATTTTTTTCTGCTTCGTGATTAGAAGTAGGTCACTGAGAGTGGCACTTACTCTCATTTCGGATCGTCCTGCATCTTTAGTTACCTCAACGAACTCCAGCGTGATACGCACTCTGAGCTTTTCGAGCCTCAGTGTGGAAGTCAACTGTACTGATCGTCAGCCCGGAGATTATAGTGTCAGCGTCACGTACCGGCACTAATTAGCGAACTGTTCCTGTGTTCGAGAAGGACTAGCTTCACTGTACCCACGTGTGGTAATTGTGTTAACGTTTATCCCGGCACGAGATCTCAGAAGAATCGGAATTTACTGAAACCGATACATAGCTATACATACTTATTCACCCGAATAAAGTATTTAATCCAGAGTAAACAAATGTCCAGCGTGTATCATTGACGGCCTCGTCTACCCATACTTCAGTACGTCACAACCTACCCTCGCTTCTATGCAGAGATAGATTAAAAAATATGTCTTATAAAAAAACCCCATTAAACTTAAGAAAGTTCATTCTCTTTAACATTATGTATATTACATATATCGTTAAAAGAATTTATTTTAAACCAATTGTACAATGATTGTGAAATTAAAACTGGTTTTAATGCAGATAATTAAAAGGAAAACTAAAACTGTGTTTTAGAATATAACGTGGATAGAAAATTATGATTTATAAAATTCCTAATTTAGTATCATAATCAGTAAATTAGTTGAAAATAGAAGAATTCTTTGATCGTTTGATTAAATTTAATGATTTTTTTATTGAAAAATGGTTGATTTTCTATATATTAAAGAAATGTATTTTAATAGTCTATTATGCAAAATCCTTAATATATAAATATTTATTTGCGTGTAAAAAATGTTTATCCCTACCTAAATTTTTCTAATTGCCTTCCTTAATGGTTTTTAAAGAGCAAGAGGATATTTTGAAGAATATAAATACTTGCTGTTACTAAACGCATTATGAAAATGAAGGCTTTCATTTTTCTATTGTGTTTTTAAAGCATTGTTGTTCTGTTTATTAATACGCAAAATTATTATAATTTATTCGTTGGTCTCGAAAAAATAGAAAATTGTCGTTAACCGTCAAATTAATGCAGTCAGTTTTTTCTTTTAATTTTTTTCCTTGCATGGATGTTAAATATTATGAGTCGATACAATGGAATACCTTACCGTAATTTATAAGCATAAAATAGCTGACGATGATCTTAAGAAGGATTTTTAAAGATTATATTTAAACCAACAGTAGCTTAAATATCAAACTATGACAATCATTTGAGTAAAATTAAATATTTTTGGGATATAATTAAAGATTACATAAGTTGTGCACTTTAAGAAAAATCACAAATTTATTTGAAATCTGGAAAAAAAAAGTTGTCCTAAAAAATTTTTGTCTTCAAAAGCCTTTCTCTGTATATATTTATGTGTGTGTGTTTGTGTGTGTGTGTGTGTGTGTGTATTTATGCCTATGTATTTGTGTATGTGAACATGTGTGCGTGCGTGTATATGTATGTGTTTAAAAATGAAAATAATTTCTTTGTTCTATATATAAATCTACAGTTTTTGACTGATTTGAACGAAATTTGGTATGCTGGGGACTTGAATTTTGTAGATCATCACTATCCGGTATATTTAGTTCGTAAAACACTCTTTAACCTTTACTCCCATTTGAATAGCCAAACAATGACCAACTGGTAGGACGCTGCATTTTGGTACCAGAGACCGCTGGTTCGAACCCCTCTAGTGAATGTTCATAGCCGTTCGTAATCATTTTCTGTTTATTAATCAGATTTTTGCTTTATCGTACGTTGCAATTGTTCGAAAATTTAACTTGGAATTCGGATGCATAGCGGTATTTTAAACTCCACGATACCCTGAAAAACAGATTTTTAAGGGGTTTGAGTTACGTCTGTGTGTGTGTGTAAGAATTCATTCATCCAAACACTCAAATAGATAGATGATATCGGACGTGTAGACTTTTCACTACAATGCAAATAGTTAATTATATACAGCAAATTCTATACACATATTACGAGCCCGATCGGAAGCGGTATTGTAGATTCGTGTTTTTCCGACCGTCAGCTCGGAATCCTGGTGTCCGTCCTGTGTATTCCAGGGATGCCACAACAGTATGTACAATCAACTAAAATTTGTGAAATTATCAAAGTAGGCTTGATACTTAAAATTTACTTACTT
>CM063505.1:185194250-185201750 GCA_032207245.1 Pardosa pseudoannulata | reverse complement strand
TGTTTTATTTCAATCGGACAAATTCGTCCACATGAATTAGAAAAAAAGTGTTTTTAAATAAATAAATAATTTTTAAAAAATTGGAATCTGAAAATGATTATTTTAAACGAATATTTTTAAATTTGTCAAATAACGTATCTTTATCAAAAAATCATCTTATTTCATAAATACCGTCACATGCCGTTATTTAACTATAGTGTTATTTTTAAAATATTTATATCTCCTTTGTCTACGCTAACAATTTAATGCGTCTTTGATTAAGCTTTCGATAAAATACTAGTCACATTGTTAAATGACGCGTGATGCATGCAGTTATTTGCGATGAAAAATATGATTGATTAAGCTTCCCTGAAAAATTTAATAAATCACCTACTACTCGACAGATGGCGTCTTCGTCGGAAATTTCTCAACTATATGGACGGCTATCTCGACTTGGATTATAAAATACCATAATGCATTCAAACAGGATTTTAAAAAAGATGGGACAAAATACTTTTCGTAGTGATTAATGAGATTTGTCAAGAATTTTTTTCCTCCTCTTATATCAAGAGGAAAATTTTGAAGCTGTCATTTTATTTAAGAAGTTATTTTAAATATTAAAAAGTTATTTAAAAAACTAAAATGCTGAAATTTTATAAAAATACGTTTTGATTTCTCGTGTTTAAGAAGCCTAAAATGTTTAGCCAGGGACCTACAATTTATTGTTTTGCTATCAGAAGATTTGATACTTTCAAAAAGTTATTTTTAGGGTAACTTGATCAGTGAACAACGTTAGAACATTAACATAGTGCTTCTCAATTTCACACTTGCTCAATTCCTTCAATTTAAAATCTTCCTCTTAGTTCTTTCAGCTTCATATACCATCTCAATCAAATATGTCTGCACTTATTTGTATGGAGTATCATGAAACTTTTACTTTATATTCCATTAACACCGATACATTTCGATACATTCAGTTGAAACTCATTACTCGAATACCAGGGCATCCCCTATATAATGATAGCCTAAGTTGTGTGTTCGTCTATCCTCGAATTTATGAAGCGGTTGTACCTGGAATAGATAGAGGCATCCATATTGTATTTTTGATGAGTTAATGATTAGCAAAATTCAAAGCGAGTTCGAAAACGTTCGAACTCGCCCCTTTTTGAGTGTTTAATGCCATTATATCAAGCTCTGCTGTCCCCGGTTAAGAGAAGAAAATTAAATTTATCAATTTATCACATAATAAATGGGTAAAAATAACATTTTTTTTCTAACATTATGACGTCATTCCTTTAACCATCTCCTTTAATAATTTCTTATTTTAAATTATCTAAATATCGTCGGCATTGTTTTCATACGTTTTATCACTGAACTTAGATATTACGTAAATAATTTTCTTTTATATTTGTATTAAAAAAATAGACTAGGTACATATGTCATAATTTTAAATTTAATCATCGTTTATTTTTTGTTTCAATGAAAATTTTATCACCGGTATTAACAACAAATTCTTTTCATAAAAGTCTAGGCGTCTATTTCAAGGACTAATAAATATCTAGCGTTTAAGTTATATATCTTTGGAAATTAAGAAATTCGTTCGTTTGTGTGTTTGTTTTTTATACAAGACCACACGGTTTGCAATCGATTCGCTCAATTTTGGACATCATTCATATATACCGCCAAATAATCCCTGTCAATATTAAAACCTCTGCTGTCCATCCTATCACGTAATATGACAAGATAAATTTAAAGTGGCAACTAACATGAGGTCAGTAAAGATAAACAAATTATTGAGCGTGTACCAGATAACTCTCAGCCAAAAAACAAACCATCTTTTTACCTTCGTTATAGGGTACTTTACAATTTTAGAAACTTAAAAATTTTACTGATCCCGTCATATGACAGGCTATATGCTAGTTATGAATAATAGTTTTCTTGAATGATTCTTCATAAATAATACTAATATAAGTGAATAGTTCCTATATGTGAATGATAATCGTCTCCGTCTTGAAAACTCAAAAATATCACTATGCGTTTCTTTTTTTCTTAGTAAAGGGATGGGGAATTAAAATTTAAAGGTAAAACTGAGATTGATATTAATATATGTTAACTATAACAACAAAATTATTTTTATCTACATTATATAGGGCAAATTACTGTATTTATTAAACACATAAATACATACAAGGAACACATTTTATAGAACACTTTTAAAGTGAGTTAAAATTAAATGTTAAGAGAAAAAGAAAATACTAATTATAGCATCTGTACACTTTTTGAAGAATAAAACGAACAAAAATGCCGGATGAATTTTGAAGAAAATAATGAAAGGAATGGAATTTATGTCCAAAATATATGTACGAAATTGAACACTCCTTCGTATATGTGAATATTTCTTATAACTGAATATTCATATTAGTGAATAATTTATTAGTGGGTTCTATGGGAATTTTCCTTCTCGTTTTACGGTTACTGATTGTTTCGTTTAAATGTGTTTTTGTATACAACCTATAATTTGTTAACAAGTTTCCACTGACATATATGTTACACCGCGGAATCAGTAGTGATCTCCGAATCGTCGAAGTTTCGGTGGCTACCCAAAATTACCTCAAAAGTTAATGAGACTAGACTAAATTTGGTTTATTGGGGCTAGGCTTAGAAAAGATGAGGGAGGCAATAAACTGAGTACCTTATATCTTCATTTTATAGATGTTAAAAAACAGAGCAGTTCTGCTGCATTCGTTTGCCAGCAAAGTCGGTTGACAGAAAACTGATAGAAACATGACTTCTTCTAGAAAGAGAGGTACGCTTTCCCAAACAAACACACAGAAAAAAAGTTAATTCAGATTTATTGTGTGGGTTTGTTTTTCAGTTAAAATTGCAAAGTCAGCTGTCAGGATCCGAACTGCGTAACATCGATCCCCTTACATTGGAAATAAACAAAGAAATAAAAAGTTAAGATTTTACAGAAGTAAAAAAAAAAAGAGATTGCGCTCTCGAAATGAAGTTTTTTTTCTTCATAGTGAAATGGAATTAAAATTGGGAAAAATAATTTAGATCTGTTTAAGCTAAATACATTACTTTTATTATTACGCGCACACACATACGCACATATACATGTACACCCTCATGTGTTTACACACACATTAATAATTTTTAAATTTTACATTAATCATTAATAATTTTAATCTTTGGCTTATAATTTTGTAATCAAAATGCTAATATTAAAAAAAACTTAGAGGTGTGGGATTCAGACAAAACAATAAACTAATAAAAAAAAAACTTTTTCCGAATTTTTCGTAACTTTGTACTTTGCCGTATGTTTTAATACTAACACATTTAGAAACAGATTTTTGAGTAGTCTTTAGAAAATAATAAAATTAAGCGGTATTTTTAAAATATGGTAGAGTAAAAGATAAATGAATTTGAACATATCCTAAGTAAAAAAGACGAGAAAATAGTTTAATTACGACGAATTATTTATTTCAATTTTTTCCTTTAGTATACTATCAGAAGGGCCGTAACTAGGTTCTTTAACGCCCGTGGCAAAAAAACTGGTCTGCGCCCCTACCATCAAATATAGTGAGAAAATATATAAACATGTTTTTTTCTATATCATATATTCAAAATGTACTCCAAATTATTTTGTTAATTCTTAAAATGTTCCTCGTATATTAATTTTTAATTTTTCTTCTATTTTTACCATATTAAACTTTAAAAATATTTTTGAACACGCTGAAGATATTATTTTCCTGATAAATTGAATAGTTTATTGAGGGGAATATGTTTTATTTAGAAGTTGAATTTTCATAAAAAATTGGCACATTTTTAAATTTAAATTTAGTTCTAATAACATTAATAAATTTAAAAATTTAAAACGAAAACCCGGTTTTATAGAATGGCATATTAGGATTGTTTGGTAAACATTTTGTAAGAATCTATAACAAGTTTTGTCTATAGAAACATTTTAAAAAATAAGAAAATTACTTTAAAAAATAATTTCTAAACACATTGGGTTTTATAATGAAAAAATTATTTTTCAACTTTTCCTTATTTTTACTCTAGGCGAATCGTCCTCTTTCGGACCCCATTTCCCTCACTGGGCAGCGCCTGTGGCAAATGCCACCTTTGCCAATCTCTAATTACGGCACTAACTATCAGTCTGTCTACATAGCATATGTTTTGCAATCTTACCCTAGATTTAAGTGACAGATTTTTCTCTATATAATGACCTCAGGTTTTACCTACTATGAATATTTCGTTTTTTTTTTCAACTGTCATTAAGTCCAACCATTATAAATCCAGACGTATTTATCTATAACTGGAGTAGTGGCTTAAAATTTTTAAGGTTGTTGGCACATAAAATTAGTTTTCTTTATTGACTTTTAGAACTTTTTCCGAGAATTTTCTAATTGCCTAATAATTTTTCTTTTTTTTTTCTTTTTTATTTATTTATTTATTTTTACAAATTTATACCTTTTATTTTTTTACGTTGTGTCGGTGTACGGACGAGTGAACAGAGAAGGAAAATAGGCAAGTTACATTAGACGAAAGTAATTCGAGAACAAATTATGTTCGTGAGCCGAGGTGTCACTCACTGTACATGACTTAGCCACAACCAGAAATCACGAGGCGTGTATCCCCTTTCTGGAGAGAACCGGAAATGGCCACCAGGAAAGAATTACGTTGCAACCTCTTTGGCATACAATGCACTTCCGCTTTTGACGTAGTCGGGAAAAGACAGTCAACTATGCCTTCCGTTTTTATGATTCACATAAGATAGTCAAAGAAATGATAATAATGTGTCTACCTTTGAGCTTGTGCATTGCATAAGAAAGAAAAGGAGATTTGTGGGGAATTCAATGGCGTAATTCAAATTTCTTTAACAGAGAAAGTTTTATGAATTGGTCATGAATATTTTTGAATTTATAATTAAAGATTAGAGAATAGTTTCCAGTTTGCTTCATTCAGAATTACATTCTCAGATTCATTCAGACAAAAACAGAAAAATAAAATCTTCAGTTAGATTATAAAGCGTGAAGAATAATTTTAATAAAAAATTTTCCATATTATATGTGCGGGTCAAAGTTTTATCCACGCTAGTTAAACAAGGCGAGGCAGTAAGACATGCAACAGTAGCTTTTGACAACAGATGCACAACAAATCGGGAATGTACTCTTTCTTGTCTAATCCCACTTCAGGATGTTACATATAACATGGGGCTAAAAAGTTTGCATGACACAATAAAAAGGCTGTATATAGGCCTAATTTACTAGAGACCTACAAAATACTTGAATAAAATACGTAAATTTCTTGGGTAACAAAGAAAAATTTTGGGTGAAAAGGCAATAGTTTAGAGTTCTAAAGTCCATTCGGGTTAAAAATTCAACATTTTCACATACCGACATTTTAAACATAAAACAATTGTAAACATCTTGTATACATTAACACGTTGACTGTCATGAGATTCACTTACCTTGGCTGGCACTTACCTTGGCTACAGCTCCGAGATGGACACCGGTGACCGGCGACGCAACAAGTAATAAAATTACACAATTATAGTAAATATGGATACTGATAAATTTTTCTATAATACCATTGTTATTATAATGGATTGAAGAAAATAATGCAATATAGAACATACAAAAATAATTTTATTCGTACAGGAAAAATATACATTTTATCAGTGCATATAGCGATGAGTCAGATTGAAACATTCGAGGCAAAGAAAAGGTGAATCAACGCAATCGGAACAATATGTGACTACTTTTTCAGTCAAATTCTTTGCTCTAGTTCTTCGTAGCTGCTTTAAATGCTAAAGAAGGAGAGTAATCACTTAGCACTCGAAGCACGATTGCTTGAAAATAAGGACAATCGCAAGAATTGCCTACCGCGCCGTGAGAGTCACCGGTGCCCCACCACGAAAACTGCTTCATGATTTTATAACTCATTTCATTTGCTGCAAACAATATTTCAGCATATGCATAGCATAATGAAAAGTTCACGTCACTTGAGCAAACCATCGAAAATGCGTATGGCAGTCAGCGTGTTAATCAAGAATTAATGTATACTCTTTACTCTTTGCTATTCTCTTTACTCATCGTAGAAACGTCGAACACTTGAATCAATGCTCAACGCAACAACGAGATTATCGTTGCCAACGGGTGGTAAACAAATATATGGACGATTATAGTAGACGAGTACATCCATCCTTACGTTTCCGCTTCGTAGTCAATCTCAATATCATCCTATGTGTCCAAATGATACAGTTTCAACTGAGAACATGGCATCCATTGCAGAGTTTTGATGATCCTTTGATAGAAAAATGTCCAACTTGACCTTCAAACTCAGATTTTACCCTGGATACGTTATGCAGCCAAGTATTTAAAAGTGCCCCGTTATGTGTGTGTGCGTATATAATACAACCAGGATTCTCTTATGAGTCAAAATTGTCTTACGAATTTCAATAAGCCATACTAAACTATATGAAATAAAAAACGTATTTGATGTCGATTTGAATTAATTGTTTTATTTACCATTTATTTGTTTGAAATATATATGTATAAAAAAACACAGTAAAAGTTAGAAGTATTGCACAAAATTCTTATCATTGAAAAAAAATATTTGAAGAATTTATAAATTAAAAATTAATTGTTTTTATTTCCCAATTTAATGATCATGTTAACTTTACTATTTTCGTGAATATTTAATAAAACCAAAAGACGTTCCTGTTCTGTTGTGATTCTTCCTTCTTCGTAACATTAAACATTTCGTTTATGAGTTTAAGAGGGAGGGGGTTCAAGCCCGTTAGTCCTTACATAATTATACATAAATCAAAGTATTCCATCAAACATGAAACAAAATTCACATCCCTTCTCTAAGTGGATTTAATTTGTGTAACTCTCAATTCCGGTTCTTCCGAATCCTATGTATATACTTCCCCCTTCCCCTTCCTTGGCTCCTCAGTGATAAATATCCTGCAAGACTACTTTTTCACGTAAACCGAAAGAACAATATTTGCGTAATTGCTGAAAAAATCATTTCAACAAAGAGAGCGGTTATCATCTTTATCCCCGAATTCGCCATTATGCGAGATAATTAATTATGCTTCAACCGGAGAGCGGGCTTCTTTTGCGTTATCTTTTCGAAGGGAGTGGATGCCGGAATTATTTCTGTCCTTGATATCCGACGCTAATTAAAGATATTTATAAGTTTAAACGTGGCACGGCTCTTCTTGTCAAGTTACTCCCTCAAATTAGATTCAGTATATTACCCTATATTATATGCGTGTGTGTTGATAAAAAAAATAGCGAGATAAATTATTAAACTGTACTTTCAAACTTTATTTTTCATCCTGGTTTAGAGATATGCATTTAACGAGCGGAAGCTGGACTTGGCCTGGAAACTCACATGTGTAATTTATTAATATTAATGTAAAATTGGGAGAAAAAAAGCAAAACTAAAACGAAACGATCATTTGAAATATTAACGAAATTTTTTTAAAAATTTCATTGACAA
>CM063505.1:185169250-185189250 GCA_032207245.1 Pardosa pseudoannulata | reverse complement strand
GTGTTTTCATGTGCTATTTCATTCTCTGCTATGTACGGAGAAAGATGTCTTTACCTAGTCTTAAATAAAGTTCCACCACGGACTCGCTGCTTTCTTCAAGGGATCGATGACTGCAAGGTAATTAGGCTTCTCATTGTCCAGTAAGCCCGGGCATGTAAAAATAATAGGAGCTAAAATAATTCTCCCTTGTAGCCGGCGGATTAATTTCACCGTGTTACTTACACACACACACACACACACACACACACACACATATATATATATATATATATATATATATATATATATATATATATATATATATATATATATATATATATATATATATATATATATATATATATATATATATATATATATATATATATATATATATATATATATATATATATATATTATATATATATATTATTACTTTTTATAATAATAAAATAAACGATAATGACCCAAGCTTGCGTAACCTTTTGGAGTAATGCGGTCAGGCGTAGAGATAATTCACAGGAAACTGATGACTAATCAAACGAGAATTTCAGTTATCGCGTACACATGAAGCTGTCAACACCTTTCCACGCTTAGTTCCGCCATGAATAAATGAAAATGGCTGAAGTTTTTCTTTTAAATGAAACTATGATTTAATAAATTTATTATTATAAAGAAAGGCTGTTTTCCATTTGCCTTAACACTGGATTACGACATGTCTCATATATATATATATATATATATATATATATATATATATATATATATATATATATATATATATATATATATATATATATATATATATATATATATATATATATATATATATATATATATATATATATATATATATATATATATATATATATATATATATATATATATATATATATATATATATATATATATATATATATATATATATATATATATATATATATATATATATATATATATATATATATATATATATATATATATATATATATATATATATATATATAATATATATATATATATATATATATATATATATATATATATATATATATATATATATATATATATATATATATATATATATATATATATATATATATATATATATATATATATATATATATATATATATATATATATATATATATATATATGTATATATATGTACATATATATATATATATATGTATATTAGGTACAAATATTGGATAAATTAAATCCAAGATTGGGTGATACACACAGTCCGTGGCGAGAGTGGAAATTTTTTACTTCATTTTAAAGATGATCAGAAGTACCAATATTAAAATAAGGCTCTTCGCCATTTTCATATATGTCGCATAGGACGGTGAATTTTACATTGGAAACCGAAAGCCGATTGAAATAAACTAAAAGTACTGATGTGACAACCTGCAATACATGTAAAACTACTAGAGGCAAGATAAATTAAAAAACTTCGGGAATGCTCTCGCGTTATCTCTATGTTTATAACTAGCTTTATATATATATATATATATATATATATATATATATATATATATATATATATATATATATATATATATATATATATATATATATATATATATATATATATATATATATATATATATATATATATATATATATATATATATATGTATATATATTTATATATATATGTATATATATATTTATATGTATATATATATTTATATGTATATATATATTTATATATATATGTATATATATATATATATATACACATACACTCACACATATATATATGTATCGTTATACATATATACTTATATATATATGTGTGTGTGTGTGTGTGTGTGTGTAAACCATTAATTATAAAACTCCTTGAGAAGGAGAAAGCTCAACAGCTAGCAGTAATAAAAATGCCGTCGAGCCGACATTGAAGAGAACGACATCAGCCTAATTGAAACTTTATTCCAGAGCTGCTACAACGGACATCTTTTCTACTTAACGACAGACAAAGGAAAAGCCACAAAAATCACTCTGCTCGAACAGAGGTGCACCCAAGAGCGAAGACAGAAAGAATTTTCCCATGGTAAAAAAAAAACTAACTCATCGAATTAAGTGCAAGATGAGGGAACACGTGGAGCCATTTGCCAGACGACAGCTGGGAAATGTGCTGAATAGACAAAAAGTTTACATTTTTAGGATAGAAAACTTTGAGAAGAATTTTAAGTGGAAAACACTCCTTTGATTAGACTATTTAGAGGCTGGAAAAAGATTTAATATAGTTAGTATGGGAGAAAGGAGGTTTTTAAGGAAATTTTTAAGTTAAATAACTTTGATATATTACAGTTATATATATATATATATATATATATATTGTAACGTACTGGAGAGATGGTAGGCGAAGCCGTCAATGAAACAGGCTAGAAAACTGTTTATTCTAGATTAAATATTTTATTCAGGTGAATAAATTATGTACAGCTATGTACAGGTTCAGTAGATTTCTAAATCTTCTGGGATCTCCTGCTGAGATAACATTTACACAGTTACGATGCGTGGGTACAGTGTAGCTAGGTCTTCTGAATCACTGGAACAGTTCGCTAATTAGTGCCTGTACGAAACGCTGACACTATAACCTCCGGGCTGACGATTAGTACAGTCGGCTTTCACACAAAGGTTCAAACTCTCAGAGTGCTTATCACGCTGGAGTTCCTTGAGGAAACTCGGGATGCAAGACGATCCAAAATGAGAGTAAGGGTCACTCTCAGCGACCTACTTCTATGCACGAAGTAAAAAAAATAGTAAGATAACAGGAATGGGATCCCAAAGTCGAAAGTCGACTTCTTAGCAACAGAGACGCTGGCGGTCTCTAAAACAAGCAAACTCCGGAAATCGGAAAGACGAGTGAACTCCTCTCGAGCTCCACACAACAGCTCCAAAAGCAACTTTCAAAAAGAAGCTCTCTAGAAGCAAAAGCCCCGTCTTGGCTCCACCACTCTTCTTTTATAACGGTCCCGGTTCCCTTCACGCGATTCTTCCTTAACCTTCCAGAACCAGGATGATGCAATCTTGCCGTCACTTCCCGCCTGAATCAGCTGTTCCGTTTCCAGATGCGGCCGAAAAACCGTCTTTAAATCAGCCGACCCAAACAACTTAATTTCCTTTTTCGCTACCGCTAATGGGCACACATGTGGCACTATAGTATAGCTCAATTTATAATCATTCCCGAGTCTTTTCACTCAAATAGTCTCAGACGCGCTGGCTCCAGCCCACGGACAGTTTTCAATTAAGTACACAACCTAGTACACAAACGTGTATTATTAGGACCACCCGTTTCTACCTGTCGTTAACCGCAATTGTCCACTGCGAAAGGTCACCTTCCGCTCCTCTTTCGCTAGGATCATGTAACGGATACATACACATACACATAAAAGAGGTTTATTGAAAGTATTACGCATCCTCTCTCTCTTTAATTTGTTTATAGGAAATGTGAAAATGTAAAGTTGGTTTAATGTATTCTATGACTAGGGTTTAACTGTAACTTTGTTGTTTCCAGAATTTTAGTAGTAAACCATTTTCTTCAGGTAAGGATTTGCTAATGTGTCTCGCTGGACAAATTTCATTCCGATTGTATTTGAGAACACATGAAACGTACATACATTTCCATTAACTTAAAAATGTATTTAGAGAAGAATGCAGAAATTGCAAATTTTTGCATCCGTTTAGACTCCCTAACCTTGAGTAAAGGATGGGCTGCCATTCTATATTTGAATTTGCAATTTTAATGTACTTTTTTAAAATTTCTGTCTTTTTTTCTATCAAAATATTGGCGAAGTAAAGACATAGTGATACTTTAAGTTTTTGTTGAAATTTAAATAACAATAACAGGAGAGATTTTATTTTATTTTTTTTTAATTTATGCATATTTGTTAACACAGGAATTATAACGCCGTGAAAAGTTTCAGCTGCGCGCTAAACGCCTCTTCAACCTTCGCCCTGCGTTAAAAAGCATTGTAATAAATACCATTGGAATCGTCAGCATTCCGAGAATTTTTTAAATTTTCTCCTGTACAAAGTATGTTTAAGAAATTTTTACAGTCTTAAAAAAATTCAACCTTCGAGATTTGGTTGAATAAATATTGTAAGACATAAAATCTTCATTGTTTCACATTTATAAAGTTTTATAGATAATATTTATAAATGAATTTCCTTAAATCTCAAACAACTTTTAAATTTGCGTGTCAAAGATATCTTTTCAACCAGATTTGTTTTTCTTTAAATTCTTTTTATTGAAAATCTTAAGACTGTTCTTGTGGGTAAGATGAAAGTATAAAAATTTTATACAAACTTTTACTGTTATATCGAAGAAAACTGTGGATGGAATGAACAATAAGTTTATCTCTATGTATACAGATATATAAAAGATACTATCAAATTTCACTGTTTTACACTGTAAAGTGTTAATAATTCTTTTTATAAAATATAATTTTAGAGACATTTAAGAATTCACGTACAGTCTTTTTTAAACTACTTTAATAAATCTAAAAAAACTTACCGAAAATACTAATTTTTCTAAAGTTGTAGGGAAACAACTTGTTTCAGTTTAAAACATTAATTTTTAATCACAGGATCTGATCTAACGTATTTTATTTTTGTGAAGAATTTAAATTGTATTAATACTAACAATACAATGTTTACTGTAATATTTACAATTTTTAAAAAATTGAAAGGGAACAGTATTCTTAAAAAATATTAAAAGTGAATACAGAAATTTTTCACAGCTGAAAATAATATCTGCAGGAAAATTTTACGTAGAATCCGTTATAATTCTAAGATTTCCACCAAAATTGCGGTAATTTTTTTTCAACAATGAGAGAAAATACTTAATTTCTGCTGTTTTTGTAAACTGGAAACAGCTGTTAAATTGTAATGGAATTTGAAAATTTTATTAACCTGTTAATAATTATCCCTGTCTCCTATACAATAAACCATTCCAAAACATTTTTTTCTAGCTATGGTGTAATATAGTAACTAAGCTTTCAGATAAAAAAAAATTACCAAATTCCTCATTTTACCGTTCCCATAAAGATGTAACTTAACTAGCAATTTTGCATTTCCAAAAATAAACTTAAAAAAATAGAGTGGTTTTATAAAAATAATTTAGAACATAAATTTTGATGCAGCATACTAAAAAAAACTATATACAAACCATTAGGTATCTTCTAAATTGCTGGTTGATGTGTTTCTTTGTAAACTGGAAACTTATTTTAAATTCTTCTGTAATCTGAAAATTATATTAACCTCTTAACCCATTTATGCCGAAGGTTAAAATTTTTCTGCTAATTCATAAAATGTTTACTTGATTTGTAGGAAAATGTTTACAAAATTATTTCATTTTACAAAAAAAAAAAAAAAAAAAAAAAAAAAAAAAAAATTTCAACTCATTTTTAAGTCAGTTATCACTTTAAAAAATTACAAATACATAGCTGTATTGTTCGTAACTTAAACAATCCTGGCATTTTTCTTCAGGACTTGATTGTATCTACTATTGAATGGGATAGTTTAACAAACATCTCTCATGTAAGGTCACATTTTTCTCATTAAAGTAGAATGGCATCCCATCAATGCTCTCAAACACCAGGCTTAAAGTAACTTCCACAAAACTACTGTTCTAATAATGGAACACTAGAGATAAATGGGTTAATAGTCATACCGGTCTCTTATACAAAATAAATAATGAATAAACGTTTTAGAAGGGTTGCTTATTCAAGCAACACATTCCAAAACGTTTATTCTAGAGATCTTGTATAACACAGCAGCTAAGCTTGCCTATAAAAAAATTACCAAATTCCTCATTTTATCGTGGCCATAGCGAATGAACTTAACTAACAATTTTGCATTTTCAAAAATAATGTTTAAAAAACTATAGACGGATTTTATATGAAAAATGTAAAACATTATGACTTTTTAAAAAAAAAAAAAGTGTGAAGAATTTTGAAAGAATTTTGTCGAAATTGTGGGGCAATCATGAAGTTAAGAACCCATAGATAAGCCTTTATTCCATTATCGAAAGCCAGTCACATCGATTTTTCCTACGACCTTTATATAATTCATAGCTCTTTTTCTCCAGACTTCGCTTTCTTAGCCTTGAAACTTGTAATATAGTTAGAAACTTTCTGTGTTTAAGGAAGGATTATGCTTGCAACATTGATTTTCTTCAAGTTTGTGACTTAGTTTTTTTTAAGTTTATAGGTTTGTAATTTTTCATAGTAAGAGTTCATTAATGGTTCATTTTCTCCTTTTCTGCTTAGTTGCAATCATGGAAACAAAGTACTGAACGTATCTTATTGATCAATATACAATATGACGTTTCAAATTCCAAAGATATGAATCAAACATTATTTCAAAATTCCCAAAGTATGATTATTTGAAATTAAAACTCAATTTGAACTTTATCGAAGTTTAACATAAATAGGTAGATACGAGAATCTCTAAGTACAAAATTTAGAACTGTGTTAGTCATGGTCAAAATATATTTATTATGTAAGACTTCAGACTGGTGTAGGTCAGACAGACGAAGAGGTATTGCGCTGTCTTTCAATGCCGGGGTTCATTGGTATGTATACATAACACACACACACACACACACACACACACACATATATATATGCATACGTTTGTGTGTGCACATTCATAAATTTATATTCACATTTATACATATATACATATATAAATGCATGTATATACAGAGATTGTGTCCCAACGGGGAAATAATTCGTTGGCCCCTGTCCAAAAGAACAAAACTATTTAAATAAACATTTACAAGTGTTGTCTGGAGTTAACGTTTAAAAAAGACATCTATACCCGTCTGGCATGACATTTACACTCGTTTCACTGTTTAAAGCAAAGGGAAAAAGCCACGCGACGTCTGCATACATTCACCGTCAATGCCAGTCTGTCTCCGTATTTTTACCAAAACATCTGTCGAGTGAAATGTTTAAATAGAAATTCCCTTTAAAACATGTGATATATTGTAAATCATTCTCTTTTTTTATTTAAACAAAGAGAAAAACTATTCATTAAACTCTAACGAAAGCTATTCAAAGGAAACAGTTATTCTCAGACTTGGAAAGCATGAAAGCAAGAAAGAAACAGAAGAAAATTTTCGCATTAAATATTTTTAATAATTCTCTACTAAAAAACATTAGTTAGAACATTTTAATATCATATATTGTATCGTCCACCTTAATAATTTCGACGCATGCCGTATAAGCAAGTTCTGCCCGGTCTTGTATATAAATATATGTAATATTCTTTTCAATCTTTTAAATTAATATTTCATCTTAATTCGGTAAATGTATTTGAATCAAGGACAGATAACGCGCGACACTAGCATTGCCTGGGTGCTCACACCACTCGCAAGTACAGGTTTTTCTGTGTGTCTATCAAAGTCCTTAATCTGGAAGGTACGGGAATGTTTGACCGTTTCTTTACTTGCTTAAAAACTGAGATGGCTTTCTGAGTGCACTAAAACGCGTGTAAGCGCATCTGTTCCATAATAAAATATAACAAAACAAAACAAAAAGGGAAAGTTCCTGACTTGATTGCTGGTGTATTCTCTATTGTAAGTCTATAAATTTATTTATTGAATCTTCAGATGGATAAATAAATTTAAATCTAAATCTAAAATCATCTTCGAGCATTTTTTAAGTTTCCTACTATATGGAGTGTTTTAGAAATTTTTTACTCCATTTTATATACATAGACACGTTCGGAGTGATCAAGTCATGGAAGACACATGCATAAAAAATTCTTTATTGTATTTCTTTTGTCTATGGCTACGCCATTAAATATCCTTTGTTCACATTTTGGGACGACAATCGTGGAGGATGTTACCAGCCTGACTCCCCACTCAGAAGTGACTTTTGGCGTTACCTAAACAAATTCATCTTGTCTACTTCCCAGTCAGCTTCATTACACTGTATAGTTCCACTCGAGGGTGTGTTTTTCTCCTATTATGTTATCGTTATAGTTTCAACTATTTTTAATTATAACTCGCTTCTTAACTCCAATTTTTAAACCTGACATATATACCGGGTGGCCATAATTAAACTGACGGTGCTCACAGTGTTCTGTAGCGTGATCTATTAGCGTGAATGACGCCACATTTTGTAGGAAGATTAAACAAGACGAGGGACGAAGGATTCCACGAAAAAACAAATTAGTTCCAACAGTCACCGCTAGGGCAATATTTGGCGCTGTGTTATAGAAAATAGAGTGTTAACAAATGCAAATTAATACGGAATAAAATTACCTTTTATTATTTACATTTTTAGATTTAGTTCAAGTGCAATATGGTAACACTTTTAAAAAAGCGTAAAATCTACATAAATACCGATAAAGTCTCGTGATCTGCAATATCATGTACGCTGAGCAGAAGAAGAAGTTCTTTATTCAAATTTCACGTTACATCCATTGGCACCATTAAAAAATTAATTTACGTATTGATTTGCATTTGTTAACACTCTATTTTCTATTATACAGCGCCAAATATTCCCCTAAAGGTGACTTTTGGAACTAATTTGTTTTTTGCGGAATCCTTAGTACCCCGTTTTGTTTAATCTTCCTATAAAATGTGGCGTCGTTCTCGCAAATAGATCGCGCTACAAAACACTGTGAGCACTGTCAGTTTAATTATGGCCACCCGGTATATAACACTAATATTATGTAGGTAAAAGTTCATATGTTATATGTATATAATATACATGCAAAAGTTTAAAGTTATGCATTTACAAATATACGTAACTTGTACATATATATATATATATATATATATATATATATATATATATATATATATATATATATATATATATATATATATATATATATATACATTCACAATTAGATATAAAAAATATATAACATGTATGTATATTCATATATATTGAGGAGTGAGTGGATCCCGGTCTTATGAACGCTCACAATTTTTTTTTTTAAAAAGGCTAGTAACGTTTTAAACCAAATCTAATTTTCCACCCAATATCAAATCATACGCGATCTAAGCGTTTCTGGCGCATGCCCGTTACTGGATTTACTTTGTAATTACGCGATAGATTGCGAATGAAAGGATCCCGCCGTTTCGTTCAATTATTTCATTTTCGATGGCGCCCAGTCAAGCAATCGGTATTATGTGTCTGGATATTAAAGCGAGCAATTGTGCGAGGCGAGGTCTTTTCTCCTCGTCGTTATTTTTTGAAGATTTTTCTCCCCTCACGTGCTGCCCGTTACGTGCTCGCATTCAGCCAGGTGATTCTCCAAGGACAGAGATCATTAAACTGGAGAATGCGCGTTTGTGTTTAAACAAACTCTATTGACTACTTGAAAAAAGGCGATTGGATCTTCATCCCCCCTTCCTCTTTTTTCATTACAAGCCTGATAAAGCATGCATAATTGAACTCTTTCTTTTCCTTTGCTTCTGTGTAATGGGTAATTTTGTTCCGCGAGTGGTCTAAAAGAGGACTCATTCCTCCAACCATTCACTGCGGGATTAAACAGATCGTACAACCTTAACTTAGCGAAGCCTTCCAGAGGTAGCGATCGGAAATGGGTTCACATGTGCGGCATTCGGTGGCTCTGTGTGTATGTACAGGCTGGACCGTAAATATTACCTATGCTACAACTTACTCCTGACTTTTGCAGAACACTAGCCGATTGGTTAGAGCTCTGATCATCGGTACTGGAGTTCGTGGGTTCAAATCCCACTACGGCATGAATGTTCGTAGCTGTTCGGAATCGGCTTGGAGCAGTAGGTCCCGGTCTCATTAGCCCTCGTGTGCAAAAAAGTAGACCGTAGCGCTCCAACCCAAACCAAACCAAACTCCTGACTTTTCCCCACTTAGGTTTGTATGTAATTCTTCATCCTTTTCGTGGACTCTATCTCCACTAGACGACAGTGCAACAATTACGGGACACCCTGTATATAAAACACACCAATTTTAATTCAAGCAGACAAAGCATTGAAAACAAGTCGAGTGAGTGACGAGTAAAATTATTTTATTTTCATTTCCTAGATCCCCATAAAGTCATACTACTTTCAAAGATAGCTTCTAGCTATTTTCATATACGTTATAATACGACAAAGGATACCCTTACAATTACTGCCAACATCATAGTCATATCCTGATCCAACTCCAAATAATTATAACTGATACAACAATTTTAACTTCTTGATGCTAGTGTAATATTGCTAGCAATGTTATACCAAAAAAGTGTAACTGGAGTGACATAAAGATTCTACAATGTTTCTATTAAGACATATTATATACGTTTTTTTTATTCCATGACTATTTGTTTTGATTCATACTACATACGGTTAAAGTCAAGAATGGTATTATTAATATTAAATCTGTAAATCCCAAAGATAGCACCTGCCAGCTTGTCCGTGCTTGTCTGTTGCCGTATAAAATTTAGTATAGTAGTATGTAAGATACAGAATAAGAAAGCTGCCAGGAGTTATTTTTCTGTATGACACACAGTTCCTGAAGCATTAAATATTACTAAAACATCAGTCTAAAAGTCCCGAGATTAACTCCAAAATCGTAGGCTTGAGATGGTCTAGTGTTCAGTGTACTAAATTAGATTACTGGGGTGGAAAGCTCGAGCTTGTCAGGAGCCTTAAATGTCTATCTGTATACCCAGGTAAAATACAGAATAAATCTGTAGGTCTAGATGTTATCAGACTGGGAGGTCAGCAGGTGGGAGGGAGGAACTGAATCAGGAACGATAATCCTCCTTCCTGAAGATAATGAAAATTGAGGGGATTCTCCCACGTGATAACACGAATGTCTTGCATACGTCATGGTAGGCAAGATAAACACTGGCTTTTTATGAGAAAAAATACTGGTATAGATCAGAAATTGATTGAAAAGTACCATAAGGAATCTGTACCGTCGAAAACAACCATTTATCTTGGATTTGCTGTATTTAAACGCGGCTATATGGATGCCGATGATACTGAACCTCATTAGTGAGTCCAGGTCTTTTAAATAAGATAATAACATCAAAAAACAAAAAATTCTCAAAATTGTGTTGGGCAGTTGATCTAAGTTTCTCTTTTTGAAAACTTGTATCACTTAGAAAGTGATATTGATGGAGATAGCTGATTAACCCAAAGATAAATAAGTACTTAACATTTTGCTCGAATATTTGGTTGGGTATGACAAAGCAGTTTCCCATATTGGTGGAATAATGAGTTTTTCCAGTCTGTAATACTGGATATCATAAATCTATGATTAAAATGTATAACCAATACGGCAGTCAGTGGAGTACATAGCAGCAGACGAAAGCCATCCAAAACTACAAAGAATGCAACAGTTAGCCGAATAGGATAAAACGAATGTATTTCATGATGAATATATTATTCATCTACAACATGACAAAAGGAAAAACAAAGAATAGCAAATATTAGAGAACGTTATTCGCCGATTGAGACAGGAATTTAAGAAGATACTGCCCCATAAGGCAAAGAAGGAAGTTTTATTTCACCAAAATAATATACAGTGCCACAAATCCAATGACTATGATGGAAAACTGCACATATTCTTTTTCCAACTGAGTCCCCCACCTACCGTATTCTCCGGATATGGCCCTCATCAGCCAGTACCTGTTCGCAAGTCTCGATAGGATGCTTCAGGAAAAGAGATTTGTCACAAATGATGAAGTCATATCAAAAACAAAATTATCTTTAGGTGGTCTCGACAATTCATTCTGTAAGAAATATATGGATATGTTAGAGAAACGTTAAGAAGAATGTTTAACTTAAAAAAAGAATATATTGATAATGAAAGTTAGATTTGACACAAAAATGTTGTTTTAGTAGTTACTCTCTTGATTTTTTCATTTATGTATTACAACATGTAATGCCCTAAATTTTTGTAATAAAAGTCAGGAGTAGCCTTTTTGATAACTTATATATATATATATATATATATATATATATATATATATATATAGTATATATACATAGATATATATGTATATATATGTATGTATATATGTATGTATATATGTATATATATATATATGTATGTATATATGTATATATATTTATATATTATATATGTATATATATATGTATATATATATATATATATATATATATATATATATGTATATATATATATATATATATATATATATATATATATATATATATATATATATATGTGTGTGTGTGTGTGTGTGTAAGTAATTGGTTTTTTGCATGGTTTAAAAGCTTTATTTTTATTTACTGTGGGAACACTTATTAGTACTCACCTTTTAAAAAGCAGTAGATGTTTGTGGCCCATTTTGTTGTATGAGTACCATATAGGTACCATGTAGGATTTGAGTCGGCACTCTCCGGCTTAGTAACCGAACGCACTAACCACCATACCGACCGAACGGCACATTGCGTTCTTTAATTTGAAAAATATTTATCTGCCTTTAACTTATATTTAATTCTACTTTAATTAAAATGTGGGTTATGAATCTATGTTACTTTTTCTAATATAATAATTTAAACAGCATGCGCTTTGAAGTTTCGAAAAGAAATCTCGAGGTGTTCAAAATAGCAGGAAACAATGAGTTGAGTTATAACAGTAGGAAATAAACTTATAAAAGTGTACGCAGACTTTTCAACAACTCCATACTTACTAAAGAAAATAATTGAGTTCTTTTATTTTTGTTATTGTTTCACTTTTTCTAAAGTATACACGAAAACTCTTTCGACTCTCAAATAATAAAAAAATGTAACGTACTGTAAAATAACACAGCAACGACTTCTGAAAGCGTGTATGATTTATGAAGCGAAATGAAAGGAGTGTCTAGATCGAAAATCCGGTTGGGCTTAAGAGGATTTTTCACTTAAAGTTTGATTTTTTTTTATTTCGTGTAGGCGATAAGATGTGAGGAGATGAATGGAGCAGTCAAAACTTTTGAATGTTCGAAGAAAGATTTCGCGCAAATATATTTGACTCTTGGGCTTTGTGGGACAGAGTAAACTATTATTTTACTACCAGGAATTTCTTTTAAGCTCTGGAATTATTTATTGCCGCATCGTAAATGAATTAAAACATGCGCATCTTATATAAATTAAAGCCGAAAAATGACTCGTAGGAAGAATATTTCGTCAGAGATTGTAGGCTTAGCCCACATTAAAATTAATGTTGATAATAGTTTACGAAGGTAATTTTCTAGAAAATGTGTTTTAAGGATTATTTTTGTCATTGTTCTCTAAATTCATTGAAAATTATTTTTGAAGAAGGTGTTTTTCGATGTGCTAAAAGAATGATTTTTATATGCAACTCAAAAAATATCTTGTAAATAACTCATTTAAGGAAACTTGGTACCCTTTCAGGGAAAAACATTATATAAGGGTAGAGTTTCCCGTCTTTACATACCCCAAAATGACTTTATTTAAATACTGGTTTTAAGAGAGAAAAGTGAGACTTTTATATTAAGTTTTTAATATTTTTCACCATTTTTTTATATTTATAGTAACATACTTTTTTTCTCTATAACTTCCGAGACCAATTTTTCAGCAAGCAAAGCTCTCCATGAGAACGAAAACAAAACATCGATTTATACGCAAAAATTCATCAAAACAAGCTAACTCTTTTATAGTCTATTTTTATTCCATTTGTTTTATTGTAAAATCCATCAACAATTCGATTATATGTACTTTTAGGAATAGTTAAAAAATATATCAATTTTATGCAAATTTTTCAGCATGCACGCTTATGTGTCCATATGCCCCTTATGTATAACATGTCATATTCACTACTATATTGTAAACTAAAAAAATATATACAGTGAAACTCGCTTAAGAAATTTTCCAAGGGCCTAACTGATAAAAACTTTTTAAGCGGGAAAACGTCTTTAACGGGAAATCAGGAAAACAATATTTATGCGTATGTATGTATGTGTGATATATATATTCATATATATATATATATATATATATATATATATATATATATATATATATATATATATATATATATATATATATATATATATATATATATATATATACATATATATATATATATATATATATATATATATATATATATATATATATAAATATATATACAGTAAAACCCACTTAAGAAGTTTTCTAAGGGAATGGAAAGAAAAAACTTCTTAAACGAAATTAATTTTTTTAAAACAAAATAATTACATAGATAATGAGGAGAGATTTTTTTTCTTTAAAAAATAATATATAAACAATAGTTTTGGTTTTTCTCCAAAATTTATATTTTTTACATAATTAAAAAATCAGCTAATAAAGGAAAATAACATAATTACTTTAGAATATCTTAGAATTCAGCTAAGAATTTTTACTTTAAATACCACTGGAATCGATTTTACAGAAAAAACTCTGTTATAGTTTATTGTTTTTGTTTTTTATCGGCAATTTGTAATTGATAACAGTCTAGTTGTTTTGAACTTTTAAAAACTTCTTCAGGTACATTTTAAATAAAAAGGACAACAATCGTTTTCAGCCATAAACATTGACCTCTACAAACACAGAGGAGATAAAAAACAATAATTGAAAGGCAGCTATAAAAGCTTCCTGTAAGTAAACTTAGAAATGAAAGAAAACTTTTTAAGCGGGAAAGAGTTTGGAACGAAATTTTATAAACGGGTTATTTTAACATTGTATGAATAGGGGGGGAAATGGGTACCGAAAATATAAACTTCTTAAGCGGGAACTTTTGCCGAACGATGGACGATTGGTTAGGGTGCTGGCCGTCAGATCCGGAGTTCGTGGGTTCGAATCCCAATATGGCATGGATGTTCGTAGCCGTTCGGAGTCGGCTTTAAGCAGTAGGTCCTGGTCTCATTAGCCGTCGTGTTGCAAAAAGTAGACCGTAGCGCTCCAATCCAAACCAAACCAAGCGGGAACTTCTTAAATGGGTTTTACTGTATTCAATTCAATATATGCCTATTGGTTGGTTTTAGAATTTTAAATACAAACCTCTATTCAAAAACGACAAATTGAGAAAAGATTTCTTGAACATGTGGGCTTTAACGAGAAATCAACATAATAAAATGTATTTCATTAGTGAACTTTTAATTATCGGATAGTATTAAAACTTTATAGTAATACAAGTGTAAAAACATTATTTATTACACTTACTTATGAAGAAAAGGGATTTGCATTTTTATTAATTGAGCTTTTTTCTGCATAACTGTTAAAATTTTAAACTCTTCCAGTTATAACCCTCACAAAACAGATTGAGTTAAAAACTTAGTTTTTCTTTTCCCATTGTTCCCATTGTTCCCATTGTTTCCCATTCAGGCCCATTTGTTCAAAAAACTTGATTTTTCAGTCTACATCATTTATATAAATAATTTAATATTATAAATACTGTATGGAAATGCATAGAGTATCATAATATGTAAAAAACAAAACTTATTAGTATTCAATATTGAGTTGTAACTGCTTATTTTAGAACTGTGTTATATATGTAAATATTTTTAGTTTTAATTATTAAAAATATATGGCACCACCAACTATAAATTTTTCGAGTTTATTTCTCATTTTCTAAACAAGCATAAAGTAGAACATGGTTTGGTTTGGAGCTGTACGGTCTACTGTTTTGCACACGAGGGCTAATGATACCGGGATCTACAGCTTAAAGCCGATTCCGAACGGCTACGAACATCCATACCATAGTGAGATTCAAACCCACGAACTCTGATACCATCGATCAGTGCCCTAACCAAGCGGCCAGCGGTCGGTTAACGTAGTGCATGATCTGTTGTTAGTTTGTTTACTGATGTTTGTTGATGTTTGTTTACTGATTTAAAATATATTGGGATAAACATTTAAATTATGTGAATATTTTTATAATCATCGTAGTTATAAATTCACCCTACTTTTTATGACTGATTTTTAAGTAAGATAATTTTAATATTAACAGGAGCATGGTTACAATAATAACATGGATTTGTTTAAATTTACTTCTTCATTGATTAATAGAATGCAGTCCAGTTAGAATGATATAATTTTGGAATCAATTTTACTTTCCTATTTGTGAGACTCAATATGAAATTGTCCAGCATCAATTTTTCGTGGAATTCAGTTTACATACTTGTCTAACATCAGAAGTAACAAACAAAGATTTTTTAAAGTATGTTTGATTTTTAAATTAAATATATCTTTGGATTATCTTCGTTATTTTAACTTTTATAAATGACTAAATATGAAAAGGCAGACATTACAAAAGTTAATAAATGTAAACATAAAAAATTAATTAATATAGAAAAAAGTATGCAAAGGAATATGAAAGACTATGTTCTATAGCCAAATTTTCAAAATTTAAAATAAATTTTGAAAAAGAGGGGGATATTTTGAAATAAAGTTTGGTTTGGTTTGGAGCGCTGTGGTCTACATTTTTGCTATGCTGGTGTTAACGAGAATGGAGTCTACTGCTTAAAGTTGATTCCGAACAACTACAAACATACCAGAAGTGCCATATGAACCCGCGGATTCGGGTATCAAAGAGCAGTGTCTGACCATTCAGTCATCATCCCTAGAGAAAATAATGACAGTTTGCATAAAACAAGGTATCAAATTTAAAAATAGTCTATACAATGCTAACTCTAGTGATAAAAGAATAATGAAGAGAATATCATTAAAATTATATCAAAAATA
Organism: Pardosa pseudoannulata; assembly: GCA_032207245.1. Classification (NCBI taxonomy): domain Eukaryota; kingdom Metazoa; phylum Arthropoda; class Arachnida; order Araneae; family Lycosidae; genus Pardosa; species Pardosa pseudoannulata. Next base: position 185,172,596 of record CM063505.1, on the reverse strand, counting down.
TAGAATACATAAAACATTTCTTGTGCATAATAGTACCTTAATTTATACGTATTTTAACTAATCCGTAAAGTATACAATATAACATAGTTTATAAAGTTCCCTATTTCCAACTGTTCTAATGGAAAAATTTTAACAGATTTTTTTTCTCTTTTTTATATTAAAGTGTTACCATTTATGTCATCCGTGCTACCATTTATAATGAGTGAATAAGCTATAAAATACATTTAAAAATATTTAATGGATTTGTACTAAAAGATCTAGAATTCTTAAAAGTAACATATTTTCTTTTTGTTATTATTTTTAAACTTTTTGGACTTCATTTAAAATAGCGACAGACATTAAAGTTTGATATAAGACAGGCATGCCCAACCCGCGGCCCAATTGAAGTTTTCAATTGTCTATATACTTTTAGTCATTTTGACTATATACAGTTGAAACATAGAATTTTAGTTGTTAATGTTTGCAATAATAAATATCACATATTATGTACTTTAAGACTTGATAGTAACCAACATAAAACTTGTCTTTGATTAGGGTTGGACAGGTTACGTTGAAATTTGAGTGTTCTAGAATATTCTATCAATCGGCCATTACTTATACAACCAGCTGACTCGCGTTACGTGCAAGTCTCTTTTCGACCAGTCAGTGGAAGTTGTATGGAAAGAAAGCATTATATCAGCATTTGCAACTACTTATCGCTGCGAAAGTCTTCTTTTCGACCAGTCAGTGGAAGTTGTATGGAAAGAAAGCATTATATCAGCATTTGCAACTACTTATCGCTACGAATCAGTTTTTTCCAAATTAAACCTGGTAAAAACAAAATGTCGCAGCAGGTTGCTTGATAAAAACATGACCAATCAGCTACGATGCGCGTCGACTACATTATCCGTTGATATTAACAAAATCTCCAGTAAAATACAAAAACAAATCTCACATTAATTTTAAAATAATACATATGTTAGTGCTTGTGAGTAAATTACAATATATATTCAATCGGCCATTACTTATACAACCAGCTGACTCGCGTTACGTGCAAGTCTCTTTTGGACCAGTCAGTGGAAGTTGTATGGAAAGAAAGCATTATATCAGCATTTGCAACTACTTATCGCTGCGAATCAGTTTTTTCCAAATTAAACCTGGTAAAAACAAAATGTCGCAGCAGGTTGCTTGATAAAAACATGACCAATCAGCTACGATGCGCGTCGACTACATTATCCGTTGATATTAACAAAATCTCCAGTAAAATACAAAAACAAATCTCACATTAATTTTAAAATAATACATATGTTAGTGCTTGTGAGTAAACTACAATATATATTCAATCGGCCATTACTTATACAACCAGCTGACTCGCGTTACGTGCAAGTCTCTTTTGGACCAGTCAGTGGAAGTTGTATGGAAAGAAAGCATTATATCAGCATTTGCAACTACTTATCGCTGCGAATCAGTTTTTTCCAAATTAAACCTGGTAAAAACAAAATGTCGCAGCAGGTTGCTTGATAAAAACATGACCAATCAGCTACGATGCGCGTCGACTACATTATCCGTTGATATTAACAAAATCTCCAGTAAAATACAAAAACAAATCTCACATTAATTTTAAAATAATACATATGTTAGTGCTTGTGAGTAAACTACAATATATATTCAATCGGCCATTACTTATACAACCAGCTGACTCGCGTTACGTGCAAGTCTCTTTTGGACCAGTCAGTGGAAGTTGTATGGAAAGAAAGCATTATATCAGCATTTGCAACTACTTATCGCTGCGAATCAGTTTTTTCCAAATTAAACCTGGTAAAAACAAAATGTCGCAGCAGGTTGCTTGATAAAAACATGACCAATCAGCTACGATGCGCGTCGACTACATTATCCGTTGATATTAACAAAATCTCCAGTAAAATACAAAAACAAATCTCACATTAATTTTAAAATAATACATATGTTAGTGCTTGTGAGTAAACTACAATATATATTCAATCGGCCATTACTTATACAACCAGCTGACTCGCGTTACGTGCAAGTCTCTTTTGGACCAGTCAGTGGAAGTTGTATGGAAAGAAAGCATTATATCAGCATTTGCAACTACTTATCGCTGCGAATCAGTTTTTTCCAAATTAAACCTGGTAAAAACAAAATGTCGCAGCAGGTTGCTTGATAAAAACATGACCAATCAGCTACGATGCGCGTCGACTACATTATCCGTTGATATTAACAAAATCTCCAGTAAAATACAAAAACAAATCTCACATTAATTTTAAAATAATACATATGTTAGTGCTTGTGAGTAAACTACAATATATTCAATCGGCCATTACTTATACAACCAGCTGACTCGCGTTACGTGCAAGTCTCTTTTGGACCAGTCAGTGGAAGTTGTATGGAAAGAAAGCATTATATCAGCATTTGCAACTACTTATCGCTGCGAATCAGTTTTTTCCAAATTAAACCTGGTAAAAACAAAATGTCGCAGCAGGTTGCTTGATAAAAACATGACCAATCAGCTACGATGCGCGTCGACTACATTATCCGTTGATATTAACAAAATCTCCAGTAAAATACAAAAACAAATCTCACATTAATTTTAAAATAATACATATGTTAGTGCTTGTAAGTAAACTACAATATATATTTAGAGTATAAATATAATAATAATATTTTAACCCTCATGATTAGGGAGGAAGGTAAGGTGTTGGGGGTGATTATAAATACAGTATAGTTAATGTTTATTGTAGTTGTAGTTATGATATATGTATAACACAACTTTTGTGTAAAGTCGCCGCTGGCACTGTAAAAATGCATATTTTGAATATTGCAGGATAATAAAATATTTTGAATAATTTGTTATTTTATTTTTATATGTGCGGCCCACCTCAGTTCAGTAAATTGTTTTTTGGCCCACAAACCGATTTGGGTTGGGCACCCCTGATATAAGGTAACTCTCATAACTTTGAAAAATGGATATTTTTAAGAAAAATTTATAAAGGCATCTTTTTTAACTTATGATATAATTAAAGGACAAATTTAATAATAAAATCATTTTTGGAGAAATAAACACTTTTACACTTTAGAGAAGAGTAATTATGTTGACCAGTAACACTCTTTACAGTAAGACTCAAATTTTCGTCAAGTTAAAACTCTCTGGTTGTATAAAACGTTAATCTCAAATTACAACGTGTTCTTATATATTAATTTTTAACAAATATCTATTGAAAATATTAAAAAAATTAACATTTTTTAATTTTTTTAAATTTGTTGCAGGAATAAATATTAATTTAAAAATTTTTAAATGATCCATATGCATGAATAAAATAAATATGTTTTAAGTTTAAATTTATAGGGCGGA
>CM063505.1:185149250-185166750 GCA_032207245.1 Pardosa pseudoannulata | reverse complement strand
ATCCGTTCCAGAGCTTTAAACTCCTTCACGTTAAGTGTTCCTATCCTCCTCCCATATTTTATTTTCTCAGGTGGGTTTAAACGTGGGCCACACCTCTACTAACTGGACAAAAAATAAAGACCATTCCCATGATATAGGTTAAGGAGCTGTTGAGAGAAACATTCCGGAATGTTCTCGCCAAGCATTTCTGGTCTACTCCCACATAAGAATGCCACTTATAAAGTGCAGATTTTTTACAGAGCTTATTTAGCGGTACACTTTTAAATCATGCCAAGAAAACGTCAAAAACTTAACGGTGCATCTCTTGACGTCATTTTCAATGTTGTCACCCAGAATCGTTCAATTCTCCAACAAACTGGGTTTTTTATGTTGTAAAATAATACTTTGCATCCAGCATCTCATTAAATAGCACTTTATTTTTTAATTATTAATAATTGTTTTAATTTAAGGTATTTAAAGCTATTTAAAAAAAGAATAATTAGATATCTAAAAACAACACAAGATGTTGCATAGACATTGTGGCGAAAACGCTTTGTAAAGATACTCTATAACAAAAAAAAAATTCTGGCTACTTAGGACAATATTTATATTGACAATATCATTTATCAGCTCGCCTGCAGTACCTAAAATATATAGCGTAGTTTTTCCTTTGCCTTTTAATTATTACATTGTTTAAAAGGATATAGTTGATTAAAAACCCTTTTTTTCTATATAGAATACAGAAAAAGAAGATTGAGACAAAAAGGAAATTAGTGCAATCAATGTTTTAATTCAAAATTAAAATTTTTTTTAGTCGACGAAAAAAATTTATTTTTTGCATAGAGATAACACGATCACGGAAGACTGTTACTTCTTTGGCTTTGGCTTGTTGTTAGTATATATAGGTGTATTGTAATGTAGCCTCCACGCTATGGCCAATTGCTCACCACTTCCTGAAGGTGACCTCGAACGATGGTTCAAGGGTTGCATCCACATGCTGGGCCACTAAATGATCCGATAGCGTGGATTCGTCCATAGGGTCTACTGGGCACTTTAGTTGCTCATCTGGCTGCCTTTGATCTTTAGAGAAAAGCCGCCTCCGAAGCCATCGTCCGCCAAGGCTATTTTATCGTCTGCCACCATCGACCACGATAAGCCATACCCCCACCAGACGGTGGTCATGGCATGCAATGGACCATAGTGTAGAGGGGCCTTAACATATCAGGGAAATTGCCGTGTCATCAATCGATGTTATAAATGTATGTACCATGGGTTTGGTTTGGTTTTCTTTGGAATGTTAGGTCGACTTTTTGCAACACGAGGGCTAATGAGACCGGGACCTACAGCTTAAAACCGATTCCCAACGACTACGAACATCCATGCCACTGTGGTATCTGAACCCACGAACTCTGGTACCGAAAGCCAGCACCCTAACCAATCGGCCATCGTTTGGCTACTATGGGAGCGGAGAGATATAACGACGCTGACCTTTGAGGGCTTCAAGGTAGTGTCCGTGTCACTTTGCGGCATTTTTGAAAATGGTGAGAAGCCTATGTAATTTTAGTTTATTTATAATCTATAGTTTATTTATAATTTAATTTATTTATATTTATAACATTTAATTTATTTTAGTTTATTTATAATTTAGTAGTTTATTTATATTATTTATTTTATAATCATGCTGTAAGAAAATAAAAAACGTTTCTCGCCACTGACTGGGTAGGTGTCTTCAAATGCTGGTTCGTGATGTTTTAAATATTTTGTACACACCAGCATGAGAATGTGACTTACACCAAGGAAGTAGTGTGTAATGTCTATATTACACTGTGGAAGTATTCATAAAAAAAATATTACCGATTGCATTACATATTATTTCTCCCCATTATGACACCCATTTCAACTCCCCTCCCCAAACTCCAATGGGTCTTTGTTCGTATGCTGCCTATATATTAAGTAACCCAATAATTCGCATTACCTGTTGCAGTGAGGAATCCCATTGCTGGCAAAGATGTTCGTAGCCACTCGGAATGAGCTGTAAGCAGTAGCTTCCAGTCTTATCAGCTGTCGTTAAGCAAACGTCTGACCGTAGCGCTCCAAACCTACCACAACCTATTCTGGTTGAACGGATGGATTCAAATCACACACATATATGTATGCAATATATATGTATGTGTGTGTGTGTGTGTGTGTGTGTGTGTGTGTGTGTGTGAGGGAGGGAGAGAGAGAGAGAGAGAGAGAGAGAGAGAGAGAGAGAGATAGTAAGTAAAGGAAAAGTCAACTAAATCGATAGACTAATGTAGAATTTTGTATTAAGTCTCGGAGATGGCCTCTTACTCTCAGAGAACTTTCCGTAATTTGATAGTTCATATTGAAATAAATTTATAGCCGAAAACCCTCATTATAGGAGTTACTCAGGAGTTATCAAATCTAAAGTCAAGCATAAAAACCCCGCGTTTCTTTACTTTTCCCTTTTTAACCCGTACCTAAACTGACCGCTGGGACTACAGTTGATACTCTTGGGGAAGGGGTCTAACCAATTAAAACTTTACAGGGCCCTAACGACCAATTTTGAAAATCTGAACAAAACTATGATGCACATTATTGGAGACAGATTTTTACTTGTCTTTTTACTTAGATTTTTCCTGTTAGCTGATTTTTCAGTTTATCCGGTCCCTATTATGAAGTGGGAACCCGTCCAATCGACACCCTGGTAATAAAGGTTTTTCGTGACTAAAACTGTGTCTTATTTCTGGCCATGACTGCAAAAGCACCAGTCGGATACTCCGTCATACGAAACAAACACACACACACACACACACACACAAGCAAATTTATAGAAAGACATTATACCTTAACACCATTTTGGTGTAAAATTCTTCGCTAAATTTTATTGTTTTGGCTCGCTGCTTTCAACAGTTGTTAAAAAGCAGATACTGACAGGCACGTACGCATGCAGAAAGAGAGAGATAATTTCAAAAAAGGTTTTCTTTTCCTACGGATTTGTGGACGTCAGCTCCCAAACTACGGAATTTTGTAACCTTCGTATAATTTGGGAAGTTGCGTAACTCCGTATTTTCTTGCCTTTCTGACAAATTCGTTCGTCATTTGTTCGGTTCTTTCGCTGATCTATCCTTTCCTTTTGGCTGCTGATCAAAAACTTCTCCCTCTACTTTCGAATACTTAGTCTTTCATTTTCCACTGCTGTCACCGCAGCCCACTTTCAGCTAAAGATTAATCCAATTTCATTTATGCATGTCTAAAACTAGCCCCTTCACGCCCAGCTTCGGGCTGGGTACTAAGATTCCTAAATAAAGATTATTCTTATTTCAGAATTCAAATGCGTTTTTCAATTATACTATCCACAGTATTGTATCCGCAGTACAAACAATTTCGAAAACAGAATTAATTGTTTTCTTAACACATTGTGTGCGGGTACATTTCGCAGCTGAATTGTACCGGGAGCGGGCGTTTTGAGCTTAAATTTAGTTATTCAGTTAAATCTCAATAGATCAAAAATTATTTAATTTTACATCAGTCACATCGACTGATGCAGAAACTAGTTTTTATTTGTCTAAAGTTTTCCATAATCTATGTAGTAGACAAGAACATTCGGCTTCGTTTTCCTGTGTATACCGTTATTTTTGTACCCACAAACAAACCATGTTGTTATACTAACCCGTACTAGTACGTGACCCACGCTCAAGTATCAATCGACAGAAAACGTACTAGTACGTGTCCCGTGCTCAAGTATCAATCGTCAGAAAACGTACTGGTACGTGTCCCACGTACAATGTGTTAAATGAGTAACGTTTTTTACTCAAAATTAATTCTTTTATAAACTTAAGAAATAGAAAACAAAGAAATAAAAGTGCCATTTTTGACGATTCGGACTTGCACTCGGCTAGTGTAAAATGAAATACGTTTGAAAGATAACCAAGTTATAAATACAAAAAAACTATTATAACTGATAAACTTCCTACAAAAAATAATAGATTGTCTTGGGAAATAATGGCGAAATTGAAATTGAGAAAAATATATTGCCAAATGAAAATGGATAAATTTGTGTAACTAAAGTAACTGTAGTCAAAAACGAGCAAATCTTTCATTACCTGAAGATATATTTTAAATATTATTAAAAACTTACGGAATTTTGATGGAATGGAAATCGAAGAATTCCATAACAACATCACATGTAAAGTGAAAATTTTCCTGCAGGAGGTATTATTTTCTATAGTACTGCCATTGAGATTTATAAAATTTAATGTAAACTATACTCAATAAAAAATAGGATCATACAATTTTTATAGAATGACATATTGAACTCATAATATTTTTAAAGATCTTGGATAGATTTTTTCAAGAATATTCCATAAAAGTCTCTTTAAGTTTGCTCACTTTCACAAAAACTTTGAAGAGACGTGATAGGTCAGTCAGCAGAGGCATCAGTCTCATAACAGGAGGATTGTGGGTTCGAAGTTAGAGCCGGACATAGATCCACTGGCTTCATTAATAGCGCAACCATTTTGCTTTCTTTGCTTCTTAATAACGAGGACCCACTTTGCATATTTGTGTTTTCTTGGGGAGTAATGTTGGCCTCCTATATGGCACTCCTACATAATAAAAATGGTCAACAAAATCCGTAGCGTCGTTTGGGCGATTCCTTAACAAGCAAATGCCCCTACGTTATTAAAAAATATTTTTAAAAAATTTAAATGAGTTTTGATTTTAGACAAATAGATATCGATTAATTTTAAGTTTGTGATATCTTTTCGCTTGGTTTATGTCAACATCTTATTTGGGTAAGTTACCTCAATGATGAAAAGATTTCATACATATATTGGATTTTGCATAGAAGTTAAACTTTAGGAAATATGTGATAATATCAAAAGTTAGTTTTTCTAACTTTAATTGTGTATAATTTAAAATCCAATTGGACAACTTTTTTTATGGAAAATCTCTTTATAACGCAAGGGCACTGAATAAGTGATTATCTTTTGTCATTTTCCTACAGAAGAATGTTGACTATTTCACTATGGGCAAATCATATAGACGGTTTGCATCACTTCCAACGCAAATGCTTTTTGGAAATCCAGCCCCATGCGATAACCAACGATAACCACCACCACCACCACCACCACCCTTAGAAGCTCGTTTCTCCCCACCACAACTAAGACACCACTCTTTAGAATATATTTTGTCTAATATGGGTAAATTTTGTATTTATACATGATTTAAGATTTGAATATATAACCATTTTAGCTGTGGATAATTTAGTAGATTTTCATTTTAAAGGTACAAAAGTCTTTAAAATATAGAACACGTAAAAGAATGTTCCTTAATAGATGATGCAGCAGACCAAAAACCAGACACTCAAAAAATATTTACTCTGATCTGCTTGAAAATCCATTTCGCCTTGACTTTCTCTTTTAGTAGAAACAATTAGAATAAATAAACCCACTTTAACTCATTACGCCGTTCCATTCCAGATTTTAAGCGCCTTTTTACCCAGACTCTCGAAGCATTCACAAACCTAAAGCTAGCAGGGAGAAAGAGTATTTTACTTCTCAAAATAACCTGTTACTAGTGCCGAGAATTGATGCCATTAATAATAGGGCTAAACCTATAACAGCAAGCTGTTTAAATACTGTTGCTACAGGAAAACGTGAGCTCTCGATTTTTACTTTCTGTGTTAAGGAGTATAAACACAGAGAAAGTGGCGTTAAAATAGATTGGATTGAATAGTGGCGTTTTACATACTAAGTCAGTAGAAAGATATTTCTAGAAATAATAAACATGCGGTACCTCTTGACTTTGGGAACTTAAATTAGGAAAAATGTTTTCATTCGAAGATGTTTTTAAACATTAAAAGATATATTTTATTCATCATAGAGATCATACAATATTATTTATAAAATAAAAGATACTCTAAAAACAAAAGGGTGTTTCGGAAAAAAAATTTAAAAAAATGCTTTTACTCGTTAAAATTTAGACATGTAGAAAGTTATTTTATTTGATCTTTATACAAATGTCCACTGTTTTCCGGAGACTCATAAAATTTTGCACATCTCTTCTTTGTTATTTTCAAAAGAAAATTGTTGATATTACGATCACCTCTACCCACCCTGTCGCGTGGTATACCTCTTTGGCAAATATTAACCTTCCTGCTGAGATTCAGATGACAGAATAAGATAGGTTAGTTGAGTCATAACCCAATCAACATCATATAATAATAAAGTAACTTACACCTCCTCCGATATAAACGGACAGTTATGGGGCTCCTTAGCCAGACGGCTTTATCCCCGATTCTTAAGGTAAACAGTAAGTAGGGTAAAAACTGTAAGGTACTATTAAGTTTAAAAATTTAGAAAAGGTGTAATTTAGAGGTGCCAGTCATTAGATGGTGAGTAAGGAGAAATCAGTGAGAGCTGTGACTTAAGTTCTAACTACCTGTAAAGATACGACAATATCTGATTAATACCCTGAAAAGAAAGTTGTGATTAGTATACACGGTGCGAAACACTAGATGGAGTCTTACGGTCAAATATTAAACATCAAACACAGTTAGGTACACTATCCTGCTCCATAATAATAAAAACACACATTTTTTTTCTATTTTTTAATTTTTTTTTATTTATTATTTTTTTTAATACAACACATTACTTTACAGCACAATATATAACGAAAGGGACAGGGCATGAAGTAATAAGAGCTAATAGGGTAATTAAGGTAGAGAATCTATTGTCAGTAAAGCATTGCGGCACGTGGCCGCTTAGAGTTACTCGGGTTATTATAATCATAATCTGGGAGTTCTGCAATTATTTCATTAGGTAGACTAGTTATTTTATTATAAAAATTATTAGATGATCTTACACAATATTGTTTGAAAGTTAAAATATTAAAGTCGCGTCTTATTACTTCGTTGGACAAGTATCGATGTGTGCCTCTAATACGCCTCAAGAATTTATTCTGTATTGTTTCTATTAATTTCAAATTAGATTTCGCGGTAAACGACCAGACCGGGGCTGCGTAAAGAGCAATTGGTAGAACTATTGTTTTATATAAGAGAACTTTGTTTTTTAAATTTAAATGTTTACTATTAAAAAGCATTTTTAAGTTTTCTAATTTTCCTATCATTTTATTTTTAATATCCTTTATGTGAGGACGCCAGGTTAGTTTTTATCTAAAGTTACACCTAAATATTTTACGGAGTTTTCCCACTTAATTACCTCGTCGAGTAAAAAACTGTAAAATAACTTACAGATTTTTTTAGTATACTTTGAAATAATTAGAAAAAAAATTATTTAATCCTTTAAAGGTCGCCTACATAAATTCTTCGGAATTTAATGAAATTGCTTTATAAATATTATCTTTAAACCTTAAATTGCAAAATGTTTAAAAAAATATTTTTACAATCTTTAGAGGCCTTTGCCTTAGGGAATACCATGGGAGGGATTGAGGGGGTTAATTGACAAACCCATCCCCGTGTACACCTTGAACATATTACTTTTTAAAATTTTAGCTATATTGGAAGAACAATAAATAAGTTTTCTTAAAAATTATAATAAATAAATATTTCAACAATTTATAAGTGTTGTTTGAATATACTTTTTTGTGGGGTCATAAGTGAAAAAAAATCGAATTACTAACTTTCCAGGTACAGCAAGGATAAATACAAAAAGAAAAGTAGATTAAATGCGGACAAAAAAAATAAATTCAATGCAGTACTATTATCTATTGTACGTTTTAAAAGTCAAAATCATAAAAAAAAATTGAAAAAAACCATTCATATTTCTCCAAAATTTAAAGAAAAAAATGTTTAACAAGAGGTTTCGCTGTGAAACCACTGTCCGCTAAAAGATTAAAGTGTATATACTTTTATGTAATAAAAATTTCTCCAAAACTACTGCCTAATATGACCGTTTTATTATCAGGCTAATATCTTGGTAATTAAAGTCTATTTTTATTCTCGAAACTCATTCACATCCTTTTCAGTTTTAACATTGACCCGTTTTGTAAATTTTATCTTCGTTTTGACGAGAACATCCTAGTTAGTTAATGTGTATTTATCATAGTTATTGGATAACCAACTAATATTAATTCAGTACCTCTTGGAATAAAAAATAAGTCATCTAGTAGATTTGATTAACCCTTTAACGAACGGTGGTTTTGCAGTGAATCCACCTGTTAAAAGTCTCTTTTTTCTACTTTTTAACGACATATGAATGAATTTTTTAAATTTTCTATGTTTATGACATTTCAAACTTACAGCAAATAAAAACACTACATTTTATTCCTTTTTCCATTTGAAATATGCATTTTTAAACTTGATTTATCCAGAAAATTCTGAAATTCAATTTATCTTCCTTGTGACCCTAAATACCTATATTTATCTAAATAACACTTAAAAACTGTTGAGCTGTTTTATTATTATACACTTATAATGATAATTATTCATTGTACTTCCACCTTAATAAAAATTTAAAAGAAAGTATTATTTTCACACAGTACAAAGGGATAGTTTTGCATTTAAACCAGCCCTCTAACGTTTCTTCCTCCCAATAAATGCACATTTTTTCATGTATTTTACATTTATAAGGTTTATAGGTACCATTTATAGACTAATATCATTAAATCTTAAGAAATTTATATTAGTGTCCTTTAAAGGGTTAAAATAGCAATTATTATATCAACTCTGAAAATCCGGGCGAGTTCGTGGGTTCGAATCCCACTGTGGCATGGTCCCACTATGGTTCGTAGCCGTTCAGAATCGGCTTTAAGCAGTAGGTCCCGGTCTCATTAGCCCTCGTGTTGCAAAAAGTAGCACTCCAAACCAAACCAAACTGAAAATCCAGGAAAGGCCAGGAGCCGCAGCTAGTAAATATATGTGAATAAGTGAGGATGCATTTGTGAAGAAAATAACTCAAAGACGGAGGGAAAATGTATTAAGTTTGTCATGCGGTTCCTTTCATATAAATGTTGTTTTGTACCTATTTTGGGATCCAATCGGTTAGTTGGAAAAAATAATAGGGTACATAATATCTAGGTGATATGAACCTAAGTGTGGCAGGCCATTAGGCGAAATTGGTTAGCTTTAACCCTTTAAAGCTCACTAGTACAAATTCTTTGGAATTTACAGGAATTATGTTATAAATGTTATCTATGAACCTTAGAAATTTGAAATATCTGAAATAAAATTTATATAACTTAGGAGGGCGAAGATTTGGGAAGTGGTTGAATTTATCAATATGAACACCATAAAAATAATACTCTCTTATATAATTATAATGGGGAAAAACTAAGAACAACTATCATTAAAATTATATAATGAATAAATATCTAAACAATTTATAAGTGTTATTTTGAATCGTATGGAATAAAATCAAATTCCTGATGTTTCCATGGAAAGAAAGTTTAAACTCCTATATTTCAATCAGAGATCTAAATTTAGTGTGGTCCATTGAAAGTTTGAGTATATAGCTATCTATTGATAGTTTGGGGTATCAAAAACATAGAAAATCGTAAAGATCATATGTCTTTAAAAAAAGATAAGAAAGTAACAGGTGGTTTCACTGCTAAACCACTGCCCTTTAAGGGGTTAAACTAACCACAGAAATACTGCAAAATGATATACCCTTCAGTTTGTAAACTTCTCTGTTACAATATTAAACTGCGTTATTAAATAATCTCCTTAAAAATTTTCTGATCTAAATCTCATCCTTTTATAAAAAGTTTACGAGGCAGTCCAGGGAAGAACATTTTTATATCAAATCAGGGTTCTCGGGTAAATTCAAAGAGTATACCTCTTATATCTCTTTTAACCCATCCTTTCAGTTCTTCGGTACAGGGGGAACTAAAAAAGTCGAAGAAAGCCCTTCACTGTTCTTTGGAATGTTTTTAAAGCTTCACATCCCACATAAAGATGTCACTGATGTAAAAGTTTTTTCATTTAACAATATATTTCTAAACCTGTCTAGAGAGGACTTGTAATGAAATTAGGATTTTATTGATAAATGGTCTTTAAATGGTACGAGATAGCCTAGTAATTAATAATGGGGCTAGAATTTCGGTATACCATATTAGAACACTGGCAGACTCCCAAAGCATCTCTCCATCCATAAAACATGCATACTAAATCTTGTGGATCTGGATGTCCTCTCGTCTGGAAGGTAGACACGAAAAAGTGAGGTACAAAATTCAGTGTCTTCCCAATCACAGAGCTAAAAGAGCTATAGCCCTTGAACGTCAAACTTTTGAAGAGGCAATTTTACAATACATTTGTCGGATGAAATGAAATAAATTATAAAACTCTATAACAGTATTTTGTTGTAGTGGATAGGGACGAACTTCACGTGCTATCAAAACTTCCTTGGTATTCTAACAGTGTGAAGTAAAATGCATAGAGGGGCGAATTACTATTAGTCATCAACGTGATTGCACCAAATATCTTAGGGCGGCATTGATGGAAAAGTCTCCTCTCATGAGGATAATCTAAATTGAGGCGAATATCTGGCGTGGCATCACGAATGCCATACACTTATCAGAGTGACAGATCGATTGCTAGTTTATCAAATAAATTAAATCATTCACAAATTTAAAAACATATCCTTTGACTTCATTCGTGTGGGCGTTTCAAAAAGTAGCTAAAAATTGACAACCTTTGTCCAGAAATGAGTCCTATAAGGTGTACTTATTGTACAACTAAATATTTTGCCTTCACAAATACGGCCGGTTAATTCCTTTGTTGGATATTTTATATGTCTTGCGTCTTTCCTACTGATAGTAGATGTTCTCCAAATTTGAATTAATCTTCAAAACTGAAAAATGAATTGAATTGAATTGCAAGAATTGAAAAATCGCTGTCCATATACTTTTCCGAGTACTTCCAGATGCGGGTGTCGCTTATCACGTCAAAGCTTTTTCAATTACATAAGTGGTTTCAGGACTTTTGATTAGACGATAAATGACCAGATTATAGATTTTCTGTAATATTTTTTAAACTTTGTAACAGTTACATTAACTGTTATTTTTAACTTTAATAAATTTTGAAATATATAATGCTCATAATTTGAAGAAATAATTTTTTATTTCTTTCTTATTTTAACCTTTTGTGTAACTTTGCAAACTTAGTCTTGCAGTAAGATTTCAAAATATATTTTACAATTCCAATGCTAAATATTACCAAAATATAATTTAAATACCACTTTCTTTACATTACACGCAAGTTAACATCTATACATAGATTATGCTATATAGTGTTGAGTTTTTTAAATATGACCGTAATTTAAAGTTTTTATGTTAAAAATTCATATTAAATTGCCTTTTCGTACTAGAGTATGTGGGTTCGTATCCCGTTTTAAGCTTAGGCAGAACAATGGCCGATTGGTTAGGGTGCTAGCCTTGATACCGTGGTTCGTGTGTTCGAATCCCACAGTGGCATAGATGTTCGTAGACGTTCGGAATCAGCTTTAAGTTGTAGGTCCCGGTCTCATTAGCCCTCGTGTTTCAGAAAGTAGACCGTAACACTCCAAACCAAACCGTTGTTAGCTTGGATTTTTGTAGCCGTTTCAGATCTACTTTTGTCACGTCCCGGTCTAACTAACCCCGCAAAAAAGTTACTTTAACGCTCTAACTAAAAACATAGCAAAATAAAAATTTTAAAAACCAACGACAGTATTTTAATTATTGGAGGCATAAGTCATATATTACATCTATTTACATCATTATACAAAGTTTTATAATGAAATTAGGAATGGTTTTGAAAATATCATGTGCACAAATTAAAACAAATTCTATCAGATAAAGGGAAATTTAACTAATTTATGAAAGTGACAAACGATACAAAAATTTATTACCCTTTCTTTCCAAATGAGAAATGGAAAAAGTAAAAGTATCAAAATATACAGAAATGTTAACAGTTAACTGTATAAAAAAATTAATTGAAATTTTCTAAGATTTAATAGATTTGGGACTTTTAGTAATATGCTTTTACATCATATCAAAAATATATCATAAGATGCATGTTTTGACTTCTTAAGGGTACAGTGCATTAGAAAATTAATCAGTTTTGTTTTTCACTAATATTCGTAAGCATTTTTATGCTATATGAAATATATATGTGGTAATAATGCTTTTACATTTTAAGGTTAAAATCTTAATGATTCTAAAAAATTGTAAGTATTAATTATTTCAAAAGAAGAAGTATTAAAAATATTCCATACAAATCTCTTTTACGTATAATATGGAAATTTATATATATATATATATATATATATATATATATATATATATATATATATATATATATATATATATATATATATATATATATATATATATATATATATATATATATATATATATATATAGGATACCTTTTAGTTCTTAGAATAAAACTTAATAATAATAGGCAGCCTTTGTTGGAAATAAAGTCAGAAAAAATAATAAGTTAAAATATCCATTTCTCGGTACAAAATATACATACTAATACTTTTAATTTCAAAAACGACAAATTTTTGCTCTATAAAATATGTTAATTTTCACTAGTTTTTATTTTATACTCTACAAGGAATATTGCCATTAAAATATGAAGACATATGACAGTTTGAAATGCACCAAGAATATTTCAAATACTTATAAAATTTGAAATATTTTATTTCAAAACTGATTAATGGAGATTTTAGTAACAACTAAATTATAGTAATAATTAACATTAATTATAAGGTATATTTCATTACAATAATATTTATATTGTAATAATAATCATAACATTAATTATAAGGTCCTAAGCTGATTAAAGGATCTTTTAGTAACAACTAAAGTGTGGTAATAACAAACGTTAATTATAAGGTGGCAGATACTTAAAACACACTCTTTCATTCTTATTCTTGATTACATATTTGATTCGGTTTCGCTTGGTTTGGAGTACTACGGTCTACTTTTTTGCAACACGAGGGCTAATGAGACCGGGATCTATTGCTTAAAGCCGATTCCGAACGGATACGAACATCCATGCCACAGTGGGATTCGAACCCATGAACACTGGTATCGAAGGTCAGCAACCTAACCATTCGGCCAGCTCTTGGCGATTACATATTTGAAGGTGCTTATAGAAATAACTACATTGTAGTAATAATTACATTAATTATAAGGCGACATATATTTAAAACTCGCTCTTTTATACTTATTTGCTGAACGCTGGCCGATTGGTTAAGGCACTGATCATCGTGGCATGGATGTTCGTAGCCGTTCTGAATCGGCTTTAAGAAGTAGGTCCCGGTCTCATTAGCCCTCGTGTGCAAAACAGCAGACCGTAGTGCTCCAAACCAAACCGAATCTTTTATACTTATTCTTAATTACATATTTGAATGAAATAGAAATATTGAATTTTCAGTCCAATTTCGCCTAGATAGACGTTTACTGTAGCCTTAAAGCAATTTATTATGTTAAAAGAAGTAAATAAAAATAAAATTAAAAAGCTCCGAAAATAATCGACGCATCCCATGAACTCGGCTTTAAAAAGCTTCTAGCTATTCTTCTCCAGACCAAAGAGACTCAAATCTACGATTTCCGTTTAAAACTCACATGCTAAATTTAATCCTTTTCGTTTTATTATTATAATTAATTTTTTTCAGTCATCTACACGCAGACAGGTATAATTCGTCACGTCATCCCGCACCCAAATAAGTCGCTATTCATCCCAATCGAGGTCGAATACTTGGACGATTACGATACTTTCTCTACGCACGGTCCGTAACCGCGAAAGAAATAAGTGTCGAATTATAAGTAACTAAACATTCATTTTATCAATACTTTGACAATGACATAATCTGATTCCCTTTTGAATGAGTGTTTGAACGGAATCGCCATTCAAGAACTGTTGGACCGCAGCCAATTTCTTCCATAATTCTTCGACAACCTCGTAATCTTGGAATAATAGTTTGACTTTGTCGGAACTACATGTGTATTGTGACCTTATCTAATTTCTTTACTTACATTTTTTCATCTCTTCGTTTCATTCTCTCTTAAACGAAAAGGAATGTTCTACTTGTTGAAGATAAATTCCATGTGAACGTTTGTTGTGGATTTTTTTTGCCCTGCTGCTCAGTGTTGTACATATATCTAGCCTCTTGTTTCGTTTTATTATAGCATATCTTAAAGTACATTTGTAAAGAACCTGAAAGGATAATGGCTGCATTCATTGCTGCCACAAGGTGTAATTTAGACTATTTGTATACACGACATGGTTTTCAATGCTGGAGCTAAGGTAGTCCTTTCCTCCAGGAAATGTGGAGCTTGCCGTTTTGCCGAATGCAACACGAGGAAGGGGGATGGGACCTGTTTCGATGGAAGGCTTACCTTCCTGAAGGTTTTACATAAGTAGCATGCTCACGGATGAGTTATACGGGAAAAAAATCAGAAATAGCCCACGCAGATTGACCAATAGAACCTTTAGACAAATGGAAGTATCTCCTTTTTTCAAATGTGGCATATGGTCTGCTGACGTATGGTCACTCAGTGTAGAAATTGCTTCTATAAAGAAGGACTAGGAAGACTATTACATGTAATTATTTATTCTATTTGCATGCTATAGAATACGGTATTACTGCATGTATTTAGCTTAGTCGTTTATGTTACGAACTGTAACAAGCGATGAAACAAGATTTCACAGAACCGGCATAGTGATTACAAAGTTCACCTACCGCGCTGAAGTGTGTGTGTTCAAATCCGTATAACGTTTGGTTGTCATTTGTATTGTCCTTCCATAGGGACAAAGTTCACCAACCTATATGGTTCTCCCCACAATCAAATGGTTAACAAATAACGTTTGTTAAAACATGAATGATAATAATAAAGGTATTGGAAAAAAATTTGCTAAAATAAATTTTAACTCTAGAATGCGGTATCACTTATCTGATATTACGCGTAAAGTTTAACCTAATGTTATGCCACTATCTTCCTTATTAACTTATCGGATAGGAAATAAAAGATTTAAGGGACAAATTAGACATTCATAATCTAGACATAACAAATGCATGACCTGTCTTGGCCGAACGATAGCTTAATGGTTAGAGTGCTGGCCTTCGGAACCGGAGTTAGTGGGTTCGAATCCCACTGTGTCATGGATGTTCTTAGCCGTTCGGAATCGGCTTTAAACTGTAGACCCCGGTCTCATTAACCCTCGTGTAGCAAAAAGTAGACCGTAGCGCTCCAAGCCAAACCAAATCATGACCTGTCTTACTCTTCAAATGTACCTAAGAAATACAAATTATTTCAAGATTTTTTTTTCTTTGCACATGAAACATATTTAATTTGTGGATACATGGATAGCATGTAAAACTGATAGATTTACTGGAAGAATTCATTGACTAATGATAGACGCAAAATAAACAAATCCTTCTTAATACCACAAAGGGTAATTTTGCAAACTATTCTACCATGCGTAGAACAAAGAACTACGAAAATTTAATGTATTCCGAAAAGGATAAAAAAATGTAAGGTCCTTTTAAAAAATAGTTTCTCAAAGCATGAAAAACTAGGTTAATTGTAGATTGTTTTTTGTGATGAAGTGTGAGCTGAAAAACAAAGTTATAAATTAGTGTATATTAGTTAAAGTTACAAATTACTCTCATCTTTATACTCCCAAAATAAAAGCCTAAAGCATCAAAGCACTCTTCTTTTTCTACTCATCTCAAATAAATATCACTCCAGCTCTGAAACTATCAACAAATGGGAAGGGGTGTGCTTGCTTATATAAATGAAAACGTCGTTCATTTTTTTTTTCTCCTTGCATAAAATATGTGGGTTAAGCACGCATATTGGAAAATCAATAAAATGCGCACTTTGTTCCATAAATAATGAGGATGCTTTGTGTTTATATTTCCTTTTTTTTCCTCGAGCATAACAAGAAAGGTAAATGAAGTTACTCAAAGAGGGTTTTCAAATTAACCTTAAGGTCAGGTCATAGACGGAGGACTTTCAATATCGTTAAAAAAAATTTTAAAATATGCATTTAATATGATTTATATGGCAATATGTGATTATGTATAAAAATAAAAATCGTTATTAAATGAGTGCAGTTTTTTTATACTGATTTAAGTATCGAGGACAGAGTTCATTTTTAAACAAAGTATCTGATAAAACGTGATTCTATACGTAATATTTTTTATTTAGCTCTCGTGTAACAAAGACAATCGTGTAACAAGACCATATAACTCTTTTTTTTATTTTTTCCTGCAATAAATTTAGACATCACACTAGGGCGTATGGATTTGTACATACTTTTATTTAATGCGCACTATATTTATATCTAGATCTTACAATTTACTCTTTCCAGTTGAGCCAAATTTTTGCTACTAATGGATCTTCAATGGCAATACATGAATCAATCATAAATTTATCACATCATGGATAAATTAATCAATGATAAAGCATTGATAATTGCTATCCTTCTTCTTCACCCTGTTGCGTATCCGTTGGTAGTTCGGTTATAAAAAATGCTCCACATTCCATACTTGTAGTACAAAGTTTGATTCTGGGGAATTAAGATCATGGTTTTTTTTGCACTTTATTTCAGAAACGATTAGAAATGCGTTTAGAAAACGATTGGATATTCCTTGCAGTTTTTATTTTTGTTTTACCACAATTTTATTTAGGGGAAATAAAATCATGGTTTTTTATATTTTATTTCAATTTTGTTACACAGATACGATTAGAAATGCGATTAGAAAACTTTTAGATATTCCTTGCAATTTTTATTTTCTATTACCATGATTTTATTCTAGGGAAATATCTTATATAGAATGATTTGAAATGCTCATGGAGTATTTTAAATATTTATAAAATAATTCTTTCTCCAACAATATTTAAGAGTTTCTATTGATAATAACTGTGTTGTATTATTCTCAAGAACTAATCCAGGTAGAATGAAGAAAAAATACAAAAATGATTCTTTTTCTTCTTCATTTTTTGCCGGTACGATATTTATTGAATCAAGTTTCTAAACAAATTTCGTGCATCTGAAAGTCGGCTGTCGTCTTAAACATTGTTATCAGTGTTACTTTCTTTACTTCTGAGGTTCTTAAACTAGGTTTGGTGCTGTGAAAAGTTTGAAAACCAATTCTCTAATACACTACCGACCTCTGCCAGTTTCGCGATGTTCCCATTAAGCTCTACAGCGCTGATCTTACCAGTGTTCTTGAGTTCGAATCCCACAATGGTATGGATGTTTGTGGTTGTTCAAAATCGGCTTTAAGCAGTAGGTCCCGGTCTCATTAGCCCTCGTGTTGCAAAATAGTAGACTATAGCGCTCCAAACCAAACCAAATCAAACCCATTACGCTTACACCATTGTGCTCATAGTACCTTCATAACTAGTAAAATGAGTTATCCTAAGGTAATAAACAACTCTCACTTAATAATTTTCCAGATTTGCGGCAATCGTGTTCTAAAAGTCGAGGTGAGGAGCAGAAGTTTGCATGAATACAATAATAGGCCACTGTGAGAATTTTCCCCTTATTCCTGCA
>CM063505.1:185064150-185149150 GCA_032207245.1 Pardosa pseudoannulata | reverse complement strand
AATACTGTAAAAGATTTGTGAGATTCAATTGAATCTAAGGTACATGAAATTCATGACAGTTTATATGCATAATAATATTGTATTAGTCTATTATATTTATTTTGAAAATTATGTCATTGGATTCACTTTTCTAAAATTCGAGCAAAAAGTGCTGTCAGCCGTTAGCATGTCCCATATATGTGAAAATATTAAATATAGTAGTTATTTCGTTTAAAATTTTTCATTTTTAAAAAATTAATCATTATTAAATTGCATTTTTAAAACATTTCTAACATTTTGATGATAGTAATGAAAAAATTAAAGAGAATTTTTTTTCACATTTTTTTTCAAATACACTCCATTTAGACCTCGGGTTGCAAAAAGCAGACTGTAGCACTTCAAACCAAACGAAATATATTCCACAGGTAAGGAGGGTAAATAGCAAATTTATTTCAAGCAAATCTTAAGATCGCACAAAAGTGCCCTTTATGCCATCTTAAATCAAAGTTAATAGTTAAAGGCTACTGTATATGATACTTAAACTCCGATTCGGCTTTCAAAACTATGAGGATCTGTCATTTTGTTTGTGGAAAACTTCAAAATGATACGGATTATAACGAACAATATCCAGAGTCATGGCTTTCTGTGACGTCATAAGAACTAACTTTACTGCTATCAGTTTAAGTTCTTATACTTTAAAAATGTATTTTTAACGAAAAGACTAGAAGATGATAGCACTTCCTTCGCTCCGGAATCATAATTCCTGAGGTTTTCATTTCTCCGAATAGGAAGACTCTGATGTTTAGAAAAAAAGATTTAACTGAACTTGAAAAATATGGATCGAATGATCCTGAACGACTTAGGAATAAGTTCTTAAAGAAGGATATTTGTATTGAGTACTTTTAACATTAAGAACGGATTTCTAGAAATTCAAACTGAAAATACTCGGTAGATAATAAAATACCAGAAATTAATATAAGTTACGAAATTATTATTTAGGAAAAATATAATACTTATGAAGTTATCTTTCGTAATTATTTTAATCTTATTTATAAACAAAATTCTCAGACAGAGATAACAACAGAGAAAACAAAAGCCGTAGATCGTAGAGCTCCAAACCAATCATTTCAAAAGATCAAAACCTCGAGGAGAAGAAATATGGTTAAGCCAAGTTACTAAGACTAAATCACTACTAGCAAATTCTACAAAATATTTTTCTGGATAAAAGCTTATACTAAATTCCATTGCTTGTTTTAAAAATAGTATAATATTTTAGCAATAAATTACTAAATCACTACGAGCAAATTCTACAAAACATTTTTCTGGATAAAAGCTAATACTAAATTCCATTGCTTGTTATAAAAATAGTGTAATATTTTAGCAATATATTACTAAATGACTACGAGCAAATTCTATAAAACGTTTTTTTGGGTAAAAGCTTATACTAAATTCCATTGCTTGTTTTAAAAATAGTGTAATATTTTAGCAATATATTACTAAATCACTACGAACAAATTCTACAAAGCATTTTTCTGGTTAAAAGCTAATAATAAATTCCATTGCTTGTTATAAAAATAGTGTAATATTTTAGCAATATATTACTAAACCACTACGAACAAATTCTACAAAACATTTTTCTGGATAAAAGCTAATACTAAATTCCATTGCTTGTTATAAAAATAGTGTAATATTTTAGCAATATATTACTAAATCACTACGAACAAATTCTATAAAACATTTTTATGGGTAAAAGATAATAATAAATTCCATTGATTGTTATAAAAATAGTGTAATATTTTAGCAATATATTACTAAATTACTACTAGCAAATTCTATAAAACATTTTTCTGGGTAAAAACTAATACTAAATTCCATTGCTTGTTATAAAAATAGTGTAATATTTTAGCAATATATTACTAAATCACTACGAGCAAATTCTACAAAACATTTTTCTGGATAAAAGCTAATACTAAATTCCATTGCTTGTTATAAAAATAGTGTAATATTTTTGCAACATATTACTAAATCACTACGAGCAAATTCTATAAAATATTTTTCTGGGTAAAAGCTAATACTAAATTCCATTGCTTGTTATAAAACTAGTGAAATATTTAAGCAAATTTTTTAAACTGTCGTTTACGCTTGTATCTTTCACGTGTCCTGCCTTTTTCGAGGTATCTTTTTGTGTATGTGTTTTAATAAATTAGTATCTCAGAGAAAACCCAATGCTTTTTTTCCCTATAACGGCATAATATATATTTACCAATCAGGATTTTGTTTCGCACAGCAACGTATAAACTGAAAGAATAATTTAACAAATCCATTAATGTACAGTTAACCACAGACTTATCATTAAATATTGATTGTTTCACTCATTCATATGAACATAGTTGTAGATAGAAGAAAAAATATAATTTTCACCCAATTAACACGAAATAATCTATATGAAATGAGATACAAGAACCAAACAAGAATTCTTAATATTTTACTTTTTAAAATCATTTTAGAGGTAGTATGAACACACTACTTCCTTTACTCAATACTATTCAGGTATAAAAAAAAAATCTTTCCTTCCTTACATATATTGATCCAAAGGGTCAGGATTCAAATTTCCTCTCCACTCTTCCGGATGTTGTGAAATTGTGCAAAAGATGATGAATCTGGTTTAAAACTCTTTGGCAATAGCTTAATATGAAACAGTAGAAGAGACATAAACCAATCTTTAACTGAATTTTTTATAGCATAAAAATTATTTTGTTATTGAAACATTATAAAGGATATTTGAAAGAAGAGTACTGCAATACTGAGTAATGAGAGGGCATAAGAAATGTTTTTATCTTACGAGTTGTGGAACCGGGGGCAAATTATAAATCAATAATTCCAGACCTTTTTTTTTTCACCACTTCCTATGAAGAAAAAAAACTAACGTAGCTACCTGTAATTTTTCACCTTTAAGGCTCATATTTCATTTTTCCAGCGATCTATAACCCCCCATTACCATCACAAATCAAGTTAAATATACTACAACTAGCATATAGCCTGTCATATGACGGGATAATTAAAATTTTTAATTTTCGAGAATTGTGAAACACCTTAAGAGGCGGGTAAAAAAATGGATTGTTTTTTGGCTGAGAACTATCTGGTACACGCTCAATAATTTGCTTATCTTTACTGACCGCATGTTAGTAGCCAAGCTTAATTTATCTTGTCATATTACGTGATAGGATAAACAGCAGAACTTTTAATATTGACAATGATTATTTGGCGGTATATATGAATGATGTCCAAAATTGAGCGAATCGATCGCAAACCTTGTGTTGTGTATAACAAACACACAAACAAACAAATTTCTTAATTTTTAAACATATATAATTAAGAGCTAGGTATGTATTAGTCCTTGAAATAGACTCCTAGACTTTTGTGAAAAGAATTTGTTGTTCATACAGATGATAAAATTTTCCTTGCAACAAAAAAATAATCGATGATTAAATTTAAAATTATCACATATGTGTACCTAATCTGTTATTAACCCAAATATAAAAAAAAATTATTTACGTAATAAAATGTATAAAAATAATGCAGACAATATTTAAATAATTTAAAATAAGAAATGATTTAACGAGATGATTAAAGGAATGACGTCATAATGCTAGAAAAAATGTTTTTTGTGTAAATGGGTAAAATGTGGTAAATGGATGAATTTAATCATCGCCTGCTTTTAACCGGGGAAAATAGGGCTCGAAATAATGTCATTAAACGATCGAAAAAGGGAGGAAGGGGTGGATTTCAAACGTTTTTGAACTCACTTTGAATTTTGCTAATCCTAAGTCATAAAGAAACCAATATGGCGTCTATCCATTCCAGGTTCACAAAAATCTGAGGATAGATGGACATATAACTTAGGCTATTATTATATAGGGGATACATATCCAAATCAAGGACAAATTTTTAAAACTAATTTATAAAAATTTATGTATAATATTGGTTTATTTCTCAAAGTTTGATTAGCTAATATGTATTATTCATAAAATAAATTATGATGATATAATAAGTGATGATAGTAATTATTCTATGTTTGGGTACCATATTTGTAGCCTGGAATTTTACATCATGTTCCACTATTATCAAAATATTTTAGAATCATTTCTTAAAAAATGCACTTGATTCTTTTTGGTATTAATAATTCTCGAGTCTTACCCTTCGATGCATTCTTGTAAGTATTACACAAAGGTGCGGTGGATGATCACAATGTCCCCAAATTTGCCGACGCCCACAGGTGGGCTTTCGACATTTTTGAAAAACGTAAAACATGAGACGGGATGGCATGGCACTGATGCTTTGCACCTGTTAAGGCCCCTCCACACTATGGTCCACTGCAAGCCATTACCACCGTCTGGAGGGGGTATAGTGTATGGTGGTCGATGGTCGCAGACAATAAAATAGCCTTTGCGGACGATGGCTTCGGAAGCGGTTTTTCTCCAAAGATCAAAGGCAGCCAGATGCGCAACTAAATTGCGCAGTAGACACTATGAACGAATCCACGTGCTCGGCTCATTTAGGGGCCCAGCGTGTGGATGCAACCCGTGAACCATCGTTCAAGTTCACCACCAGGAAGTGGTGAACAATTGGCCATAGTATGGAGGCCACATCAGGATAGGCTGAGTTACCAGTTACTAACAAACGCTACACTTTTCTTTATAGTATTTGAGAGATTTTGTTAATAATATCGTCTTTATAAAGATTCCTGAGTGCTTGAAGGACTAAAATTTATTTTCTCAAAAATAATATCTCTTCAGTCCATATTCAGTTCACAAATATGACAAAAATTGTAAAACTAGATACCATTTTTTCTCTTATACATACGATACATAAACGATATATAAACGATACATAAAATGTTAAAATTATTAAGCCATAAAATATGAAAAGGAAAAAGCATATTCTCCATACAGGAATGTTTGTAAATATCGAGGAAAATTATAACTAATTTTAATATAGATGGTACATCTAAATATGGACTACCTTTTTAGATGCCAAAGTAATAAATTATTCACCAAACTTTCGTCTCATATGATACAGGTATTTAAAATATCAATACTTTTGTCCCAAATTAACGAATAAAATAAAGTTGTGATATTGGTGACAAAATCAATAATATATATTTTATCCTTATTCAAACGAAGAGATTACGTGAAATAATTTTCTTAAAAATGTGTATTTCACCCGAAAAAGTTAACTTAACATTTTTGGGTTTCCCAGTATCTCTTTTTGTAACAACTTGTTAATGTTCTTTTAATAAATTCGTTTAAATTAATTTTAGTAGATAATTCATTTAGCACATTGGTATGTTTCATAGTACTATTATAACTGTGGAAATTATAATAAGGATCCAATAAATCATGAAATTCTGAGACTTCCAAAATCTGGCAAGCTGCACTTTTTTAAATATTAAACCTATTGAATAATATTTAAATATAAATTAATATCACATTTCTTAACTTTTAAATCGTACTTTTGTATACTCTCCGGCAAATGCATTAGCCGAACGATGGCCGAATGGTTAGGGTGCTGGCTTTCGGAACCGGAGTTCGTGGGTTCGAATTCCACATTGTCGTGGATGTTCGTAGCCGTTCGGAATCGGCTTTAAGCAGTAGGTCCCGGTCTCATTAGCCCTCGTGTTGCAAAAAGTAGACCGTAGCGCTTTAAACCAAACCAAACCAGCAGATGCATTTTTTTCCGGCTGTAAATTCCAAAAAAAAATTACACCGAACTCCTGATAATTCGAGGTAAAGCACTTAAAGAAAAAGCACCAAATTTCAATATAGCTATTCATAACCTATAGAAATTTTCCACATAATCTAAATGGACAAAATCTGATTTATCTAAAATTATTGAAAACTGTAAAATGAGTAGAATTTTATTTTTATCCATGAAAATGCAACCTTGTGATAGGTTGTTCCACTTTAAATCTAATTTTCTAACCATAACTAGCTGGTCCAATTCATAATTGGTTTCTCATCGTACCAACGTCTTAGCTTATATGTTTAGAGGAGAATAATAGACCTATTCTAAGTTATTCCGAACATCCTATTGTTAATAAAAAGCCGAAATCTAAGAACAGAGTCTGTGCCAGACACACAAAAATCGAAACAAAGTTCAGAAGAATTTTCTCTTTCCTGCTAATTACTCACTCGTTTTCTTTCAGTGATAATTAAACCGGAATCTGCACGAAACAAACAGTTCCAGTTACTTGCTTCAGTAATGGCGTGTAGCGAAATTTCTCAAAGTGTAACTGGAACGTGTTACCACCATTTAACAAGACGCCCATAGCAGTTGGGTATTGTTACTTTTTATTTATGAACCTAGGGAATTATCTTAGACTGAATAGCTTTTACAAGAGAATGCCAAAAGGTTAATAAAAGGATTTTTAACCGATATCCATCAAAGGCTTGAATAGGTCGATAGGTCGCTGAACTAGAAGAACAATGCTCATGAAACTTGAGAAGTTGGGAGCAGGATTGGCGAGATAAGCTTCTTTGGAATCATCATCCACGATCAATTTACATGGCTACATTCCAGGGTGTAGCACCCAATGGGATCGATCACGGATAAGTGCTTTTCTGAAGCACTTCAGCTATTCGGCGTATCATATCACGTAAACGTTTGTAGTAGGCATTTACCGACATTTAATGTCACTGAAAATTAATGAAAAGACGTTTAACTCTATAATGACCTAAAACACATACGTAAAAAATCAAAACAGTTATGTCCCAATGGAAGTATCTTAGTTTAGAGGACCAGTTGGAGAATTATCATCGTTTTAAAATGTTCACCAATATGATTTCTAGGGATCTGTATTAACTCTTTGAAAAAAGCCGAACGGTGGCCGAATGGTTAGGATGCTGATCTTCGGTACCCGAGCCGTTGGTTCGAATCCTACCTTGGCATGGATGCTCGTAGCCGTTCGGAATCGGATTTAAGAAGTTGGTCCTGGTCTCATTAGCAGTCGCATAGCAAAAACGTAGATTGTAGTGCTCCAGACCAAACTAGCGCTTTGAATATGGGAGTATCATACAATCAATGTCTTTTAAATTGACTTTGAACGCGAGAATAACATATATGAAATTTTAAATAGAACAGTGATTGAAAACTTATTATTATCATTAGATGTAATTTTACGTTTGTTATAGCGGAATTTGTCAATATTAGAACATCGTCTGAATCAATTCAGAAAGCATTGTACATAGGATATGCCATCCTTAGAAGTTTAACCCATTAACGTCCTAATTGTTTCTGCTGAATACGAGGATAACTGTGAAATTTTTGAGATACGGCTAAATAATATAAGTGAAACTTGTCAAATTTTGGGAGTGTGTAAAGTCATACATTTCAACAAAACGTAGGCAAATTTTCGAAAGTTTAAAAGCCTCAAGTCATCCATTTCCTAAAATCGATGCAAAATTATCTTATATAGCATTATCAATCGCATTCGGGATGGAAACCTCGACTACTTAATTTTTCTTTAAATTAAAAAATTACTAAAAGTCATACAATGGAAGATGAGGAGAATCGAATTGGTGTTCTATCAGTTTGATGTGTTTTTCTCTCAAAATATTCTTCTGTCAATCTTGCAAATGAGACCATTCCTTGACATGGAGATACAAGTACCCTTATTTTTCTTGAAGAATTTCTGAAAAACACTTAGTGGTGTACCAGTTAGCTGTAACTGTCTTCTGTCAGTGTAACTTTATTTGCTATTTCGTATTAAATAAACATTGCCCTAAAAAGAACTACAACTTTTTCTTCTCGCGGACGGCAGATGTCCAAAATGACTACGGATTTGCCATTTTGGTAGTGATGAAATTTTATATTAATGATAAAATTACCGTCGTTTTTAAATTTAATTGGACGTCAGTGATACAACAGTTCTGGTTGAGTAATGTTTTTTGAGAAGAATAATTCACTTATATGTCGATATTCATTGTAAAATCTGCTCTGCTTATAACTTAAATTAATTATAATTCAGATTTTTAATAATTTAGACATGCTCGTCAAAATAAAAATTGTTTCTAACACATTATTATCTTATAACACTTTTTTATTTCATAAATACTGCTCCATTCAAAATTACACACATAATTATAAACATTTCATAATCATGTTACATTTAGCATATTTGTTTTAACATTTGTTTTTCCTCCTATATTTGCATTTAAAACAAAAATGTCTCTGAAAAATCTAATAGTTTCATGTCTTTAACTTGATTTTAGCGGAATAACTGCCCAAATCGGAAAAGTTGTTTAAAATTTGCATACTAGCGTACACGTTGTTTAAGAGTACGAATATTGTTCAAATTAGTTGTTTACATTTTTAGGACTTAATAAATGCCTCCTGATTTATTTCTGTTATTACTGTGCTTTTAATTATTTATTGCGTTTTCTAGGGAACCGAGGAATTTATAGTAGATTTATCTTCGAAAATTCCAACCTCGAAAAAACAAATAATCCATCGATAACTTAAAATTCCTATTAACAGGGGACCGAACGATGGCCTATTGGTTAGGGTGCTGGCTTTCGCTACCGGGGTTCGTGGGTTCGAATCCCACAGTAGCATGGATGTCCGTAGCCGTTCGGAATCGACTTAAAGCTGTAGGTTCTGGTCTCATTAGCCCTTGTGTTGAAAAAGTAGACCGTAGCACTTCTAACCAAACCAAACCTATTAACAGGGGAAAAAAAGTAAACACGTTGAGAGACAGGCAGGATGGTCATTTATCATGCCTGCACCACCACTGCAGACCTAATAAATGACAGTGAAATGGGTACTAATTCCAACCAATTTGATTTTTTTTTTTTTAAGATTAAGAACTTACTAACTGCTTCTGCCAACCTATGCACTCTCACACTATACGTATTTTTATTCTCATGTTATAGAAATAGATCATTCATAGAATTTTACAACTAACCCCAAAAAAGATATCAGATCCTCGATTTTTTTTTATTGATGCCTGTTTTCTACCGATAAAAAAACTTGTTACATTGTTTGATCTCAATTACTTTTTTTTTTCAATCTTACTCTTGAGTTGGATCTTTCTAAAAAAACTTTGGAAAATTATTGGATTTACTTTTTTTTAAATAACCGCTCCGTGACTATCCATCAATCTGAACAATCGAGATTCCCAAATAGCAGTATATCTTTAAAAAATTATTTTGAAGAAAAAAAAATAAAACTGCAACATGTTCAGTAGTTTTTGCGTTAGGCGTGGACAGACAAGGAAACCAGTTACAATTTTATTTACAACCGAAATTTAACCAAATAAGTAGGGTACTGCTCTTATTCTGGTTTCGAGTCTCACAGCTGGCATGGATATTCGTATCCGTTGTTTGGAATGGGCTGTAAGGAATAGGTACTGGTCTAATTAGCCGTCATTTAGCAAAACAATACACCGTAGTGCTTCAAAATAAACAACTTTAATTATATAGATTACCAACTGAACATCACATACTTTTGAATCAAGGCTAAACAATGGCCGATCGGCTAGAAAGTTGATTTTTGGTACCGAATTTCTTGGGTTCAAATCCCACTGTGGCATAGATGTTTGTAGCCGTTCGGAATTGGCTTTAAGCAGTAGGTCACTGTCTCATTTGCGCTTGTGTTGAAAGAACTAGAAGTAGTGTTCCAAACCAAACCAAACCAAATCGTATTTACAAGATAAGTAAAATGTAAAATGACTTAAACATTAACTTAAAAATTAATTCATTTAAATATCAGACAAAAGGTGTTGCCTGCGCTGATCACTGAGCTGTTACAAAGAAATTAACTTAAAATGTCCTCAATATGTTATCAGCAGTTTTCGCATGAAACATGCATAAATGTGAAATTATTACTCATTTTCATTTCAAACCAATTTTAAACTGATTTCTCAGGAGTCATGTAAAATTCTATTAAAACACATTGTATGCGAGACACGTACTAATACGTTTTCTGACGATTAATACTTGAGCGCGGGTCACGTACTAGTACGGTTTAGTGTAACAACATGGTTTGTTTGTGGGTACAAAAATAACGGTATATACAGGAAAAAGAAACCGAATGTTCTTGTCTACTACAGATTCTGGAAAAATTTAGACAAATAAAAACTAGTGTTTACACCAGTCGATGCGGAACCACAAAATGGGAGCGTTGATTAAAAAAATCAATTTAGATTTAAAATTAACTTTTTATTTATCCTTGCGAAAATGATATTATATATATATGTATATTTATATATTATACCTATATATATATATTTGTATTAATATATACATATTTGTTTATTTGTCTATTTATATATTTGTTTATATATTTCAATATAAAATACGAAATGTTGGTTAAAAATGAAATAATTTTCGATCTATTGAGATTTAACTGAATAACTAAATTTACGAGCAAAACGCCTGCTCCCGGTACAATTACGCTGCTAAATGTATCCGAAAACAATGTGTTAAGCATTCTAGAGCATTAAGTATTAGTAAACTTTCTAGAATTAAATGTTACGAATATCAAGCTTTGACTTCCGATGCTTTGGTTTGGTTTGATTTGAAGAGCTACACTCTACTTTTTGCAACACGAGGGCTAATGGGACCAGGACCTACTACCAGGACTTATAGTCGTTTCCGAACCGCAACGAACAACCATGCTACAGTTGGATTTGAACCCACTTAATCCTAGCTCCGAAGATCAGCGCCATAACCATTCGACCGTCATTCGGCTCTCCGATGCTTAACACTAGATTTACGGACTCATTAAAATTTTGATCACTAAATATATATATATATATATATATATATATATATATAATATATATATATATATATATATATATATATAACTTTAATAGCACATTTCAAAAACATACTTTGGTTTTTAGTTAAGTAATAAAATATATGTAAACTTTCAATCCTCTTCCACGCAGACCCCTTCATTTACATTATCAAACGTGGTATACCTATTTTCACGGTTGTGAGCCAATTTGACACATAGAATGGTTTAACAGTTTATCACATAACATGAAATTTATTGCTCCTATCAGGTCTGGAATATTTTCCAATTGGCTGAAGAGCTAAGAAGTAAATATAGACAAGAAGTCGAGAACATTTCCAATCCAATGACAGAAATTCATGCTACTGACGCACGGAAGAATTGTCAAGTTCAGGAATCACGCAAAAGGAACAGATGTAGAAACACCATTGTGCTAAATGTAATAGCAATGTTTACAGAAAATGTGTTTCAAAAATATATTTTATATGTAAAAAGTGTTTCCCATGAAATATTTTATAATAAACATTTTATTTAAATTAATCTGGAACTATTTTCTTTGTAAAAAGCTTCAATTTTCTTGTATGAGTCAAATTGGCTCACTTCCGTAAAAATAGGTATATGATCAACATCCGTAACTCTAATGTTAACACCCGTCTACGTCTAAGCATGTATTTCTATTTTGTATTTGAGAAAAAGGACTCTGCGTTTTTAGTGCAAATAACTCTCGATCTTCTATGTGGACAGCATGCTCTGAAATTTCAAACATTTTTGTAGATGATTTACATATCCAAACGGAATATTATATATGAATATCTCCATCTGTGAAAGCTCGTTCTATCATTTCAACCCAGACAGATGTTCAAATTAGTTATACCACCTTAAAAAAAAAGCAGCTGTACAAGAAACAATGGGAAATGGGATCGTAAGGTTTGAAAATGGATGGAACGTGCTTCGATCGGATTTCCAACCGTTCGAAGTAAACGTGACATGAATCACTTCCCTGGGCACCCATTGTGCGATTTTTTTTATCTGTAGCGAATATTGTGTGCTTGAAATTGTTAAATTACTTTCTTAAAAGAAAAGAAAAAATAGTTTTATGGGGGGTGTTTTTAGCATTAGTAGAAATGTCGTTTTTAATCCGGGTGAATATTAGTTATTGTGCTAGTCAGTATTCTTTTTAAATTTCTAGCATGTTTTGGATATTTTTAGAAAGTAAATTAATCATTCCTACATACATATATGTATATATATATATATGTATATAATATATATATATATATATATATATATATATATATATATATATATATATATATATATATATATATTTACACATATTATTTCACATAGTGATGAAAAAATATCCTTAATTCAAAGTATGCATTTACTATTGTTTCTCAGAAAGAAAATCCTTAATTTACAATTTTTTTTTCATACACAACACTGTTCTCGTGGGAACTTGGTGCCTCATTCGGTTTGGCTTGACTTGGACGCTGCTGTTTATTGTTTTGCTCACGAGAGATAATGAGACTGGGTTGGTTGGTTGGAGTTTTACGGCGCAAGGTCCTGTTTAGGACATAAGCGCCAAGCACAAGGTGTTTTCATAAAAACAAGACCTAATTGATAAAAGAGCCCTAGCCTAATAACAAGGTAAAACCGTACCAGTTTAATAAAGTTATAAAAACGTCTGCAAAGTAAAAACTCAATTACACCAGATAGGTATGTAAAAGGTAAAAAGATGAAACATTAAAAAGCTAAAAGCACAATAAATTTTAATTAAAAGATGTAAAAAATACTAAAACACTTAATAGAAAAAAGTTAAATAGACCAAAATAAGCCTATAAAACGTAAAAAAGATAAAAGACAGGGATGCGGGGGTTCACCCAGTAACTCCGTTAAGGTAGGATGCCGAGTACTAAAAAATAAGACATACGCAGGCTGTAACTGACTACAAGATGTAAGTAAATGTAAAATTGTTAGTGGGGCCTGACAGAAAGAACATTGGGGTTTGGGGTCATTAGAAAGATAGTAATTATGTGTGAGACGAGTGTGCCCAATACGCAAACGAGTAATTAAAACGTCGTGCTTACGACTAACATTATCCGGGAAAGATCGAATGTCCTCAGTAATGTTGTGTAGCTTATTGCGGACACACAAGTCCCACTCGTTCTTCCACACAATATGCAGCTTTCGTTTAATTTCACACTTCAAGTCAGAAAGGGGTATTTTCGATGACATTAAATATAATGAGACTGGGATCTACTTCTTTAAGCCGATTCTGAATGACTACGAACATCCATGCTAGCACCGGGATTCGAAACCGCGAACTCCGGAACCGAAGAACAGCGTTCTACTATTCGGACACCGTTCGACGTGACTCATTCGGAGTATAACCCCTTTTGGACCAGTACTGACTATCTGGCATTTATAGTACGCAAAATTACTGAGATAGAATAACTTTCCATAAGGATTGGGGCAAGTCTCGCTCAGGGAAGACACATTTTACTTCACTTCGATGACTTTCGGGCTTCGGTGGCAAATCGTTTTCGTAAAGAACGATGCTGTCCAAAGCTTCGTATCTAATAGATTAAAATACTTCCTTGCGAACTTTGACTACGGCCGTCTAATTTTGAGTTTTGTAAATAAGTTCAATGAAAACCGGGGACTGTATTGAATTACCAAGTCTAGCCCCGGGAAACCAAATTAGGGATAGAAAACATTTGTTAATATTCAAATTATGCGAGTTGCCAATTTTAGTAATATTTTTATTTTTATGTCAAATCCATTACTTATTAAGTATTTTACCATGTTACGGGTATCAGATTTGGCATTCAACTTAAAACGACCAGGTAGTTTTACCTTAACTCATACCTTTAAAAAAATCTACTAGCCTAAAAATATCTAGCAAGGTTTTTTTTATGCAATACATGGATCAAATTAAACTTTAAATATTTATTTATATTTTATTTTTTAATTTTTTGTTCTGGGAAAGCAAATTTAACCGATCCTCTGAAGCTCGGCGTTATAAAAATATTCCACACAAATTTACTGAAGAGAAATAAACATCACAAATCTTCAGTAGCTGTCTTATAAGTTTTCTAGACTCCAATAATACGCATTTCCGTAACTTTCCCTGAGTATTTTTTTTCAGAAAGAGATACTTTAATTTATTTGGGATCCAAAGACCCAGTGCATGCGCATACATTTGTGCATGTTTATTTAGTTTTTGTGGTCGGAGGACAGATGTTGTCAAAGATACATCATTATTTGTTTAAAATGGTGAAATATAAAGAAGTAATATAAAGATGTGATTTAAGTTTTTAACTTGTGTCTTATGTTTGTGGTTTTGGTATGCTAATAAAAAAAAGATCTACAGTCCAAAATACTTTTAAAAACTAATATTTCAAATGATCCGTAAACTTGTAATAATGTATTTTTGATAATACAAATTATCTGTTCATCACCAAAAGCCATTTTATCAAAGTTTAGCTGGACGCGCATTCTCGTGTAACTTCAAAAAGCGCGCCTACACAAGTTAAGCAAATTTTAAAAATAGCCCAAATGCTACAGTAAATGTTTTTTTGTTTTGTTTTTGCCTTTAGAAAGTTGGACTTAATGATGGGTCCATTTTTTAAAAAAGGTTGCAAATAAACTATAGTCACTTAAGACTTACAACTTGAACCCGATATCTGGCAAGTACGAATATGCATACCAGCAACGGGAATTGACTCAAATTCTGAAAGACAGAGAAAAGGTGAAGATTAATTTGAGATACCGTTTTCTATACATAAATAGTTATATGCTGTCCTCTTAAATAATTTTTAAACAAGCACATGGCTAACAATGAATTCAGTATATGGTAACTGCTACAGATGTCTAAAAAATTAATAACTCTGATTGTAAATCTAACATTTGTCAAGATTTTGAAATGACAGGAGCATTTATAGATTCTCTTTAAAATAGTATTTGAAAGACGTGACCCATATGCTGTGAACTGACGCATAGAAATTCAACAACAACTGTTGTAAATTTCTATGCATGGAACGTCAAAGATATTCATGGATTCCTTACTAAGAAAAAGAAGTCTTTTGAAAGACCCGGACACAGTTTTTAGCTGAATAAACGTACAATACGCTTGAAATATTGAAAAATATCCTTGAGTATATATTGCATTACTACCTAATCTGTAATAGATAAACTTGAATGTAGGATTTCACTTATTTTAGGTATTATTTATTTATGTCCACGTGGTCTAGTTCTTGATGGGATAGTTAGTTGAGGCCGCACAGCTCACCTTTAATCTACATAAATCTTCAAGAGACCGGGATCTATCTTTTATCGAGTCCTTATCTTGACCTAATGCCAATGTATTATGCAACTAAGTATTCTAAACTTCATTTTGAATTATTACAAAAGTTAATGAAGAACATTTCATTGCTGTACCTTTTGTATTCTCAAGAGGTACTGCAAATTAAAACATTGACTGAAACAAAACTTCTGTTAGTATTTGTAGTTTCTGTATAATACTGCCTGTGTTACTGTATCCA
Source organism: Pardosa pseudoannulata (assembly GCA_032207245.1). Taxonomy (NCBI): domain Eukaryota; kingdom Metazoa; phylum Arthropoda; class Arachnida; order Araneae; family Lycosidae; genus Pardosa; species Pardosa pseudoannulata. The sequence goes on along the minus strand of CM063505.1, from coordinate 185,133,827 downwards.
AAAAAGTAACATTAAATCAAAAAATGACCAATAGATGGATTGAATACAACTCTAAAATTGTATGATTCTAGAACTGGATACAGATCTACCATTATGACTTGAAATCCCTATAGCAAATATCACTCATCTGGTTCATTTTAGTTTCTGATTTATCGTATTTACACATGGGCAGAGTTTGATACACAAGCATGTAAACATTCGTTCTTTGTATGTTTTCATACTTTATTCATACTTCATATTAGAGAAAATAAAAAATTACATTAAATAACCCTGAGTTCAGATTTCAAACCAAACGATTTCGCTTTCCTAGTTTGTGTCAACTTTTATATACATAGCTGCTCTGATATGCCTATTCTTACAGCTGTCTGAAAACATTAAAAATATGATCTAAATATACCGATGGAAGAGAAAAGTAGTAGAGATTAGTATCATATGCAGCGAAGAGACTTAAATAGTGTTTGTCAAAGGATGAAGAAATTGTAGATCAAACGTAGAATCAGGGTTGTGTGTTCTTGTGACTCACAATCAATAAAACATGATTTCATAGAAGAGATTTCAGATTTCGTAAAATGAGGCACGAAATTTTGTAGACAGAAAACAATGAAAATTTTCACTCACTTAGATTTACATTCTTCTATCACTCTCTCTCTAATATATATATATATATATATATATATATATATATATATATATATATATATATATATATATATATAATACTCGTTCCATCGCATAGAGTTTAAAGTATTTTCTCCCATGATGCAATAGATGATTTAAAGTTCAGGAATATTTATATATTGGCTTGGAAAGTTATGATTAATATTTTTGGTACACGAGAGTTCATGTGCCGAGTGGCAACAAGCATCCATGCCGTGGTGGGAATCAAATCCACAAACACTGGTACTACATGGCAGTACCCTACCTGTGTGCTTATCTTCACGTCAATGTAAAAACACGGAATCTAAGTCACAAAGAATTCAAGTAGTACCAAGATTTTGAATTTCGAACTTTTTTCGCAACCCGCCGAATTTTGCAGGAGGAAAAGCCAGACTGCCTGATGGTTTGAAAATAGGCTGAATATACAACCTAAGCACCAATCAGGGTCTAACAATTAAGGACCAACCAAAACCTTTCCAAGAAACAGCGATTTGCATAATTATAGAAAGAATAAATAAATTTGCATATATTTACATTTAAATTATAATTAAATAAAAACTGGCAAACTTGCCCTAGTGGGATTAGAACCCGCGACCTACGGAATGCAGGCTAGCGCGCAAACCACCTACGCCAAATCTTCGTTTCAACGTGCACGCGTGCGCGTGTTCTATATGTTCAATGTTAATTAACCTTCGAGCGCTAAAACTTTGACGTTCCAAACCTAATCAAACCCACATTGATGGAATAAAATTGGAAGAAACCCGTTTGAATATTGTGTTGTATAACATATAGTCAAATGCAAGTTTATAGTTTTGGTGAACAATTTTCATAAGATTTTTTTTAATGATTGCCAAAATTACCCAATAATGTGAATATGACTTTAAATTTGTGTAGTTTATTTGACATGGTTTACAAAGTTAGCCTGTTACAAGTAACGTCTTTCCGTAAATAACGACCGAAAACATAAAGATGTAAATAGTTCCGAATTATTTATTTATTCATTTTTCCAAGATCTAATCATTATAAGTTTCACTTTCTGTTTTTCAAATCAGAGAAATTTTTTAAATATTCATATTTTTTTATAAAATGTCTTTTGTTGTAAAGTAAAAACTGCGATTTCATTAATCTAATTTCAACACGTCTTTGAAGATTTCTTATTGCTTTGTTAAATTCCTTTATTTATTTTAATCCCTTTCGTTAACTTTTGAAATAAGATACATACTTTTATTCAGTCGATAAAAAATGGTTTATTTTCTGATTAAAACGAAGCTTCCTAATGGAATACCTGGGAGGAAACTCTCGACATACTTTCCCAAAATAGCTGTGCTGAATGCGGGATTTTTAAGAATTCAATAATCAAGTACCGAAAAAGTTACGATGTATTTTCGATGTTCCCTTTATGTTTAGAAATTGAATCTTTTGGTTTTATTAATTGTTGCAAAAGAAAATATTACTATTCACGCAGATATTTATTAATGTGCCATTTAATTTTCTTGCGAATTTAATTTTGATATATTATTAAAACAGGTTTTTTAATAGTGACAAATAGGCAATTACTAGAAATTTAAAGCTATCTGAACAAAAATATCTCCATTTTTAAATTTGGAAATTTTAGTTCATTATACACTTAAATCACACTAGTTATTTATTAGTATTAGAATCTATGCAATAAGAATGGTCGCAAATGTGTGGTAGTATTTTACGGAAAATTTATGTATTAACTTATTTTTAGATAATTGATATAAGTGGAGTATAGTGGAATGTCAAAAAATCTGAATTTATCAGGACAAAATGGTAAAATTTATTACCATTTGTATTTAGAGAATAAACTTTTGTGGAGTATGCAGAAATACAAACTTATTAAGATTTAACGGTTAATTTTACTCTTATATTTTGTATAAACTATGATGTAATACCGTACAGACCAGACTTATTAGCCTTTAATTGTGAAATTTATATTCAGTATTTACATAAAATGTGGTGGAAAATCCAGATTTTTTCGGATGTAATATCGTATTTTATCCCTGTTAAGATAAATACCTTTCACTGCTACCTAACGATAAAAAACTGTAGGAAAAGAAAACGTTTTGCTTCCCCTTCCCAATATAGCTAATGTAATACTATTTTCTTTATCTAATATTTATGTTGGTACGATATACCATACGAATACAGTTTTTTATTTAATTCAGTATACACTGATGGGCGGCTGAAATCGAAGACGAAATAGAGAAACCGGCATGACAGTGGAATGAACAGACACAATGGATTGTAAGACAAATAAATCAGAAAATCAGTAACTGTCAGGAACGAAAGGGTACGTACATATATGCAGCATGAGTTATACTATGTGATGTATTGGGGAAGTGTCAGAAGGGTAAGAAACATGATGATAGTGTACTCTAAAATTTCTATGAATTATTTTGCCCAGTATATAATGGTTCGAATGACATCAAGTTGCTGGCTCAGTGGGATGTGTCCAAAAGAAAAAAAATCCCTGTAGACGATATATGGATGACTAAGCTGTTGTAGCTCAGTTTGCAAAGGAAGCAATTTCGTAACTGGAGTCTTCCTGGTTAGGTGTTCAGGCCTTCGAAAGATCCGCAGTCTTCATTAATGACGGTTGGGGTACGTAAAATAGGTTGATGGTCATAATGTCTTCCAAGTTGCTAATCGATATCTCTGGAGGTGGAAGGCTAAGCCTGAAGATCTTCTTCTTGATCTCTCCTTCTAAATTACGAGAACCCACTCTGTGTTTTTGTGTTGCCTTAGGCAGTAACGTTGCCGCATATATAGTGCTTCTGTAATAAAAATGGTCAACTATTTTATTGACGTTGTGTAAATGAATGTTTAACAGGCAAATGCCCCGCATTATTAAGAAAAAATCTGGGTGACTTTATTCGATATCTTATTATTACTATATTCTGGTCCTAGAGAACTCGATCGCTCGTAACATTGTCCCACGTGCGGGGAAAGCATTTTAAAGGACAGGAACGACCATCAGAGCATTTAGTCGTTGTTGTCCACGAGTTACTACACCAATGGAGGGCCGGTATAATGCAAGAATATTTGGATGGTAAATCTTTTTTTTTTACGAAAACCACCATCGTCTCTTTTGGATTCCCTTTTCCGAAAGTTTTTATCGTTTTTTTCCATTTTACAACTTAAGTATTTTATGGCATGATTTATGTAGATTTGAATCAGTACTCAACTCTACTGAAAATAACAAAAAATCTTCCTTCTTTAATTGTGTTATTTAACGATCATGAATGTACCACGATGCAAGTAAATTAATATAGATAAATGGGAGACCAGTACGTTGGATTGGTAAGGAAATTTAACAATAAAACTCAAGAATATAAGTATGCAAAATAAACTTCCTTCATCCTATTCTCGAAATATATTCTTTTTTCACGGTTACAGTTCTTCAACCACGAATACCTAAAAAATGTGAGAGAGTATAATACGGAGTACAGAATTATTCATAAACATGATTTCAATCTGCGAAATCTACAGGATACTTAAGAATATTACTTGTAAAATGATACATTCCATTGAAGCTTTTAGTAAGATTCATCATCCCGAAACGGCATTTAGAGTAACAACCGATAAGGAATGAAACCGTCCCATATAGTGCCGGGATTCCTTTTATGTAATACAAGCTCTTGCTACCTGAGTCTGCAGCCCGATTCCATCCATCATCACACCTCATACGTTCGGAACGACAGGAGGAGTTGCTCTCTCTGCCAATCCATTTCACGAAATTCGAGATTCGGTGGCCTGGATCGATGCATATTCACAAAGACTTCTGACGAAAATTCCTTTTTCATTTCTTATCGTATTCCATAATCTGGGAAGGGTCGTATTTCAACAGGACTGACCGGATTGCTCGCTACACTCACTGAGTGCCACTTCCGTCCACCAGATTAACATGACAGTCGTCCTCTTACTTTTTGTGAATCGCTTTTGCTCATCGAACTATGCTGTACATCGGTTGGCAAATCTTTTTTCTAACAAAGAGTGATTAATCACTTATATTTCTGTAAGGAACTCAACTGCGTCTTCTGGGGGCATTGATCCCCCTCTTTCCTAGAGGAATTGTCCATTGCATTGTTTTTAGCTCTGTTACAGGGGAAACGAACTCCCAAATTTGTGGTTGCAAAGATGATATTTCATATGACAGGGATGAACGAATTGGTGAAAAGCATAAAAGACGTTTAAATCATTGTTACTCATGATGAAACATATATCCAGATACACATCCAGGGGAAGGGCTGGCATGCTTGAGTCCCTCCCAATGGCAGAAGCCATCACTTACACCCACTTCCAAATTGCTTTTGTTAAATATTTCAACTCTCTCAAGTCTGCTTCAATGTTCATCCAAGAAGTCGCCTCGGGTAAACAGGATCACTGCTACATATGACTAAATTTCTTGAAATATAATCCTAAAGTATGCTTCCTGTTAAAAATTCTCGCCACTCTACCAGTTACATCGTGCGTAAAAAAGGTTATTAACGTCTAAATAGTTTAATTTTATTAAGTATTCATCAAAATATTGAAGTTAACCTAAACATTGTGGTCTATAAGCTAATATAAGTGAAACGAAAATTGAATTTTTATTTATAATATCTTCATCTAATTTTTATAAAAATTAAATTCTAATTTTTAATGCAGCATTTCTTAACTCTAATACTCTGTTTTATATTTTTGAACCACATGAGTACAATCTAAAAATTATTACTAAAATAATGAATGAAACTGGAACTTTGACTTCAAAATGCATATTCGATTTTTATAGTTTGTTTAGTATAACATATTGAGCTTTGTCAATGGATTACGTTTCATTTCGGTGAACCATTCCCAACACAAAATCTTGTAGCACGACTAAGTATATCTATTATGCAACATTTAATTTTAATCGTTTAAAAAAATTCTTCACTTGTAATGTTTTGTATTACTGTGTTATCCCAAAAAACACTGAGTTTACAAGGAAGACATTTGGAGAATTTTCAGCCAGACTTTTTCACGTATTTCCACAGAAAGAAGGTTAAGCTTTAATAATAGTTGGTTTGGTTTGGAAGGCTACTTTTTTTTGCTACGCGAGGGTTAATAAGACTGAAATCTACTGCTTAAAATCGATTCCGAACGGCTATGAACGTTTAAGTCAGCAATGGGATTTAAATCTACGAACTTTGATACCTAAGAGCAACAGCCTACTGATTCGGCTATCGTTCTACCCCTTTCGATAAAAGAGTTCGTAGATTTTAATTCAACTGTGAATATGAAGGTTTCAAGTCGTATAGCACCGATTTTAGGCAGTAGATCGCAATGTAATAAGCCTACAAACGTTTGATTATAACTTTCCAAAAGAACAGCTACATGAAAATTATACAGTAAACAGTAAAATGTAGCGCTCCAGACAAAACCAAATCAGCATGACTTGGCACACGTGCCGTGTAATTGCCATCGCTGTTCTAAGAGATTCACCAATATATATTAAACAGAAATTATGTTACTGGGCTGAGATAAAAGTAAAATATCTGTACCACTGATTTGCATCGATTTTTTTTCTCCCTCAAGAATTTCCGTCCAACTCCTGACATTTTCCCTATTAATTCTTGAACTTTTTTCCAAGCATCGAAGTCGTTCTCGAGTGTTTAGTAGCGCCATTAGCCGTGTGCGTGTTTGTGACCCAACTTTGGAGCCGCACGCTAACCTTGCTCCACATCCTCCGACAGAAAGTGACAGTTGACTTCCGCCATTGAGTAGCAGCTGTGTTCGCCTCTGACGGTGTGCCACAAATTGAGAAAGTACGAGCGAAACGAAGGCGAAAACAGACTCCAAATGGAACATGCCCTGGGTTAGGCGGCTTAGTAGAGATGAATTGATGTTACACCCAGCAAGAATGTCATCTGTGCGCCTTTACTCACATTCTACTATACCTTTAGTCTACTATTGGGATGGGCAAATTACCTCCAGCCGCTGATGGTTCTATCCGACATGCTGCATATTAAAATATGCGTTTTATATATGTATATTATTGTAAATAGCAATAAAAAATATTATTAGTCATTTCGAGTAGCGTTAATTATTTATTATGATAATACTCGCACATGAAACAAGAATTTTCGTATACGAGAAACTAAAAATCCATGATATACTATAAAACAACTACAAACTACAACTGTAAAAAAGATTGTATGTTATATATATATATATATATATATATATATATATATATATATATATATATATTATATATATATATATATATATATATATATATATATATATATATGTCAGGTCTGAAAAAGGGGTAGTTGGAAATTACAAGAGTTATAAACGATTTTAAATAGAGAACTCTTTTATAATAATAAAATAAATGAAAAAGACCCACTCTCGCGTGAGCTTTTGGGATCATTTGGCCAGGCGGAAGCATTTTTGAGGTATTTGATGAGCTTGCAAACAGATAAGATCAGTCAGCGGTGAAACGATGATTTAATAAGATTATTATTATCAAGAAGACTGTTTTCCATTCGCCTTAACTATGGATCACGATATTACATATATATATATATATATATATATATATATATATATATATATATATATGTGTGTGTGTGTGTGTGTGTGTGTCAGGTTTAAAAAAATTGGAAATTGCGTAAGTTAAAAGCGATTTTAAAAAGGGAACTCTTTTATAATAATAAAATAAATGAAAAAGACCCACGCTCGCGTAAGCTTTTGGGATCATCCGGTCAAGCGGAAGCATTTTTGAGTTATTTGATGAGCATGCAAGCAGATAAGTTTCAATCAGCGCCTGGACATCGAGCTGTCAACAACAATCTACGCGTGTCTTCGACGGAAAAGTGAAAATGGCAAAAATTTTACTTTAACGATGGTTTAATAAACTTATTATCAAGAAGACTGTTGTCCATTCGCCTTAACTCTGCACCACGACATGTCACACACACACACACATATATATATATATATATATATATATATATATATATATATATATAGATAGATAGATAGATAGATAACAAATCCACAGGGTTTTTAGGATAGACATTCTTTAATACTGCTAAAAGGTCGCTGACGATATTAAAACCTTTTCAGCCCCTCCTGTGGCGTGATATATCATTAAAACAGAGATTAATGTTGTTATTTCACGACAGATTGATGTACACGGGTGTTATTTGCATATTTTGCCATTTGCAAAAATATGTTTCTTAAATCCAGAATTTAGAAGTCATTTATTTAAAGGTAAAATTGCTTACAATGTGTTTTTAAATATATCTCCATCACTTCTAGAATAAGAGCAGAAAATTTGGCGATAATCACGAAGAGTTTGGAAAGCCAACTAAACTTTCATTAAAGCTATTGGTTTAGCGCAATTTTCAATACACAAAAATGCGATGAGCAGAGTTCTACCATTCGACCATAGTTCGGCTTCAGGTGAATGTGAACTCAGCATTACGTAAAACTCGAACTCAAATAATGCAGCGCGTTAGGTATTCGCTGATTCTCAAGCTAATCGAAAAAAAAATTACAGGCATAAAATTTTTTAAAAAGTTCCTAAATGAAAATACTTTATATTTTAAAAATAAAACAAGTTAAAATCATAAGTATTTATATATTTAATGAGTTTTGAAAGTTCAATTTATATTATTTGCAAAGTAAAACAATACTTTCAGAAAGCTAATTAAAACTACTTAAGACGCAAAAGTTTGTACAAAACATATGCTTCTTTTATTATTCATATTCTTCATTCAGCTTTAAATTCCGCTTACTTTTTAAATTCATATTTCATTTGTTTGTTTGTTTTTTGTTTTGCTTTTTTAGAGTTTAGGTTCAGGCTTTATAGTTCTTTTATTAACTTACTTCTTTATTATTATTATTCCTTTAAAATAATTACCGGAAATGAACTGCTGAACAATAATAATTTCTTTACTTATTTATATACCCTATAATACAAAAAAAATCTGAAATAATAGAAATCAAATACATAAATGCTCATTTCCAGAAATGTTTTCTATTTGATCACCGTACTTTGAACCGTATGTAATCAAAAAGGACCCTTTTAATCGGCAGAGGTTTTTAATACCGCTAAGATAGTGAAATGAATTTAAAATCTCATTAAGGCCGGCATGCGTTTATATCCTTCTCCAGCAGGAAGTAAAAAACAAAATATCTGCAGAAGGGGAATGCTCAAAGCAAGCCGCTGCCATGCCTTTCTATTTGCCTCATAGCACTAAATTCAATATATGAAGAGTAAATGTCTTAAATTACTAAAAGAAAATAATTTATAGGCTGATTCCGAGAAATTTATAGAGCATACGTGACCGGATGTTGCTCCCTTTTAACGCAGCCGAAAACCAAAGTGATTTTTTTAACCATATATTTAAAAACAATGACAAATTTAGAACTATGAGAAATTAAAAGAAATAGTTATCACTGGTTTAACCTTGGAAAAGGGATATTTGCCTCAAAAGTACGTCGACTTTTCAAAATTAATGCAAACAATTATTTTTTAAAGAATTATTTATTAATATTACTGGTTATATTTACTTCCTTGTTAGTTTTAATTATGTTCAGTTGCTACCCTCCTGTTATTTTCAGAAGTAAATAAAAATAAAAATCCCATGTGTTTCCCAAAATTTCCATGGGTTTTTCATCCCTGTTTTTGTCCAAGGGATTCACCGAAGAGCAAACAAGAAAAACAAATCGACACATTTGTAGTATAGAAATCACACAAGCAGTCATGTTTAAAATTAACTTCTTAATTTAATTTTCTTTGGTACAAATGTATTATTACTTGATGATGATGCATAAACATTTTTTACGGTACTGGGCGTCTATTTTTTATACAGATTTCACTTACTAATGACAACCAAGAAAAATAATTTTCTGAAAATAATTACCATTTAATTATTTATCAAATAAATGGGGATTTTTAAACAGTACTTCAGTTAGACAAGAATAAGCAATCAGCAAAAATTAAAGATTTATTTTATGAAAATACAAATCATTTCGACCTATATTTTTCTTGTGCTAGAATGTGCGATTTCTGCAGCACATATATCAACACATTATTTATCAGACAGGAGCCACTGTAAATATCAGTCGAATCATGCGTACTGAGCCTTTAAAATATTTCGTTTGGTTTGATTTGATTTGGAGTGCTACGGTCTACTGTTTTGCTACATGAGAGTTAATTAGACTTACTACTTACAGCCTATTCCGAAAGACTGCGAACATCCGTGTCAGCAGCGTGATTCGAATCCGCTAACTCTAGCTGCGCCCTACCCATTCGGCCATTGTTCGGAACTCTAAATAGAATATTGACAGCTTGGAGAGCCTATCATTTAATATTAGCATGCATATACTATATAACGCGCAGGTCCAACTTAAATTCTTTTACCATCGTTCTCAAAACAACTCGTCATTTCCCCATACTCAAAATATTTCCCTATATATGAATACCAGTCCGTCTACACTTAGTAATTACGATTAAGAAAGAAAACACTTTTCTTAGTAAAAAAAAAAACGGAAGAATAATCTCTCTCGAAACAGATACTGCCGAGAAAGAACACTTCTGAAGTTCTCGTCCCAATACGGCACCGCCACCCTGTTGACATGCAACCTGTTCCACACCCCCTCCTTTTAACGACGTTTTGTCACGACACAATCGCCGCCACCTAGGATAGAATACGCAAGATGCTGTGGTCCCTCTAAGGAAGTGCAGAGAGAGAAAAAAAAATTGTTTCGTGCTCTGAATTGGCGTGAGCGTCTCAACGTGTGTGAAAACATAGCATTGGACCCCGTGAACTGGAGAACATTTGTTTTGGCCGCAGAATCACTTCATGCACGGTTGAGTGCCTTGATGGGGAAAGGGGGGGGTCTCCTCTTTTGTCGCCGGGGTTAAATATTTTTTTATATGCCCGGACCTCTCTCTGTCTCTGTGAATGCTGTGCGTCCATGGGTTCCCACCTTTGTTTTCCTTTTCTTTTGGATTCATTCTCTCTCTCTGTTGTCATTTGTGTCCACGTAATTTTTCTTGCACGGAGTGGGCGGGAAAAAAACGAATAGGCACGGCCCAATTCATATGCAGAAAGTACATATTATCTTTTTATTTTTCCCAGTTCTCTGTTTCTCTTTCTCTCTCTCTCTCTCTCCCCTTAGAAAATTGTCGCTGAGTTTTCTTTTCTATTTACTACGACGTTGCTCCCTGATAAAGTTTTGTTTTTCGTCTTTCTAAGATTTAATAGAGGTTGTCATGATGAGACAATAAAAGAAAAGGGGGGGGGGTTGTATGAATTTTTAAAAGTTTTCATTTAGCTTTCTTATACGAAGTATACAAATAATACGTAGATTTAAAAATCATTCTTACACACATTTAAGTTAAGAAGATTAAATATCGCTCGTGTTGTTGCCCTGGACATTCTAGGCCCCACATCGGAAGAACGTAGAAGAAAGCAAATGCAAACCAGTTCCATCTTCCCCCCTTTATTTAAGAAAAAGTTTTCTGAAAAACGAACAAACTCTTTCTTTAGAGACGTCCTAGTGGTCATCGTGTAGGGTTAGAATTGTGGGGTGCTGTGTTGTACCCTGGAAGCGCACTAAACATATCTTTGTATACATGAGTACGAGTAGGATACATTGGTAGGTATTAATAATTTCTCGATAGGAGATTGGCTGGTTGGAGAGTGTTGAGAATCAAAAATCCCGCTCCTGAGGATTATCAAAATTGAGGGGAATTTCCAATGCGGTATCATGAATGCCTCACAATTTCATAATCTTACGATATATAGAGGAAAAAGAACTCAAAGCAAAGTACTCTGCTCACATCGAAATCAAAAGTTGAACTTGAAGCATTTCAGCGAGAGAGGCACGAAATGTTTATCTAAACAGTTCTGTTTAACAGAGTAAGAGGTTACAAATGTCGATGAGTTATTAAATGTACGTTATAGGATAAAATCTCAAGCTAAGGCTGGAAAATCATTATAGCGAGGTACTTTCCCACGATGGTCAGCACTTGCATGCACAGCTGTGGGAGAAATTTCCAAGAAGAAATTAGATGCAATTGTTGACTTCGAATTTGAGGGACCCCTGCGGAGAAGTTATAGATCACGGAATGGCATAAGCGTAACTGTCAAGCTCGCACAGAGATGTAACCGTGTGTTATGGGGGCAGGGCCTAAAAATAATGTGAGCTTTCTCAAAAAGGGCTATTTTAATGAGCCCACCTACACTCTCGAAAGGGGTGAACATGTGGGAAAAGTTCACCAAACAAGCCATTGGCAAAGAAGAAAAAGGGGCATTAAAACCGAGGTGATGAGTTGGGAAAGAGAGTTAAGAAAAAGGAGTCGAAGTCGGGATTGAAGAGTTGCTGGACATCCATAGATCCCGGACCAGCAATCGAGTCCCGAAACACGCATGCCACCATAGACGCACATAAAAAATATGGCCGCAAAGCCAGTACCAACGCCTTTTTACGACCTGTACATCCTGATAAAAGCCCGAGTCTGTAATATCCGGAGGTAAATAGATTTAACATATTTAAGACGATTATTTAGGCCTCCGTTAGTAATTTAATATTTTAATTAAGGAATAATTCATAACTAAATAGAGTTGTAATAATTATTGGTAAATATGAATATAAAACATATATAATTGCTGGTTATGTTATATGGTGATCAAGTGTATCAATTTGTAAATAGTGTACAGAATAAATGTCTTAATCTAAATATAAGGTATTATATTTTTACTGTGTTTCCCCTTTGAAAAAGAACGCTCGTGTTAGTGTTGTAAGTACATTATAAGGATCATTAAAAAAAATAAGGCTAGCAAACATCAAGAGGAAGAAAAATTGCAGTGGAATAATAGATTACGTAACAGTTTGTAGTGTAGGAAAGAGTTGTAACATTGGAAAGACGTTGTAACGTCGTAAGAGTTGAAGCGTTGGAAAGGGAAAAAAATGTATGAATGTATCGTAATTTTCGTTCACAAAACTCGATGTTCAATATACTCCATTACAATTTTTGCTTCTTTTGACGTCGTTATAGACTGTTTAGTTATATCAGAGGTCACCGAATTGTGCTTATAATAATTCTACCCTTTCCCTTTCCAGTATTCTACTACATTTTAACCCCCAAAACGTGGTTGCACCCGCATGTTTAAATGCAATTTTTCTTCCTTTTAACGTTTAATTAGAGTCCTCTGAGTTTGCCGCCACATTATCTGAACACTTATATTTATCACATACAAGCACTGCCACAGCCAAAATACGATCTCCAGGATAGAATGAATTTTCAACCTAATTCCTTTTTTATATATAATAAATATTGTTTCATGCGCTTCAGTAGATACATTCCCCCAACTGTATGAAGCTAGTTCCCCTTTGTATCGTTTATTATCATTTTTGCTATTTTTCATTTGCATATTTTTCATTGGCAGTGTGATTTATATGTAACTGTTTTTCTGTTTTTCAGTTGCTTATTTTCACTAAATATTGTATACTGTTTTCCTCTAGGTCAACGATTTACAAACTTTTTTGGCCGTGGTCCTGTTATAGGTCTAAATATTTTTCGCTGTAAAGGTATCCTTAAAACAGTTTGAATAAAAGGAAAGGAAGAAAAAACAGTAAAAATCAATATTTATTTGTCTTTAATGCTATGAGTGAAATGTTTAGGAAACTTTTTATTAATGTCGCTCCATGCCATGGTACCCCAGAGTGCCGCTGCACCCTATTTGGGAACAGAGGCTCTAAATTATTCCTGTTTCTAGTATTTTGTTATCCATTCATGCTGTAGTATTTTATTGTCTATTATCATCATTTATGCTTTGTTTGATTATGCATCGTCATTCATTTAGTTGTCTTCTACATTTTATATATATATATATATATATATATATATATATATATATATATATATATATACACTCATGTCCATAAATTAAGGATAATTCAGAATCACACAGAAATTGAGCCCTAAAATAAAAATTTCACCTGTAGAATTATCACACACATCTTGAAGAAGAATATGCAAATTGCAGGAAACCACCAGATGGCGCAGATAGTACGTCACAATGACGAGAGTGTATGAAAGGGGTATATAAGGAATGGTAGCAAAGAAGTAAAATTGTTCACAAGCGCTTTAAAAGCCTTTCAGTGCAATAACCGCATAGTTATGGCACAAAGGAAGCATTTGGATGATTTTTTACGTGGTAGAATTATAGGACGACTGGAATGTGGACGTACCCAGCTGGAAGTATCCGAGGAACTTGGAATCGCCCAGAGTGTCATCTCCAGGCTTTGGCAACGATTCAAACATGATGGTAATATGAGTAGATGTTACAGCACAGGTCGCCCCCGAATTACTACGCCGAATGATGACCGGTATTTGGCAGTTACTGCCAAAAGAAACAGACGGAGCACAGCATCAGACCTGTCTCGTCAGCTCTCTTCAGCTACCGGTACGACAGTTTCAAGGCAGACCGTGTACAGACGCTTAGGGAACATTGGTCTATATGCTCGTAGGCCTGTCAGATGTGTTCCCCTTACCGCAACTCACTGTCGCCTGCGATTATGCTTAGCTAGAGAGCATGCATTGTGGACACCGCAACAGTGGTCTTGTGTAATGTTTTCCGACGAGTCGAGGTACAGTTTACATTCTGATTCTCCCCGGACTTTCATATGGAGAGCGCCAGGTACCCGTTACCACCAAGAGAACACCATTGAACGACACCGTTACGGTGGTGCAGGATGGCTCGTTTCGGTAACGATGTAACGATGACAGGCCACATCTATCGGGATGTCATTCTGGAACAACATGTACGTTTGTTTCGGGGCGCCATGGGTCCTGAATTTCTGTATAGGGATGACAACGCCCGACCTCACCGTGCAAACATTGTAGACGAATGCCTTCAATCGGAGGATATCACCCGTATGGATTGGCCAGCATACTCACCGGACTTGAATCCAATAGAGCATGTGTGGGACATGCTTGGCCGACGAATTGCAGCCCGTCAACCCCCTCCCAACTGTCTATCGGATCTTCGGAGGGCATTGCTTGATGAGTGGTGTAATTTTCCCCAAGATCAGATTGATAATCTGATACTCAGCATGCGTAGGCGTTGTAACGCTTGTATTGCATCGTCCGGGAGACATACTCCGTATTAACCATCATACTAACCATGTTATACTGTTTTCTGTAAATAGGTTCTTTTTTTAAATTTGCTCCAGGGAGTAAAAATCGCAATTTTTATTAATTATGTCAAACATATAGCATCTTTTTTGCTCTTTACCTTTTGTTTAATAAATAGACTTTACAATTAAGTCAAATTTGTTTTGCTTTTGTCTCTTTCATTGCCTGAACTTCATTATCCTTAATTTATGGACATGAGTGTATATTTCGTAAGTATTCAAGTCTTACAGTATTTTAACAAATCTCGCCATTCGGTAGGTTCATACTATGAATAATTTTGTAGTATAAACCAGTTCAATTCTCTCACCCCTTTACTTCGGCGAGCAGAAATCCCTAGAAGGTTTGGTCCCAGGGCATGCCCACCTGCCAATCTCTGGGTGTACAGGGAGAAGTTCTCGGGTACCTGATACCCAAGAATTATAACCTCGCTCGATGATTCCAGGTCAGTGATTCTCAACCTCTTTTAAGCTGCCGCCCCCTCTACAGAGCAGAAATGTGTTCAATGCCCCCTTTGTAAAAATCCAGTAATTAAAGGGAAGGAGAAATACTCAATTATAAGAGAAAAAAGTTTAAGTAATTTTCTTCAATAGAGTTACACACCAAATTTTTGTTTCTGAAACACGCTCAAGAAACGCTCAAACGAATGCTACAGACTAAATATATTTTTGTGAATGTCGACCCAATTTTACACATTTGAACATTGGACATAAAAATTACTGGTTCTGATATCATAGAGTAAATTCGTTTAATTAATGTTAAAAGTAGTGTAAAATAGGTAATGCAATAAATTTAATTGGTATTTTTAAAATTAAGTTAGAAAGCCAAATCATGAAATCATCATCATTCTGCTACCCAAAACAAAATTACTGGCCATCAGCATTGTCCCACCCACCCCCGGAAGGCTATAACGTCCCCGTTGAGAACCAATGCTCGAGGTCCTCGCATGGCTACTAGATCATATGATGAACTGTGCTTGCGTAAAAACGTTCTCTCAAAAATTTCTCGATCTTACTGTGTGAAATGTGGCATGTGGTTCTTATACACCAGGATGACAAATTCCCTATTGAACTTTGTCAATAGATTAAAAGAAGTCCTGGAAGCATTTGCTAAAACTTGGTCCAATTTTTTAAAATTTGGTTTTGGGTTTTGAGTGACATGGTAAATTTTTTCAGGGATAATTGGGCTGGGATCAATTCCAAAATTCTACAGATATATTCAAGTGACTAATGGGATTTCAACCCCAACCTACCGATTCAGCACTTCATCTAATCGGATGTTGCCTACCATGAGTAAGTTGACTATTTTCGACTACTGAAATGGACGACTAATTACAAATGATGTCGTTCAGTCTGATCTGCTCTGTGGAACAATTTAATATATTATATTAAATAATTTAAATAATAGTCTAGAAACCTTCAGTGGTATAAATGTTATCATTAAAAGAAGTATTGGAAACATTTTTTAAAATTTAGACAATTTCTGGTTTTTGGTTTCGTTTTGGATGACATGGTAAATTTTGTCAGGGATAATTAGGCTAAAGTCAATTACAAAATTCTACTGATATATCCAAGTTACTAATGGGTTTTGAAAGCTTAACACCGATTCAGCACTTTATGTGGTCAGATGTTGTCTACCATAGAAGGTATGGGCAAGTTAACTATTTTAGACTATTGAAATCGACGACTAAAGACAAATAATGTCGTATAGTCGTTCAGTCTGATTTGCTTTATGGAACAATTTAAAATATTATATTAAATAATAGTCGAGAAACTTTTCACGATATAAATGACATCATTACATGTTAATATACGAGAATGGTTAGGGAGAAACAGCCATGATTTTTTTTTAATCCAAACTCATAATTCTTTCTAAATTCCAATGTGACTTACTGAACCTTGTCGCAGAACTTTTAACAATACTGTGGTAGATCTCCATTACAGTACCGTTAGGAATTTCCTAGAGGAATATATTATACATCTTTGATATGGAAAACTCGAGAAAATTTCTCGAGTTTTCTTTCAACAGAACATTAACTTTTCCGTATCATTCGCTCTGCAGTATGGCGCTATCTTCTTCACCGAACTTTTCCTCATCCCCTATGACATCTGCATACTATAAAAATTCAGAATCTGTTCGTGAACTTAAAAGTTTGATAAGAAATTGCAGTAAGTAATAAAATATTTCTGAGAATTTATTACGCATTTCGTATCACGAGTCTTAAGAAAGTATCGGATATGAAAGTTTTTTAATAATTTATTTCGTGTATCATGCAACGTTGTATTTATTGTTTCATTAAATCCTTTCAGGCTAAAATGATATAAAGTTTGCATTAAAGTTTGTGTTATTTAATGCTGTGGTCTGATAAATCTGGACTGACGAAAATGAAATCTTTTAAAGATTGAAATATTGGTGGAATAATAATTCTTTTTATCTGAGATAATAGAATCTTGTCAGATAAATTTGTTCCGGTTTATTCTCAGTAAGATATTTCAAAAGCCTCTGAGCGTTCCTAATATACATATATATTTTTAGATTAGAGATTTCATAAATTTTCTTGAAGACATCATATTAGTATTATGTTTCATAGCGTAAAATTTACTTATAAATAATAACTAATAACTTACTTGTGCCAGAAGTTTAAAATAAGAAAATTCTCAACATTTAAGACTATTTGTAGGTTGTCTTAATAAGAAGCAAAAATTCCCGAGCCGGACTTCTGAACTGGATTCTTTTTACTATAGTGGAAGGTCTATCTTTGTTTGATGTGGAATGCAACGGTTTTCATTTTTGCTACAGGACGGCTTATGTGAACTACTGCTTAAAGCAAATTCCATTGTAAAATTCCTTTTGTAATATTCACATTACTTTACAGCAGTGAGGGAAAATGTTTTCGCTGAAAGATAATTTTTTGCTGTTGTTATTCATTTTATTTCAAATATTTCATATGTTGAATAACGTTCCAGTAATACTTTTTAATACGTCAGTATTTTCTTGTAATGGAAGACTGGTTTGTACGTCCAAGAAATCTTAAAGAATGGCAACAGACGTTATTCCCTCATTCTCCTCTTTTTAAATACTCCCTTTTCCCTTTTTTAAAAATTCCCTTTTAAAATTATCATAAGCCCCGTAGATCATATGGCAAAGCTTTCGATTTCATAACTGGAATGGCGTACGATTGAGGCAGGCGACTTTGGCACGTAAAATAGGTTTGTGGTCTCAATGTCCTCCGAGATCCCAAACGATCGCTTTCAAGGAGGCAGGCCAAACATGGGAGTTTTTTGCTTGGTTCCTACGTCTAAATACCGAATACCCACTTTCTTTGTGTTGTTCCTAGGGGGTAACGTTACCCACCTATAAGATGATTCCATAATAAAATGGTTAAAAACTTCTGAGGCGTTGCGTGGATAAATGCTTAATAGATAAGGACCCCCATGTTTAGTTCAGTATTGTCCGTATCAAACGTCGAGAAAGAGAAAAAAATGTTTCAGCCATTTGCACAGTAAATCAAACTTCAAGAAAGAATTATTATGTGAATTGCGACTGTTTTATCCGATCGTGAAAAATGTAAACATAGATTATTCCAATTTTAATAATTACCTGATTTATTTTAGGAAAAAAAAATTTAAAAACGCTTTCCCTATAACAACATTTTTATTTTTAAATTCGTTTTGACTGTACCAGTCACTTCAGCTAGTTGTGAAAGATTTTTTTCTTGTCTAAGGAGCTTTATTTATTATCTTTAAAGTAGTACGGGGCAAAAAAAGACTTTTAAATTTAGGTCATTAGCAATAGAGAGGGATATACCTAGGGATTATAATGATACCGTTACAAAATTTTCCAAACTTACACAGCAGGTATTATAAACTTCAATAAATAGTGCTATAAATTATGTGACTAGTCATTATCGCAAGTTTTGACCGCATTTCATGCATACAAGTCTAAATGCCGGAGTGTGGTTTTTCTCTACTGGTGCATTTTTTTGAATACTTTGTCTTCATTAACAGGTCACAAAAAATTTAAATATTCCATAAATGTTTGCAATTTCTCCTAGAATAGAAAATTCACACAGTTTCAAAATTTTTTATCCAATGATCAGTTTTAAATTCTGCAGCTATCGCTTATAGTTATTAAAAATGGGATAAAGTAAATAACTATGAATAAATTAAATATTTAGAAATCTCATTAGGAGTATTTAACATTTTTTAAAGATTTTGTATTTGATATCTGCCTTGTGCAAATGAATCTCCTGATTCCAAAGAATGATCGTTCTTTCCCCTCTATCTCTGATATAAGTTCGTTAATACTGTCAGCTTATATAAAAGTGTATACAGTGCATACAAACAATTTTAGTTTTGACAATGTTTCATGAGCTTTTGATAAACTAATGCAATATTCGTCTTCTTTCTCTATGTTTTTCTTATTACTCGTCTGTGTATAGAACCTCCCCTATTGCGATCGCACTACTTATTAGTTTACTAACCCTCTGGTAATCTAGAACAGCCTTATAACTTTAGAAGACTCATGTACATGAAATCATTATGTACAGGACATACCACATTGAAATATCCTTATCAACTTGAAATAATCTCGTAATCCAGTTCCGCAAAAAGGATACTCCTAGGAACACAAAGCAACTGGCCAAAACGTTACAATGATGAATGCGAAAAAGAGAAGAATTCGGACACGGTGGATGCAAAATCAACGCAGCAATACTGCATTGACTGTGTGTATATGTGTGCGTGTACACACACGCACACACACACACACACATATATATATATATATATGTATACACATATATATACATATACATATATATATATATATATATATATACATATATACATACATATATATATATATATATATATATATATATATATATATATATACATATATATACATATATATATACACATATATATACACATATATATATACATGTATATACACACATATACATATACATACATATATATACACACATATACACACACATATACATACACACATATATATATATATACATATATATGTATACACACATATATATATATACACATGTATATATATATATATATATATATATATATATGTGTGTGTGTGTGTGTGTGTGTGTGTGTGTGTATGTATGTATATGATCAAGTGTAGAGAAATTGATTCCTAACATTTCTGAATTATAATTCCTAGAAATTTGAAATAATTTTAGAAAATGCTTAGTAACTAGAAAGCTTTCTAACATAACTACTTGCATTTGTATATGAAATGACATGTTATTTACCATGGTAAATGATTTCAATTTCTAAAGGAAAAAATGGACTTAATCACTCTGGTTCATAACCCTTCATATAAATATATATTGCATAGTATACTGCCTTTTTTACAGTCATTTGGTCCTTTAATGAACTTTGAAAATTGTTAAGAACATTCGGTGCAAATGGTACATATGTATGTGTATGCTTGTATATATATTGTTCAGCTTTCTTTTAAACAAGAAGTAGGACACGCATTTATCAAAAAGGGAAATTTTATTTAAGTGAGTGAGCACTTTTTATTGATTAAAAGGCACTTACTGTTCTTATAGTGGGATTGACAGTAAAACCTATATTATGTGTATAACAATGAATTATGCTTTAAATTTCACATAAAATAAATTCACTTTTGGAACTATCCTCATTAAAATCCTGATTATGATCCGAAAAACAAACTTTTTAACAAGCATTTACTCTGTGTATTGAGTTACAAAACAGATAACAAGCAGAAAATAATGTATATAATAAAGCATATAATAAAGTGGGAACTCATCTCACCGACATTCTGTCACTACATATTTTTTATAACTGAAAACAGTGTCTTACTTTACCAAAGTGACCAAGCCTGTGAACATTCCCCCTCCTGTTTTACACTCCGCTTAACGAGATTATGTGTACATATATATATATGTGTGGTGTGTGTATATTATACATATAATATATACATATATAAATATATGTATATATACGTATACATTATATATATAATATATACATATATATAAATATATGTATATATATACATATATGCACACGTATATACATATATGCAAATGTATATTTATATACATACATATATATACATATATACATATATACAAATGTATACTTATATACATATATATGCATATATATATCTTGTATATGTATATATATATATATATATATATATATATATATATATATTATATATATATATGAAAACATGGCTCTTTGTAATCAAACTTAGCACCTCCTGGTTTATCTTTTAATGCTTCTTTTTTTCACAAAACATTTCGCACAAAAGCATCTCTGTCTTTGCTAATTTTTAGCCAATATGGCCCCCTTCGGCAGTTTTCCTCTTTCTGTTTACGTTGTTCTTGTCTTTCTATTGTTTACACAAACGAAACGTTTATTTTTTTTTCTGTTTCGAAACGGAAAAGAAATGTTGTGTGTACACGAGATAGTAAACTCATTATTTTACAAAGAAAAATTCGGCGAAGAAAAGAACAACTGATAAAGAATCAGAGATTTTTTTTTCCTCTTAAGTTATCGAGTGTATGAAGAAGACATTCCATTTATAGCTTCCGTTTTCTAAAGGTACCGCAGGCCGTCGCTTTATCAGAGTAGAAAAACATCGCGAAAAAATAAAATAAACGAATTACATTGGCTTACGTCTTACGCTCTTAAGTTTTACGATTCCTTTCGATGCACTGTGAGGGGAAAATTTTACGTATGTGATTGGCAATCCTGACAATTAAAATCATTATATGTTATTTACACTGGAGAAGAGTGGCAGTTAAGTCTTTTATGCCTCGATAAAGTAGCTGTTAAATAAATTTTAGGGCTTGAAGCATAATTTCGATGAAGATTAATTTTTTCACGTAGCTACTGTAATCATTATATTTTTTTCATTTTACCTTATGGTAGGGTTGGGCAAACTTTCAACCATGGAGTGCCACTTCGTACTATGGCATAAAGGCTTTCAGCCACACTCGTGTCGTGTATAATTATTTGCGGTAAAGGTTGAAGTTATATTTTTTCTACCACGTAATATTATATCCCTAGCATGTGAATAATTAATTAAGACATAATTATAAAAACAAAAATTTTCTTAATTTTGCATTTGATACCTGCCTTGTGCAAATGAATCTCCTGATTCCAAATAAGGATCGTTCCTTCCCCTGTGTCTCTTATCTTAGTTCATTAATACTGTCAGTTTATAATACAATGTATACAGTGTATACAAACGATTTTATTTTTGACAATGTTTCATGATCTCCAGATAAACTAATTCAATCATTCAATCTTCGTCTTATTTCTCTCTGTTTTTCTTATTTCTCGTCTGTGCATAGAGCCTCCCTTGTTGCGATCCTACTACTTGTTAGTTTACTAACTCTCTAGTGAGCTAGGACAGCCTTATGACCTTAGAAGACTAATATACAAGTAATCATTAGTCTATCCACACCACATTAAAATATCGTTATCAACACAAAAAAATCTCGTTCCCCAGTTCCGCAAAAAAGGATATTTCTAGGAATACAAAGCAACGGGCTAAAATGTTACAATGATGAATGAGAGAAAGCGAAGAATTTGGACACGGTGGATGCACAATCAACGCAGCAATACTGCATTCACTGTGTGTATGTGTGTGCGTGTTTACACACATTCACACACACACACACACACACACACACACACACACACATATATATATATATATATATATATATATATATCCATATATATATACACACACACACATATATATATATATATACATGCATATATACATACATATAAACATAAATTTTAGGGCTTGAAGCATAATTTCGATGAAGCTCAATTTTTACACGTAGCTACTGTAATATTTTTTTTTCATTTTACTCTATGGTAGGGCTGGGCAACCTTTCAACCATGGAGTGCCACTTCGTACTATGGCATAAAGGCTTTCAGCCACACTCTTGTCGTGTATAACTATTTGTGGTAAAGGTTGAAGTTATATTTTTTTACCACGTAAAATTATATCCCCAGCATATGAATAATAAGACATAATTATAAAAACAAAAATTTTCTTCATTTTGTATTTGATACCTGCCTTGTGCAAATGAATCTCCTGACTCCAAATAATGATCGTTCCTTCCCCTGTATCTCTGATCTTAGTTCATTAATATTGTCAGTTTATATAAAGGTGTATACAGTGTATACAAACGATTTTAATTTTGACAATGTTTCAAGAGCTCCAGATAAACTAATTCAATCATACAATTTTCGTCTTTTTTTCTCTGTTTTTCTTATTTCTCGTCTGTGCATAGAGCCTCCCTTGTTGCAATCCTACTACTTGTTAGTTTACTAAACCTCTAGTGATCTAGGACAGCCTTATGACCTTAAAAGACTAATATACAAAAAATCATTATGCGATCCATACCACATTGAAATATTGTTATCAACACAAAAAAATCTCTTTCCACAGTTCCGCAAAAAAGGATACTTCTAGGAATACAAAGCAACGGGCTAAAGCGTTACAATGATGAATGAGATAAAGCGAAGAATTCGGACACGGTGGATGCACAATCAGCGCAGCAATACTGCATTCACTGTGTGTATATGTGTGCGTGTATACACACACATATATATATATACATATATATATATATATATATATATATATATATATATATATATATATATATATATATATATATATATATACATATATATACATATATATATATACATATACATATATATACATATATATATACATACATATATATATATACATACATATATATATATACATACATATATATATACATATATATATATATATATATATATATATATATATACATATATATATATATATATATATATATATATATATATATATATACATATATATATATATATATATATATATATATATACATATATATATATATATATATATATATATACATACATATACACTCATGTCCATAACTTAAGGATAATGAAGTTCAGACAATGAAAGAGACAAAAGCAAAAACATTTGACTTATTTGTAGTCTATTTATTAAACAAAAGGTAAAGAGCAAAAAAGATGCTATATGTTTGACATAATTAATAAAAATTGCGATTTTTACTCCCTGGAGCAAATTTAAAAAAAGAACCTATTTACAGAAAACAGTATAACATGGTTAGTATGATGGTTAATATGGAGTATGTCTCCCGGACGATGCAATACAAGCGTTACAACGCCTACGCATGCTGAGTATCAGATTATCAATCTGATCTTGGGGAAAATTACACCACTCATCAAGCAATGCCCTCCGAAGTTCCGATAGACAGTTGGGAGGGGGTTGGCGGGCTGCAATTCGTCGGCCAAGCATGTCCCACACATGCTCTATTGGATTCAAGTCCGGTGAGTATGCTGACCAATCCATACGGGTGATATCCTCCGATTGAAGGCATTCGTCTACAATGTTTGCACGGTGAGGTCGGGCGTTGTCATCCCTATACAGAAATTCAGGACCCATGGCGCCCCGAAACAAACGTACATGTTGTTCCAGAATGACATCCCGATAGATGTGGCCTGTCATCGTTACACTCTGAATATGCAGGTCAGTTCTGGAACCAAGAATAATTCCTCCCCAAACGAGTCATCCTGCACCACCGTAACGGTGTCGTTCAATGGTGTTCTCTTGGTGGTAACGGGTACCTGGCGCTCTCCATATGAAAGTCCGGCGAGAATCAGAATATAAACTGAACCTGGACTCGTCGGAAAACATTACACAAGACCACTGTTGCGGTGTCCACAAAGCATGCTCTCTAGCCCAGCATAATCGCAGGCGACAGTGAGTTGCGGTAAGGGGAACACATCTGACAGGCCTACGAGCATATAGACCAATGTTCCCTAAGCGTCTGTACACGGTCTGCCTTGAAACTGTCGTACCGGTAGCTGAAGAGAGCTGACGAGACAGGTCTGATGCTGTGCTCCGTCTGTTTCTTTTGGCAGTAACTGTCAAATACCGGTCATCATTCGGCGTAGTAACTCGGGGGCGACCTGTGCTGTAACATCTACTCACATTACCATCATGTTTGAATCTTTGCCAAAGCTTGGAGATGACACTCTGGGCGATTCCAAGTTCCTCGGATACTTCCAGCTGGGTACGTCCACATTCCAGTCGTCCGATAATTCTACCACGTAAAAAATCATCCAAATGCTTCCTTTGTGCCATAACTATGCGGTTATTGCACTGAAAGGCTTTTAAAGCGCTTGTGAACAATTTTACTTCTTTGCTACCATTCCTTATATTCCCCTTTCATACACTCTCGTCATTGTGACGTACTATCCGCGCCATCTGGTGGTTTCCTGCAATTTGCATATTCTTCTTCAAGATGTGTGTGATAATTCTACAGATGAAATTTTTATTTTAGAGCTCAATTTCTGTGTGATTCTGAATTATCCTTAATTTACGGACATGAGTGTATATACATACATACATACATATACATACATACATACATACATACATACATACATACATACATACATACAGACATACATACATACATACATACATACATACATACATACATACATACATACATATATATATATATATATATATATATATATATATATATATACATAAATTTTAGGGCTTGAAGCATAATTTCGATGAAGCTTAATTTTTTCACGTAGCTACCGTAATCATTATTTTTTTTTTCATTTCACTCTATGGTAGGGTTGGGCAACCTTTCAAAAATGGAGTGCCACTTCGTACAATAACATAAAGGCTTTGAGCCACACTCGTGTCGTGTATAATTATGTGCGGTAAAGGTTGAAATTATATTTTTTCTACCACATAAAATTATATCCCCAGCATGTGAAAAATAAGACATAATTATCAAAACAAAAATTTTCTTAATTTTGTATTCTGGAAAAAAATGATCTAACACAATATTACAATAAATTTTTACTCCTTTAAATTTTTTTTTCTGAAGAAACAAGAAATAATTTATGATCGATTTCAGATTGACTGTGTAATCATTGCCAAAAAGCCATATTTAACGGTATGTCAATGCATAAACATGACTTAGTTGATTTGTTAAATCACATTTTTCATTCAATTTTATTCTTTGCGCCTTTGTTCAAACAGCATCGAATTTTTTATTGATGTTTTCGTAATAATTATAAATATAAGTTTAGATATTATTACTGTAAAATACGTTTTTAAAGTACTTTTTTGCTGTTATAATATTATAATATACTCGGATATTTTAAAAAGTATGTATATTATTTTATATTAATATGATTTTTGTATATTAATATTATTTAATATTATTTTTGTAATTAATTGCTAATGATGTTTAGCAAAATTAAGTTGCATGACTAAGTAGAACTTTTTTTAACACCATGAAAGTTATATTTATTATTTTCTTTAATAAAATTATTCCTCTGAAAATTACTGTATTACTTACATTTATGTATTTTGGATTTTTAGAAGTTAAGGATTGATTCAGAAAATGTTATTAATGCTAATTTCTTTTGAAATAGTAAATAAAACAAAACAGTTAAAATTCCTGCGACTAACATGCAAGTATACAAATCAAGAATTCATTCCTGTGTTAAAATAACGTATTAATAATTAAATTTTAATCTTTTTCTGTACCAATTACATGAAATGGTAAATTTCCATATAACTGTGCAAGTCATGCAATACAATTCAACTACAGCAGTATGAATAAAAACAAACCATTTAACCCTACATGAATTTCTTGCAAAAATTTTATTTTCTAATCTGTCATTTTCTTTCATATGAAATAACACAGCCTAGATTAAATATAGAATATATATATATATATATATATATATATATATATATATATATATATATATATATATATATTATATATATATATATATATATATATATATATATATATATATATATAGAGAGAGAGAGAGAGAGAGAGAGAGAAAGAGAGATAGATAAAATATTAGATAGATAAAGACAGATAGATAGTTTTGGTTCTGGTTTATTATTATTATATATATATATATATATATATATATATATATATATATATATATATATATATATATATATAACTAGAAATTGGTTTACAATTTCAGTTTCTAAGAACACTATTTTTTGAGTCTGAGATTTATTTTTGAATGAAATGATCCTATTCATAAAATTTTAATTCAGTTAATATAAAAACACATATTTTTCTGCAAATTTAACTAATTTTTTGAAGATGTGAACTTGTTCATAAATTTACCTTATTTTACCTTGTATTTGGTTTTTCTCACTCATTCAGACAGGTGTAGCAGAGAAGTTTCTATCCAGGCATTTAATAATATTTTTAATTTTTTGTTTGAAAACTGAAGAGCACTTTTTGTTTTTCAAATACAGATGATATGAGAGCTGTAAAAATTGAAATTTTTAGGACTATTTATCTCGTAGCTGGTAGGAGATAACAGGGAGAGCATAATTTGCTTAAATTAGCTGCCTGTAAGAGAGATGAGCACAGAAATTAAGTCTTTAACAATTTCACATATATTTTTTTAGCAAAAAATAAAAGCAAATTATCTGTTTTTTAACTGAAAAGAAATATTGTGTATGGATAGCACAGTTCGGATTTAATATTTTTGAAACGAAAGATTTTGCTTGGAGCCACGATCACGCTAACAAGTCATTTAAAGAAGTTGAAAAGTTCACTGAAATATTCGTATTTTAGAATAAGAGATGATGTCAGACTTTTTGAAGTACAAATAATTTTATAGATAACTTGGCCATTTAAGATCCAAGTGAACAAATTAAAAGCTCTTTAGTACTATTTCTGTGATAATCGGAGAAGTTTTTATAGAATTTCTATTATTAAATATTAAAAACAATATAAAAAGAAATCATCTAAATTTAGCATGCTTATTAAAGTATAAATCTAAATAATTGTGAAAGTTAGATGATCTTGTTTTGAATAAAATTTCAAATATATTGAAAAAGCTACAAAAATAAAAAATAAAAAATCCATTGTTAAGATTTAGGTGTTGTTTAGTCTGAAGCGCTGCGGCCAATATTTCATAACCAGTTATATAGCCTTTCGGTTCCAAAGTCTATAGGTTCGCACCCCCGTACTCCGACACCGAAAGGCAGCCGTAAACCATATCACCCATCATTTTGTTCTAAAGAAAATACATTATGTAAAAAATTTAAATCAAGACTGATCTACCTTTAACATTTGCGTCAATTCCCAAATCAAGATATGCAAGTGACCTGCAAGTTTTGTAGCGATTATTTAAAAACAACTTTTGAATGATGCCAGGAAGAAATTAAACATCACACTATTTAGAGTGAAACAAGCTGTATTTAATGATAGCTTGTTTTACATATATTAGTGCTATAAGAATGATTATAGATATTTTCTACATGGACACTGGATATGTTCACTGTTATTAATGTCTTCTTATAGCATTTTAACACATCCTGTAAGGGTACATTTCGGAGCAGAATTGTACACGTTTTGAGTGTAAATTTAGTTATTCAGTTAAATCTCAATAGATCGAAAATTATTTAATTTTTTAACCAACTTTTCGTATTTTATATTGAAATACATAAACAAATATATAAATAGAAATATATAAATAACAACCATAAGATTTTTCTAAACAAAAATATATTTTTAGTGGATAAATTTATAATAGTATCGTAAATATGAAAAATCAAATAGAAATAGTAGTACATAGTTTTAATTTTTTCCCGTTCTGTGGTTTCGCATCGACTGATGTAAAAACTAGTTTTTATTTGTCTAAATTTTTCCAGAATCTATGTAGTAGACAAGAACTTTCGGCTTCGTTTTCCTGTATATATCGTTAGTTATGTATCCTCAAACAAACCATGTTGTTACACTAACCCATACTAGTATGCGACCCGCGCTCAAGTATCAATCGTCAGAAAAAGTGCTAGTACGTACCCCGCATACATTGTGTTAAATTAATGCTTACACTAACAATTAGGTTTTATTCTAAAAAGTACCTTATAGAAAAAATTTACCGTTTTATGCATAAAAGGAGTGCTAAAGGAACATTTTTGACGAAATTGTTGTCTTAAAAAAGTAAATTAAAAAAATATCTAGAATAGTGTTAATATTCTTAATCCAAATAAATCCAAGTATAAAATATTACATGTATCGTCTCTTTAATTCTCGTCATTTTGCATGTATAAAAGCATAAAAAGTTTAATTAAAAGGTACTAACACTTAAAATTTTAATTATTTTAATAATATCTGTTACTTTTAAATTATTTCTCACAGGGAAAACTAAATACAAATGTATAAAAAGCGAAATAAAACTGATTTTAAAAGTTTCGTTTGCCAGAAAATAAATTAAGTGTAAAAACTATATTTCTAAGGTTTAAAAGAGTAAAATGAAACCCAAAAGCTGGCAAAATGTCAACAGATTGTGATGTTAGATAGTAAATTTTTCTTCCTTTGTAGCATTTTTATATTTTATATATTGGAGCTAAACTTTTTTCATAAAATTGAGTCATTAGACATTTTTTTTTAAGTTTCTAAACTTTTGAACTACAGAACAAGGAAAATGGCTGAAACAATTTATTGCAAAGGATTAAATCTGAAACTTCGTTTTTCATTTATCATTAAATAAAAAAAAGTCTTTGTCACCGACTTTTGTTTAATAATATAGGATTACGAGAATAAAACAGTTAAATATAAAAATATTTTAGAAAATGAGATATTTATAAATATTAAATTGGATAAGGAAATAAATTACAGATAATGCTTTCATTTATGAAAAGTAAATCGGAAGTGCTCTCGCTTAGACTTTTTCATGCAATCCCATAAACTTATTTTAATGAAGGTTTTCATAGCTGTTATTTAATTCAAGTCAAAAAGCATGATAAAAGATCATTATTTGACGTGATTTTCACAGTCAAGTCGTCTAAATAAAAAGAAATCGTTAACGTACCAGCCTCTCCTATATCTGGTACTAAATCACCTAATTAATACACAACCGAAAACAAAATTATGTACCTCGTAGAAAACCGACGGAGTTCAAAATCGGTTATAGATCTACCATTTTAGTGTGAAAATCTCAATTAGACAGACATCCGGAAGTAGGTTCCTATTACGATTTATGTAAGATATTTGAAAGAATTTTTAAGATTTAATAACCTGAAATTATGAACTAAAATGGTTGTTGAAAGAAAAAAGGAAATAAGCAGTGCTTTGACTTTAAATAGAGAGTTACCTTAGCGAAGCAGGGTACCATCTAGTACTTAAGACGAGACAGTTAAAAATAGAGAAAGAGACTCCGAGTATAACACCGCCGCAAGGAAAGAAACTAATTACCTCAGAATTTTCAGGTACATGGCAATACACTTTCATTTCTTTGTTTTACACGAGTAGCAGTTTTCAACAGCATACGTCGAGGAATGTAAAGTAATCAAAATCATTCCTGAAATGGCTGTACTTCACGGAGAACGGACTAAATGACCCTTGAATTCTTAATAGATTAAACAAAACATTCTCTCCGAATAGTAACTTGTAACGCGGTTTTCATTCAGTCCTGTTCTCCTGAAGAATTTTAATTGGACCCCGATCGTATACGGCCAATCAAGTAACAACAGTAGGGAACCTTCCATTTACACCGAAGATGATGATGTTCTCAAAGGGCATCTAAGAAGTTATAGTTCTTTGGTTAAATGAGCAATGTTTTAGAAACTATCTACAGGGAGGAAACTCATCGGGATGAGGTCAGGTTCAAAGAGAATTGCGATGCATTAAGAAACACCGTAAATTCTAAAAGAAATGAAAAAGCACTTCTGCACCAAGTATTTTTTCCTATGAAACTACTTGCTTAATTTATCAATTGAAGTTGGAAAGGTACCTCAGATCTTAATTTTTAAAATATTCAAATTTTAACTGTATTCTTATATTGAACATAAATAATGCTGTTACATAAAATATTAAATGAATTAAATGAAAATTTTTGTTGAAAATACAAATTTTTTTAATATAAATTGGCTATACGAGAAAGTAAAACCTTTATGCCGGAATATAATATAAAATGCAAAGCTATTCTCTTTATTGGTGCTTTAAATCCCGCTGATTATATGGATGTTCGTAGACATTTAAAACAGACTTTAAGTAGTAGGTCCAGGTCTCATTAGCCCGCTGGTAGCAAACCCGTTGACCAGTGGTTCTCAACGTGGCACGATGCTGGGGGACAGTGAACTTGTTTCGGGTGGTAGAGTGGCGATGTGAGCAGGTTTTGGCTTTCAAACTTAATTTTAAAAATATTAAATTTATAACATTAATTATATAATTGACATGATTTTTTACCCGTAATTAAACAAACTGAAGTGATGGTACCAAAACCAAATATTTTCATTCCCTATGTTCTGCATGAAATAGGGCCGTCATTCAGAAATACATATTTAAACAACACCATTCGTTTGGTTTGGTTTAGTTTGTTTCAAAGCCCTACAGGCAACACGAGGGCTATAGAGACCGGGATCTACTACTTAAAACCAATTACGAACGACTAAGAACATCTATGCCCCAGTGGGATTTGAACCCACAAACTACGGTACCGAAGGTCAGCGCCCTACCCATTCGGACATAGTATTCGTTTGAGTACTGCTTTATCGTATTTCAGAAACAGAAATTTGATTTATAACTCTGTTGAAGAAAATTACTTAAACATTTTGCCTCGTATATGTGAATATTTCTCCTACCCTACACTTTAAATTACGGGATTTTTACAAAGGGGGGGGGAGGCGTTAAGCACATCTCGGCACCGTAGGGGGGCGGTAGCTTAAAAGAGATTGAGAATCACTGTCGTAGACTGTCGTATTCCAAACCAACTATAGATGTTTTACTTACGTTGGATTTGCATTTTATGGTACTGAGAAATCCAATAAATTCCATTATATATGTTCTTAGTGCATAACATGCTAACAAACGTTTTCAATTTTTCACTATATGTTTAACCTGTAAATTGAAAAACACAAAATATCGATTTTCCTGTATGTTAAATATAATTTAAACAATTATTTTAAACTACTCGCTTCGCGCCGAATCTTCGGTCTGGGTAGTTAAGGTGTCCAAATAAAAATTTAGAATCTTTACAATATATTAACGTACTTTCTCTCAAAGCGTAAATGCTTGTAACCTTTCAAAGTCGGCTTTAAATAATAGTTCTTGGTCTCTTTACTCCTCATGTATCAAAACAATATATAGTAACGCTCGCAATTGACCATGGGTGTATACTACACTTTTTTTACCTTTTTTTTTTCTTATAACTCAACATATGTTATAGCTGCGTATACAATAGAGGTACTTTTCAGTACGATAGTTCAGTTTCGGCAAAAGCAGCGATCTCATAACCGTAGGACTGAGGGATCGAGGTCAAGATCCACTGTGTTCATTATAGTGGCTGGGGCACGTAAAATAATTTGTGGTCACAATGTGCTGCAAGTTCCCAAATGACATCTATGGAGGTAGCAGGACAAGCCTGAAGTTCTGCTCTTGGTCCTTACTTCTAAATTATGAGGACCTGTTTGAGCAATGTTCTTTCACTCTGCGATGCTCTTTAAATGAAAGGTGCACCCCTTTTTGAGGTTTAGTCAGTCTTCAGCGCTCACGGTTCTTAGATCAAATGAAGCTGTATATTACCTTTAGCCATGGACTTGTCGCATATTGCAACAGGGAGATATGAATAACATCTTACAACAACGGTAAAAAAAGGGGGGTATGAATAACAACAACAGCAACAGAGATAGTTTTCAATTTCTAAAAATAAGAGATTTATCTAAAGATTATAATATTATTTTGACAATTTCTAATTAAATTACTAACATTTAAGTGAATTGATTGCAAAAAATACTGCCAGAGTCCTCAGTAATATGGATTTGCTCGCAACCAATTCTAATCACATTTTTATCACTCAGCACTCCTAGCGATCAAAAGTAGCGTCTGCTCCTCCATGTGCAAATTTTCCTCCTTGTTAGAAGATTGGCAAAGCTGTATATCACCTGCCAGGAAATTGTAATCCACCCTCTCTCGTTTACGATTCTTGTGTGTGTGTGTGCGCGTGTGATATTATCGACTTACTCATTACTGTAACTAAATGAAAAAGCAGATGGTGAGTAGTTTTTGTTCAGCTGTTATTTTGCGTGCTTGTGCACGTGGGGTGTCAGAGGAGTCTTTCGTCGGGTAGTAATGATTTCTATTTAGAATC
Source organism: Pardosa pseudoannulata (assembly GCA_032207245.1). Taxonomy (NCBI): domain Eukaryota; kingdom Metazoa; phylum Arthropoda; class Arachnida; order Araneae; family Lycosidae; genus Pardosa; species Pardosa pseudoannulata. The sequence goes on along the minus strand of CM063505.1, from coordinate 185,100,701 downwards.
TATGAATGAATAGATATGCTATACACCAGGGGTTTCGCGGTGGCCCACGAAAGCTTTATTTCTATTATGACTTGTTTCTGTAATGATTGTGATCAATGTTTATTCTTACATTTAAAATGTAAAAATAAGCAAAAGCCCAATATGTGTATTTCTGACTGTAATTAAAGTGACTAAACCTATGTTTTTAATAAAACTGCATATTATATCATTCTGATACCTCTGTTGATAATTAGTTTATTATAAAAGTATGGCTCCTAATCATGTATAAAATTTCTAATGTTGCCCTCGTGTCCTTACATGTTAGAAAATCCTGACATACACCTACGTTGTCAAAATCAACAACGCCCCACGGGCGAATCAGTCTTAGGGGGTACCACTCTGTGCACATAAAGCTTGCTAAAAGTGCTCCGTGATGGAAACGGGATCCGAACGAGGACAATTCACCACTGCTTGGGAATAAAGATATGTTGAAAAGTAGTTTAACATTTCATAATTGTAGTTATAGTGTAGAGTTTTAGCACCTTTAAAAAAAGTAGGTATGGAAATTTACATTTATGTATATTAGAATAGATTTAGATAATCCTAAAGCTTGGAATGTTTTTAATGAATTTTTAGGGGGAATTCAGGATCTAGAGCTAGAGAATACATATCCACATTTAGTAACTGCACTGGGGATATTTCTATGCCTGATTCTAACGACAGTTTCAAATGAACGTTTTTTTCAGCCAAATGAAAATGATAAAATCATATCCAAGCTCCTTTTTAATATAGGGAATATGCCTACCTTGTGCATTCAAACCGCAAACAGCTTGAACTACGGTAAAGTCATTGCGGATATTAAATTTATTAAAGAAATATTGCAAATACCCTTTCCTCTTTATGTAATACATAAGCATAAAGTTGTCGACAAATTTAAATTTGTGTATTTTGAAAAATACATGATAAAAATTTACATACATTCTTAAAAACTTGACTACCTTATACAAAAATTTGAATCCTAAATCATTTTAACTTGCTCCTGGATATTGAACACATAACTTAAAATATAAAACTTAGAGAAGATAGGAAAAAAGGCAAACGTAGAACATACATTATAAAGCTACTAAAACGAAAGACATGTGTTATAGGAGTGAACATGAGATTTTTTTCTATGGGACAAAGAATCTCGTTGTTAGAAAACTGCAAAAGTATGGAGATTGCAATTGTGAGTGCATTATTTGAGAAAGAAAACGCTTGAAATCAAAAAGCATGTAAGCAATATTGGACATCAAAACTTACTCTAAATTATTTTTTAACACACTGTATGCGAGACACGTACTAGTACGTTTTCTGAGGATTGATACTTGAGAGCGGGTCACGTACTAGTACGGGTTAGTATAACAACATGATTTGTTTGTGGGTACAAAAATAACGGTATATACAGGAAAACGAAGCCCAATGTTCTTGTCTACTTCATAGATTCTGGAAAAATTTAGACAGATAAAAATTAGTTTTTACATCAGTCGATGCGGAACCACAGAACAGGAGGGTTGATTTAATCAATTTAGATTTAAAATTAACTTTTTATATATCTTTGAGAAAATGATATTATATATATATATATATATATATGTATATATATATTATATTATATTATATATATATATATATATATATATATATATATATATATATATATATATATATATATATATATATATATTTGTTTATATATTTCAATATAAAATACGAAAAGTTGGCTATAAAAAATAAATAATTTTTGATCTATTGAGATTTAACTGAATAACTAAATTTACGCTGAAAACACCCGCTCCCGGTACAGTTCCGCTGAAAAATGTACCTTCACACAATGTGTTAAGTAATTGGATAAAGTTAAAAAGAATTACTGGTTAATCAAGCTCATTTTGTTCTATATCGGTCTAAATTCATACAATTTGGATCGATTTCTCCAAATAAATTTAGGTTTCTTCAAAGTAAATGCACTGTAATAGACCAAAAAGAAAAGTAAATTAAGGGCTTTTAGAGAAAGTCCTAAAGAGGCCACTATTTTTTGCTGGAATTTAAAACGCATTTATGTGGCCTGCTAGATTCATATCAGTTAAAACCTGTGTAGATTTGTGTTCAGACATGCAAACAGAATTTTACCTTCAGAAATATAAAAAACCCTGTTAATTTTTATGTATTCCGTAAATACTACTTTGTGCATGTTCAATAATACTTCTTATATATTAACATACATATACACATGTAAGAAAAATTCTCAGGGGTTTTCAAAACTTAAATCAAGGTTTAAAAATTCCCTCGCCATTTTGTATTCGCCTTTTTAACTCCTAACCTAAATTGACCACTGGGGCTACAGTTTACGCCCTCAGAGAAGTGGCGTGTCCAATTATAATCCTACATGGCCCTAGCGGACAATTTAGGAAATTTCCAAATAAAAAGAAGATACGCGCTGTCGGAGACAGATAGATTTTTCTAGAGATATTTTCCCACAGATATTGACCCAGGTGTTAAGGGTCTTGTACATGCTAGCTAATTTTCAGTTTGTCCTGTCCCTATGATGAAGGGGGAAACCATCCTCCAACGTAATCCTAATAAAGGTCTTTAGTTAAAAGGGTATCAGTTTTATGGCCATGACTGAAACTACCCATAGAGAAGTCCGTCTCGCTACATACATATCTGCGTGTTAATATTCCAATGTCTAGACTTATTAAGTTTATTGTTGGTTGTTCTTTTCATTATCTTGTCCATCTTCCGAATCAGGTAAAAATAAAATAAGACATACCGTGCTTCTTCTTTTACCCATGAATCATTTTCATTGAACGGAAAGCTGACCTATGGTATGTCAGAGTACAAACAGTTCCCTCTTTAGAAAGTGTCCCAGGTAATGGCGCAGTCAATTACATCAGACTCGGGATGTGTGGAGGTACGACATGCATTCATTCCAGTCGCAAAGGGACGCATCCCTAACTAAGGAGTGATCCATCAATCAAGATCTGGCAACCCGCTTAATTGACCGGACCATTCCTTCCTGAAGGAATCGTTTACTTTTTTTTTGAAGCGTGGTACGAATGAAATACTGGGTGCGGATAGGGTGTACGTTACTTTCACTGGATCAAGTTTCCTAATTTTTGCTTTTGGAACCCAACCCAGGAACGTCGATCCTGAAGGGGAGATGCATCAAGACGAGGAGGAATAATATCTGCTCTCAGGGCTGCCAAAACAAAAAAAATTAAAACAGATCTGTATCCTTCAAAAATTTTTTCAAGCTTTGCTCTTCAAAAGATAAATAATTCATCCTCCCAAGGCATCCCTAACCACGCCAAACTTTTTGATTATGTGTGCTAGGATATCCTGATCATACATTAAAAAAAACTGTTATCAATCAAATGGTGTATTCCTTTTTCATAAAATTTGTTGACAGTTCCTAATTGCATTCATAAACATTTCTTTTGATTACCCTTACCCTTTAGTAGGTGAAGGGACTTGAGTGAGACAAAATTTACAAAAGTTTAAGGAAAATAGTTCTCGCTCTGTCATAAAAGGTACTAAAAGATATCGTGATAAAGTTAATTGGGATTATATTTCTCAAAATCAATTTTTAGAGAAAAATTCAATTAAGATAATCGGGATAGAATAATTGTGATTATATATCTCAATACAAAAATTTATGCGAAAAACTCATTCAATACAGTAATAAAAAAAATTAATTAGGATTATATTTCCCAATAACAAAGTTTAAGTAATAAAATAATTTTAAGAAATCGTGATAAATCAAACATAACATTGGTTTCTAAGTATTAAAATCATTTATCTTAGGATAACATTGAATTGTTACATGTTCTTGATTTGGATGAAATCTTTTGGATTAATTTGAATGAAAGAAAATATTTTTATGAAAGATTTATATCTTATCATATGAGTTAAAGAAAAATTGTGATGTAGATATACATATTCAACTTTCAAAATACAATATTAATGTTATATATAGACGAAAAATGTTAATACTTTCATCTAAAAACTGCGGAAAATTATTCAAAATTTGTAAAACATTAAATAGAATTGTTGAAAAGTTAGATAAAATTTATGAAAAATTATAAATATAGGGTCGGGAAAACTACTCATAAATAAATATTCTAAATAAATGGATGGAAAAGGTGTTGCAAATGAAATAAATGCTGATTTGAAAAGCAGAGTTTTAGATCCAGAATATTTAGATAAGATATTACAACTTTATGAAAGCGAATCAGATGTAGATTTATTTTCTATGTGATTTGCTCTTAAAGTAGAATATATTCATGAAGGAAAAGATCTTTATGATATGTAATGAATTAGGTTGTTTATTAGACGTAAACCTCCAACTTCAAATTAATGACTTACGAAACAAAATTAAAAGAAATGTTACAAGTATAATTGATATGTTACCAGGAAAAATAATTTGGAACCTTAAACTCTTATATGCATCAATCCTTTTTTGAAATTACTTAATTTTCAATGTTTTAATTTGAGAGCTGCAATTACTTAATTTTCATAAAAAAACAAAAATTTTAATTTTTAAATTTTAGACTGTTGACAATTTGGAATAAATGGGGCAGTTATACTATTTATACACTACTAATAAATCTGATATAAGAATTTTTAATATTTTTTATTCAATCATAAAACTTTTAATTTCTTTAAATTTTTTGAGAAGTGAGGTTTTTGTATACAACTGAAACCTGATAACTATTTTCTCAGATTCAAATTTATTTCGTTTCTATTAATTTAAAATGCTTTTCTATCAAATTCATAGTAAACATCTCTAGATTGTTGTCTGTATTGTTTTTTTTATGAAATACAAAGCTTTTAAAAGCTTAAATAAAGTTACATTTCCCAAACGGTATGATGGTATAAAAATGATAAAAAAAGACACTAAATGCAAAAAGATATATGTATATTTTTAATTTCCTAAATTTCTACACCCGTCTGTAGATTTTATTATAAACATAAAATAAATCCCTATATTAGAGGGGCAAATGGAATTTTATCAAAGGGCTAAAATCAAAATGAAATGACATGTAAACTTTTTTCGAGTTCCAATACCTTATATTTTTCTAATTTTTACTTGTAATACCTGTATAATTTTATCATTTGCAAAAATAATAAACAAAACATAGTAATAGTATTTCTCATGTAAAATGTAAAAAAATTGATTAAGTTTTAATGGTAATTATAATATATGGATCGGAAATTCATTACTAATTTTATAAACGATATTTTACTCTATATAGATGATTTCGACGTGTTTATTCAAATTTATATAATACCAAACTAGCATAGCATCAATTCATTATGTAAAAATATTTTACAACTGTTTTCTCTTATTATTTACTTTTATTGATAGTAATATTGAATAATAAGGTGCCCCTTGGCAAATTTGGTGAAATTATTGGCAATTTTTACTGAAACACAAAAGTATTCCATCAGAACATTGTATCCCTTGCTTTTGGGGCGGCTTAATTAATGTAGACTGCACCATTGTAACAGAATTATATACTTTTACTTAATTAGCCAAAACCATTTAGAAACCAGGCATTATATTTACGGGCAATTGATCTCTCAACAGTTTACAGAGTCAACAGCTCCAAATTGTTAAAAATTAGCCATAGTGAACCATTAATAGTTCCTTATATCTAATTTTTAATAAGCATTACGAGCATTTAATATATAAGAAATGAGTTCCAGAAAAAACCTGTATACAAATATAATATAAATTAAAATATAGATACAGATTGTTTGGACACGGCGAGATCAGGAGAAAATGTTAGGCTACCATGCTCAGAGCTTTATTGCCAAATTGGTTGAGGCACTCTGTTCTTCAGTGAAACCTTATTGGTATTTCACAAATTTATTTGTTGTGACTCAAATATATAACTAAGCACACGTATCGTATAATTGCCATCCTTCACTAGAGGAATAAAAATTATATTTTTACATGATATAGAATACCAATGGAGTATTTTGGAAATGCCTTCATAAAGTGTTTAATTTTTCGTTCATATGTAACCACGAGTATAAATTGTATTCATCCGTTTATTAATAGATATAAGTTTTCATTGAACTAGTTGTCAAATGGTGTTACCTAAATTATTTCACTTCATTTCCAGAACGTCTCTTCTGGTAATATTGTGAAGTGAAATATCTAAAATATTCTCACATACAACATAGTTAAAAATAATACAGAACCTTAACATCTTAAATGTACGCATGCTTATTTGTATCCTACGAAAAGGCTATTTCAAGTTTCATTTAAAGTTCGATTCACTAGTATTCTTAATACTGTTTAAAACATTTATTACGTCCTTGGAAAACAAATTTTTAGCCTGCATAATTTTTTACTGTCTGGTACCCCAAGTCTCCAACGTATTATTTGTATGACTAAATTAAGCAAGGATAATTTCTCAACTTTTCGCAAGAATTGTTTCAACGCTCATTCAGAAGGATATACTCTTAAACCCCAAAAACTTTTACAGAGTGAATGGCACATCATTTTAATTGCTATTCTCAAAAGTCACCAAAATACAGTCAACCTTAATCCACAGCTTGGACCTAAACTGCTTGGTTGCTTGATATCATATCCATTTAAAAGTCATATGACTTCTCATGGATATGATAGTTGCCATAGCCTCCGAGAGGTTCAACTTCTAAGAGTGGGTGATCGCAATTTAGAAACATGGACCAAGTAGAACACCAGGCTTGGCCAGCCACCTCCAAGTTATCATTTGGGAACTTGGAGAACATTATGACCACGAACCAATGTTACGTACCCCAGTCGCTATAAATAAAAACTGCTGATCTTTATCGGCTCCAGCTTCGATCTCACTACCTTCCGGTTACCATAAAGCTGCCTTTGCCGACAAATCTATCACAGATCTGACACTGCTTATACCACCCATTTGCTATGCAACCCACTATGTTAAAGTACCTACTTCGATTTACCTATTGGATTCAAACTTGTTTACAGCTGAATCATTTTGTTGTCAAACTCATACTAATTTCATCCACCACACCTATTTCGTTTAATGGGTGATCGTGCTCATACATGAGCTTTCCAAAAAAAAAAGGATTCTTTTGGACTGAGGGAGGGGGGAACAGTGTTGCTATAAATACAAAGATTTTTAAATTGTACGACTATTGCAACTATTTTCCTTCGTACATTTGTCGTACTAGAAAATAAGCAAAATCACTGAATAATCCATAAGTTTTGTTGAGAGTTGGAAAAACACAAAATGTTGTTTGTCCTTAATGAAATTAATTATTATTTTACATAATGTCCAGATCCCCGATGAAAACATTTTTCGAAGACTATAAATAGCTAATACTCGAGTCTCTAGATCATCAGTGTTTCACAGATGCTCGAAATGAATGGGTCACTCCCGCTTAATTAATTTTTCTTTTTTTTCCCCCACTTCAAAATGGGCTTTACGTTTTCCGAATGAGTGCAGAATACAAATAAGCAAGAGCGTAGGCCGATCACGGGAATCATGTGTTTCCACTTCCACCGTCCGTCTGTCAGGTGACAATAATTTATTTCTCACAAGCTTCTTTTATCAGTTTGATGGACACAAGCCATTATTACGTCAGGATCGCGTAAATTACTGGAAATGAATTTTAAAGGTTGGGTAGGCATTATACAGTAATCTCGTTCACAACATCCTGTTGCAATGCAAAGTTCCAGGTAGCAAAACCCTTCCAATTAAGATGAAATATTTAAGTTAGTTGAATAAAATAAAACATGAAATACTCTCTCCTTTATATGATATGTTCATATTCAGAATTTTACTTAATATTAAGGTATTAAAAATAATAAGGTTTGATTGTGTTGATTTGGTTAAGAGTTTCTAAGAATATTGTATTCCCGAAATATCTTACATATACTATATAGGCATGGAATAGAAACACGATATATTATTGAATATATCATTTTTAAGCTCATTTGAATTAGGAAGATTAGTGTTAAGAAATCATGTGATGAAATTTTTACCGTTACCTTTTTATTATTACCTTTAATTAAAATGACATAGTAGATTAAGTACCTATTTTCCTATACAGAGAATAGGAAAAAATCTGAGGGATTCAGAGGGTGCAAAGCACTGAGAGTATGCATATGTACCTGTGTGTGTGTTCGTTCATCATTTTTCCCCTTGTACATTTCGGTATTAATAAACTATTAATAACAGGGGGAAATATTTATAACCTTTCAATTAGTTCTAGTAAATTTTGAAAACACCGTTTCAACAAGGTTCTCTAAAACACTTTGGAGCCAATTCACCAAATAATTCTAATAATCTTTCCACGCGACTTCACCCTTTGCCATCGCAAACTCTATTAATCATATTTCTTCACTGAACAGGCACTACACTGAACTGCTTTGTAGAAACAGAACTTACTAAATTGTTCAAATTAATAAAATCCAGGTCCTAATAACGATATCATCTATTTCCCAGCCCAATGAGGTCTACTTTTTATTATTTTGTGGACTATGGAGTTTTCCAGACCAAGTCCTATAATTTATAGGATTTCTATTAATTATCTTCTTGGGAATTATTTTAATTTTAACCCTCTGAGAAATAACTGTACCCGACGTATATCCAAAACAAATACTTTTAAATTTTGAAAAAAAATTATATTAAGTACGGGGGATTTATGTTTCATAAAAATACTAGTACCAGTACTTTACCAGTACTTGATGTGCTGTTTCTGTTTGGTACATCATCTGGAGCTGAAAAAAGTTTTAAAAATTAGAAATTTCCCAAAGATTTCGTATTTACTCTCACATTATCATGCCGCTCATAATGTGAACATTTAAATAGGTAATATTTGATGGTTTAAGCTTTTAAAAAACTCCTATTGCAAACAGAACTTCATATCCTTTTCGCAGATTTTTAAATGAACCCCCAAAACATAGATGACTCGAGATATTTTGGCACTCTTAGACCAATTATGCATAATATAATTCAATATTCTATTGCAACACTTCCAATAGACCTATTAGGCCAAAAACTGTAGATGTTACAATTAAGATACTGTTGAATTTCTATTTAACAAGCCCTATTTTGTCCACTTTTCTGTGAAACCAAGAACATTTTCAAGGAACAGCTTTCCGTAAAATAATTCAATCCTTCTCTATTAAATGAATTTTTCCTGTGTTCTGATTCTTTTCTTCTTATTTCTAGAACTATATTCATTTAAACTTACCTTTTTTATAACACATTTACTTGTTATAATAAATATGATGATGATGATTCCATAAAAATTAATTAATTATAATATAAAAATTTAACTGAAAATACAATGTATTTCCGGAGATTATTTTGGTTTATTCTTGTTTTCCTCGAAAGTTTCTCTTTGATGAAAAGAATTAATTAAAGATTATAATTTGTTCAAAAGGTGTGAATAATTCCTGTATTTTAGTAATATTTAGATTTTATGAATTTAAAATCTGTTTTATGTACTTTAAAAGGTGAATCTCAATACAAATTTTTCATATAACGAATTTTTCAGGGATTTAGCGACTTCATCAGAGATTCGACTGTATACTCTGTGTACCTGTGGTATGAGAAGAAACAAAATAGAAATAAAATGTTAGTTGACCATTATAATACTCTATTCTCTAACCTTGAACAAATATTGCAATAAAAATTCATTTAAAGAGAAAAATATTTGTTCTTCTGTTACATTATTAATAATTTGTGTTGTATAAATAACTGCTTATCTACCGCACATTTTTTTTAATGCAATCATATAGTTATGAGATATTTTTATACATATCTCCGATCTGTTCATTCCAACACTATTCTTAACACCAAGAGCAAAATGTTTGCAAATACCCGACAGCTGCTAAAATTTCCCTCCCTTTTAAATCCCCCAGAATCACTGTTATCAAGTCTTATTACTTATTCATCGAGGAAGACAATTCCCGCGCTCGATCGCCGAAATCGGTTCTGCTTGACCTTGCCTATCCACAAAGCCTTTCTCCCACAGCCTCTGGGAGAATGCTCGATAGAACATTCACTCCTCTCTCATGGGAGGAACTCGAGAGAGAACTTTGACTCATTGATACACGTATGAGAGAAATTCTGCCTTCCCATTTTTTTTTACTCTACGGAAGTTGTTTTGGAATACGACCAGTGCCTCCCTTTTTGTGGTTTTTCGAAACGTAAATGACTGTAGATCTCGGATAACAGTTTGAAGTGTCGTAATTATTCACACGTTGGTTTGTTTATTTTGGAATCGTGTGTGATTGGTATTGTTATGTGTTGCCGATTGATTTCTTGTTTTGAAGTCATAAACACTGTAATTAGGAAATAAACAACGCCGTTTTAACTCTCTGAATGCCCTGAGGGGCGAACTATGACTGAAGGGGCAGCTGCGACCCGCCTGAAGGTTCTGTTCGATCCTCCGGATATACGATTATTAAAAACGCGATACTTAACATAAATTACAATGAGGAAAATGGTTATTTCAATACTTTTTATTCAAGTAGTACTAACCACTTTCCACTCTGATTTAATTATATACACAATGTTAGTTTCATTTCACATTGGAAAGCACAGACATATATGAGAGTATTTGTTTTTTTGTTAGTTAACTAGAAGACTAATAAGTTGGAGTATTACATCTCACAATTGGGATAATATTTATGTTAAGCTCCACTCACTTGCCTTTCTCTTTTTTCACGAGTTCTAGAATTACATAATTCATGTGGAAATGTTGGCTTGTTAGTTTAAAGCTCTATTTTTTTGGAGAGGTGTGTTACATGATGCCTAATGAGACTGGGACCTACTGATTAAAGCCCGTTGCAAAAGGTTACTGACATCAATGTTGATAGTGAAATTAGAACCCATGAAGGTAACGAAAAGCAGCGTCCTTCTCATTCGGTCATCGTAAGGCAGACAGGTATAGGAAATAATGAAACAACGTAAAAAAATTGCGTTTTAGAGAGGTTTGTTGTTGTAAGGAATATCGTTAAATCGATAGACATATTGCCAGGACCACCAAATATTATCGTTAAACGGGGATTCATCGTATCAGATAATGTTATAGCTAGGTTTTACTGTATTACTAATTGTACTCTCAACTAATTAAGATCAAAATTTGGCTTTTAATATCTGTAGGCACTGAGCGATAGTATGAACCGTCTTAAACTGTACAGGATATAATATTGTGAACCTCTATCGTTTTACAAGGAGACGAAAATGAAAAACCGATAATACGGAAAACGATGGATGTGGAATATGAATTATAAATTCTGTAAAAATGTGACTAGTAATAAATTATTTACAACACAAATAGGAAAGAATTTACTGTATTACTAAATATAACTTAAAATTAGAATGATATTAATAAAATTAATCTATGATAGATGCCTTGTGCAAGTGAATCCCCTGAATACAAATAATGAGCATTTTACCACCTTTAACATTTCAGAAAGAACTATCACTCTCTTTGAGCGTGTACATAAATTACTTTAATTTTGACAAAGCTTAGTGAGCAGCGGTGTGAAATAATGTAAACTGTTTGACAACTGTTTGAAATTTTTAAAAATGAGTGAAAGTAATTCTGAGACAAAAAAAAAACTGCAATATGATAGCAATAAGTATAAATGGACAGAATGTATAAAAAGAAAGTACACGAGTAAGAAAAAAATTTGAGAATAGTAAACACGGGATTGAAATAATAACATATGTAACCGGATTAATTTCAGAAGAGAGGGGACTACAGAACAGTAGAATTTATTTTTAGAAACTGTAATAGCAGGAATTATGCAATGTAATGAATATTAATCGATAAGAAAAGGAAGATCAAACGAGAATAACAGTTAAGATACTAAAGCAATAAATAAGAAAATACCAAAGAGCTATAATTAAGATTAATAAAAAGAAATTTATTCTTAAATGGTATAATATTTAACAATTATAACATTTAAAGAATAGTAAACTGGATAAATATGTCAAATGAAAGCAGGGATATTAGCAATAAGGAAAAACCTAACACAAATAAAACTAGAAATCTGCTCAGAACAGAACGAAAAAATTCTACTCAAACGTCACAGAAATAATAATAAAACTCAATAAAGATAGCTTGTCATCGTAGGAATAAACAAAGCAAAGGAAATGAGGAAATCGCAATTTTGTTTTATCTATAAGTCTAGCTTCTATGATTATTACTTTTTTTCTAGTATTGACCATCACACCCTAGTTGTCACCACCATTTAAAAAAAAAGCCTTGGTGATCTAAGAAATAATCTAAAAACTATTATATCATCGTCACGACCTTTTAAACAATCTTATCAACAAAAAAACTAATTTCCCCAGTTTTAATTTCTGCAATAAAACTTCCATGGAGATCAAGGTTTTTAAAAAAATAAAATAACGCGGAAGTACTTTCTTCTTAAGTATTCGCCCCATACCACGACATGGATTTTTACTGACCACATTTACCATTCGAGCACCACACAGGCGGTCAACACTACTCCCCAAGACAACACAAGCACATAGCGGGTTCTTGTAATTTAGAAGCATGGACCAAGCAGAAAACACCCAGGCTTATCCTGTCATATCCCGAGGTATCGTTTGGGAACTTAGAGGACATTGCGTTCATGGCCTATTTTAGGTACCCCATACACCATTAATGAACAAATCGGATGTTTGACTGGCTCGATCTACGAGCTCGCAACTCTCCGGTTACGAGATTTTACCAACTGATATATTACGGCTCATAGAGATAAAGTAATGGGATTGATTTTTTTTTCTATTAGAAATGTGGAAAACGAAGAACCTGGGAGTGATCAATGCGAGAAAAAATTACATTGGTTCGATAGGAAGGAATTGGGATCAAATGAAGCAGTGCTACTATCAGCATATTTTGGGACATATGCTTTTAAACAGTGTTCACATATCTTTTAAAAAAGGAGAGGGGTAAATATCAAAAAGCACAGTTTCAGTCTTGTTAAAAGGCACTTTCTGTACATTATGCTAGAATTATTTTTTAGAAAAGCATACACTACGTGCAAAAACCGATTTTTCTAAATCTTTAAGAGTTTTATGTAAGACAATTTCACTGTAAAATCACCCTAATTAAAATCCTAATTAGGATAAGAACAAACCCATTTCTTTTACTAGAGTGCACTCTGACTGTGTATTGAATTACTGAACAGATAACTTAATAATCTGGAAAAACAATATTATATAAAATAAAACGAGGTAATTTATTTTGTCTTTTTTTTAGCTTATTTTAAATGGCAAACAATATTCTACACACAATATCAACCGCTTTTATACATTTTAGGATAATTTATAATTTATTTATTTTAATTAATAATAAAACAGCAAATAGTTTTTCCTAGATATAAAAAAAATTATTCTGCTATTTTTATTAAGAAAGCAAATAAAATAGAATCTAAAACAATGCAATTCATATTTTAGAATAAATTGAGAAAGAATGTGAGATATTATTTTTTTACTCTGACAGTGTTTAACAGAAGATTTATAATTTGGTTCTCCATTTAATTTCGCCATTTACAAATTGTCAGCATTATCTGTTTCTGTAATCAGACAAAAATAGTGTTACTTCAGACAACATTCGTTCAACATGAGCTGTTAATACTAGTAAAGCATTTGTATCAATGGGAATCTTTGTCCTATTCGTGTCTCTAACACTTAATATTTTTCATAAATTGTGAATAGACAATTACTCTCACTTAGTTCATTTACTCACAAGTTAATTTTAAACTTACAGTTTAAAATTAAACAGATTTAAAATCATCCCACTCTACTAATAATCTAACCACGTGTTTAACCATTTCTAACTAAAAAGAAAATTTTCTGATAAAATACTGAGCGCAGAATGCACCGGCACTTAAAAAAAGGGGGAGTGGAATGCGGCGCCCTTTTAGAAATATCACACATGAACACTACTTTTAAAGATTTAAATGAGATAATTTTGAAAACCTTTTAATTTTACCTGCATTGCTTTTCGCTTGACTGCTGTCATACTTTGTAAATTGTTGATTCGTTTGTTTTGTTTTGGAGTGCTACGGTCTACTTTTTGCAACACAAGGGCTAATGAGACCGGGACCTACAGCTTAAAGCCGATTTCGAAAGGCTACGGACATCCATGCCACATTGGGATTCGAACCCACGAACTCCGGTACCGAAGGCCAGCACCCTAACCAATCGGCCATCGTTTGGCGTAAGTAGAGCAATTTGTCGCAACATCACAAACTACTATAATGCCCTTCCCATTCATTTTCATGTTTACAACAGCCAATAGACAAACAATTTGCCCTTCCGTTTGAAATTAAAGCCAGAATCGTCATAATTTGAGAATTTGCCCTGCTGCGTGAAATCGCCTTATTGTTGAGGTCTTTCTGTTATAAATTGTGCGTTCATATTCAATGTATCTACGATATGTTAAAAAATTGCCCACCCAAAAAATAAAACTTTCGGTGTAGTATACTCTGAATACTTCAAAGTACAAACGGCCGTAGCTAGTCCATTTTAATATACTCTCAAACTCTCCTTTAAAGAAATTTTTAGCAGCGGCTTCAACCTTATCTAACCAAGTATTTGCTCATGGTTCCTAATCCAAATTAAGAACAATCCCGACTAAAATATTATACTTTGATATAATCAATTATTAATGTCTTAAGTGTTCTTATAAAACTAGATTTACTTAAATTAAAGAGTTTTTAATTTTACTAAATTTTATGAACACCATTTTTTTAAAATAACGTTACATGAATTTTTATAAAAGATATTTTCATTCAAACAAACTATACTAAAACATTTCTTGCAGAGTATAGAACAAATATAAATCAAATCCCGTGGTGTTGCATTACGGAATCTTCCGTGACGACAAACAGATCTACAATCTCCACAAAATTTCATTGTCCTTGAGACAATGGTTAAGCAGATTTTACTTTCTTTTCATTCTGTTTCCTGAATAGTTTTGATACTTTATTGAATGTTATCACTGAATTATCTTGCTTTTGGAAAATGAAAACTATCTCTGATTATCGTATACGAAACTATAACATATAAAGATGAAATTTTAAAAAATTCACCAAAGAAAGGTATTGTAGAATATAAAAATCCGAAAAAAGTGGGTTGAATTCCAGTGTAAAAGCAAATAGTTTCCATCAAAGTTGGATACATAGCAAGATTCCATCTGAAAGTCATTAAATATTTATGGAGTCAAATATCTGAGAATAAAACTTTTATTAATAAATTTTCCTCAACACTAGATTTACGGATGTTGATCATATACCTATTTTTACTGAAGTGAGCTAATTTGACTCATACAAGAAAATTGAAGTTTTTTGCAAAGAAAATAGTTCCAAATTAATTTAAATAAAATGTTTATCATCAAAAAATTCATGGAAAACATTTTTTACATATAAAATCTGTTTTTGAAACACATTTTCCGCAAACATTTCTATTACATTTAGCACAATGGTTTCTACATCTGTTTCTTTTGCATGATTGTTGAACTTGACAATTCTTCCGTGCGTCAGTAGCAGGAATTTCTGTCATTGGAATGGAAGTGTTCTCGATTTCTTCTCTATATTTACTTTATATTCTTTATACTTTATATTTACTTTATACTATACTTTATATACTTTATATTTACTTTATACTATACTTTATATACTTTATATTTACTTTATACTATACTTTATATACTCTATATTTACTTTATACTATACTTTATATACTTTATATTTACTTTATACTATATTTATTACTATATTTATTTATTTTCATATACATTCTATGAGTCAAATTGGCTCACAACCGTGAAAATAGGTATACCACATTTGATAATGCGAAATGAAGGGGTCTGCGGGGAAGAGAAATGAAAGTTTACATATATTTTATTACTTAACTAAAAACCAACGTATGTTTTTGAAAAGTGATATTAAAGTTTTATATATGTATAGGGATCAAATTTTTAATGAGTCAAATTGGTTCGGTCCGTTAATCTAGTGTTAATCACCGAATTTTCTAAATGATATATCAGCTGTAAAGTTGTCGCAGATATAAATAATGATTTAAAAAATATACCTGTTAAGTAGGTCTGGATGATATCAAAAATTTAATATCGCGATACTACTTTAAACTAGGAGTGAATGGATATCACTGTATATGAAAAACTAATAGCATCCAGATGTTTACCATAAACACCACAAAATTCCAATATTAACAGAGGATATAAATAAGCAAAATATTGGGATATTATTAACACATACCCGTTTCACTGGCTATTAAGATCAAGCTATCCAGAAACATCAACTCGCACACACATCATTGCCTATTGTGATCAATCAGTGAATATCAAAAATACTGATATTCCCAATAGATACAAGCCAGTAGATATGCTAAAACAGGGCACTAATGAGTTTCCGAATATTATCAAACTGCATCATATGAATGTATCGGGATATTTTGTGATATATTATCAAAGACCATTCCCAAGACATGATAATCTTCAAATATAGATTTCTTAGATTGTGTTTATATCAAGCACATGGATAAATACGTTAAACAGACGTCAAACAAATGCAATAACTCGGAGAAACATGACTTTATATTGTTATATACGAAATGTGTAGGATATCTTTCGGTGATCTACGATATCGAGTGTGGAGGAGAAATAGTATTCGGTTTGGTTTGGTTTGGTTGGTTTTGGAGTACTACGGTCTACTTTTTGCAACACGAGGGCTAATGAGACCGGGAACTACTGCTTAAAGCCAATTCCGAAAGGCTACGAACATCCATGCCACTGTGGGATTCGAACCCACGAACTCCGGTTCCGAAGGCCAGCACCCTAACCATTCGGCCATCTTTCGGCGAAATAGTATTCGGAGTTTGTGGGTTCAAATCTCAATGCTGGCAAAAATGTTCGTTACGTTCTAAACTGGCTTTAAGCAGTAGATCCTATTCTCAATATCCTTCGTGTAGCTAACAAGTAGCCGCTCTAAACCAAACCAAATCAACCATTATTGAAACTTAACCATCTTTGTGTAGGAGTACGTGAGAAAGTCTGGTTCAAAACTCTCCAGATGTTTAGAATGTAAATTCAGTATTTCTTGGGATTACAAAACATTACAAATTAAGAAATTTTTATACGATTGATTTGGTTTGGTTTGGTTTGGAGCACT
Organism: Pardosa pseudoannulata; assembly: GCA_032207245.1. Lineage (NCBI taxonomy): Eukaryota > Metazoa > Arthropoda > Arachnida > Araneae > Lycosidae > Pardosa > Pardosa pseudoannulata. The sequence goes on along the minus strand of CM063505.1, from coordinate 185,083,498 downwards.
ACGGTCTACTGTTTTACACACGAGGGCTAATGAGACCGGAACCTACAGCTTAAAGCCGATTCCGAACGACTACGAACATCCATGCCATAGTGGGATTCGAACCCACGAACTCTGGTACCGACGATCAGCGCCCTAACCAATCGGCCAGCGTTCATTTTATACGATTGAAATTATCGCATGACATACTGGAGCTCTATCTGACTTTCAAATTAAAATTATGTAGATCATTGAAGTAAATTTCATATTAGTAAAAATTTTAATAGTATAATAAAATTGTATAATATGCTGAGGTTCACGAGTTTAGTAGTGGATTGAAATTAAGCATTGTATAAAACGGATATGCGTAGCAGCGTTCAAGATTGTGTTGAGAAGGGTTCAACAAAATGAAACATAACCCATTGACAAAACTCAATATGACATACTAAATAAATGGCATACTATAAAAATTGAATATGTACTTTGAAGTTGAAGTTCAAATTTCATTATTTTAGTAATAATTTTTACATGTAATAATAATTTGTTTTTTCAATAAAAATATTTGTATAAGTGCTCTTTACCGAGTGGAGCAGAGCAATTGCCTAATAGGAAGACAAACTATAGTACCAAACCGAGCTGAACCGGTATCGAAAAACACTGCTGTCAGATACTGAACTTTGTGGGTTCGAATCTTACATCTGGTATAAATGTTCGTAGCTATTCGAAATCGGCTTTAAGCAGTGACCTGGGAAACTCAAAAAAAAAAACAACTAATCTAAACAGTTACTTTCTAAACCAGGAAACTTAAAAAAAAAAAAAAAAAATACTAAACAGTTACTTTCTAAACCGGAAACTAATGCTAAACAATGACAAAATATGAAACAAATATTAATGATCTTCGAAACGCACACAGATGTTCAATGGAACATGTCACTTCGGTTGCGTTTGGTAGTTTGAAATTCAATTCTTCTTAACCGTTATCATTCTTTGTTCACGCGGTCCTGGCAAATAACAAAAGACACGATATTTTTGACCTATATACTGAAACATATTGTTATTTGTCTTTGAACATTATGACATTTTGTCTTCACAGCAAGACTATTTCAGGAGGAAAAACAAAAATGAAATGAACTGTTGAAAGTTCGGAACACGTTTCTCGCTAAGAAAAATAAAGAATGGGGTGATTTTAAGATGTTAGATTAAAATAGAAAATCTAAATCCTCAAGTGAGATATAAAACGTATTAATTTATCAGAAACTGCCCACTTTTTCATTATCTAAAGCTAAGATAATCTAAGCTATGATAAAACAAAACGAAAACAAACGCCTAAGCTTCAACAGCTGTTGGCAACAGATGAAAAACAGTTGGCAATGGATCGTAGCTGATGGCAGCTTGGTTAGAATACCGCTGCTGGCATGGACCATATCAAATTACGAGCTGATCAGCAGGATTCTAACTCACGAACTCTGCTACCGAAAAGCACTGTAATATATATATGTTTGTATGTGTGGTGTATATATATATAAATATAACACACACACACACACACACACATATATATATATATATATATATATATATATATATATATTAACCATTTGGATGTTTTGAGTGAATTATTATAATTTTTTTCATATTTTCTTTCTTTCAAATTCTTACAATTTCGCACTTAATATATTTAACTCACTGAAATCGAATTCAAATGTTCTCTTATTTACAATAACATATATTTGACGATTTTAAGTAGTATTTTTAATAAGCTTTACTCTTCTACAAATATTGTTATATTTAATCCTTTTGTTCAAAAGTGAAATAGACCACTAATGGTCTAAAAATTTTTAAACATACACTTTTTCTAATAACTGATTAACTTTAATTTCAAGATTTTATTAACACTGTAGAATAATAAAAGTTTATTAACTGATAACAACACAACCCATTATATACATTAATTTAAAAAAAAAGGATATTATGCGAATATTTCCCAAATTTTTTAATTTAAATGTAGAAATTTTTTTTACAAATTTGAATCCAAATTTGAAAACGAACTTTTTTTTATATAGGAAGAAAAATGCTAAAAATTGAAGATTGTATATTTTTATAAATTATTCCTTATTTTTTTAATAATGTGGCTTTAAAATTCCCCAACATAATTTTCAGATTTACAAAAATACGCTAAAATATATCCTACTTTGGTAATAATTATTCTATAACTAAATAAAATCTTTCTTATATGTAATGGCAATTTTTTTCTCTATATTCCATTGTGTGTTATAAAAGTTTATAAGAGATATAAATAAGTGAATAGAAAAATAAACATTATTCTTTTCTAAAGAAGATTCCACTGTTCCCGCTTTTCTGCATACAAGTTTGCCATTAAAGTTTTCGGACAATATAGGACAATTTTTGAAATTTATGTGACAATTTAGTTTATTTTCTAACAGTTGAGGGATTAAATAGCTTGAAATAATTATGCGTTTATAAGCTGTCAATTTTATACACTAATTCACTTTATTCCGTATTTGCAATTCACAAAATCAAACTTTTATTACAATATTTCATTTCCCAAATTTAACAAGGCCATCTACAAGAGAAAAATTCTTTCATTCCACATCTGCTTACAAAGAAATTTGTCTCCGAAAATTCTCAAACTGGGTATATTGTTTGAAACATTTTCTTAAATTGTACCAGCGTATTTTGAAAACTTCCCTCCCCCGGAGATTTCACCTTATTTTATGATTTTGTATCCCGGAAACTTCAATTAAAATACTTAAGATAATTATTCTTGTTATTTCATATGATTCCTTTAGTTTAATAATCAGACAATGCAACTAATACTCAAACAAACTACATAATGTTCTCTTTGAAAGCAAATAAAATAAATTATAAAATTTAAAACAGTCACTTTCTTTATTTGAATTTAAAAGAGTGATCTTAAACTTATTAAACTTACCATTATTCAAAATAAATAATAACCGTTAAAAAATTATTCAATTTAATGTACTGCTATGCATAATTATACTGTTTAATTAAATAAATTATATAATTTTTACTACACAAAGATCGCGTACACTTTATTCTGTAACGATCACTCGAAATATTCACGAAAAAGGTTACAATTTTCACCTTTTTATTCTTCTCTTACCTTTCAGTATGTAATTTTATACAAGTTACAGCTCGTAAAAAATTACATCTTTATATAAAATTTTCAACGTGTAAAAAAGAATGTTTTCTAACTCCATTGAGGGATACGTATTGCTTCTACCTTTTTTAAAAAATTACAGTAATAAATAAAAATTTAAAAAAAACTAGAGTTTGATTAATATCAAATGATTTAACTTCAGTAATTTTAACGTATCAAATAACATGTTTGAGGATAAATAGCATTTTAACTGGCGATCACATTTGAAAAATACATTATTTAACTCAAACAATTACTAAAATTTCAAACAGACATATTAAAAAAGGGAATGAATTTCAAACGAATTCGATTTTTTCTTTAATTCGATGATATATACTTTAGTTAAATATTCATAATTTGAAAATCATGGGGATATTTTGGAATTAAAACAAACAAAACAGTCCATGAGATGAAAGCGATGCTGATATTTTTTCGAAAGATACAGCCCACTCTTCGATTAATTTTAATATGTTCTTCTAAATGAGATATATAAGAAATGAGCCGCGTAAGTTCTGTGTTTGTATTCGAAACGCATCCCCACTCGTCGCTTACGCGCGATCCTCCACGTCGATTAAAATAAATAAATAAACAGAAACGGACGACTCTCGCGGGAAAAAGTTTTACAGAACAGAGATCTGTGAAATATTTGTATAAAAACATATTTTACTCACCCCACACAACGCGGACTGGCGGCAGCTTAAAATCCAAAATAGAGTACACACACACTTTCCGTTGCAATGTTCAGTGGGCAGATTGAGAAAAATATTTGGAAAAAAAAAACCCAATTCTCTCCACCACCAGTAAGCCGGAGGTGTTTCAGCGAGCGCGGCTTCTCACGGACTGGCAACTCATCCTCAGGTGAAGTTCGGCCACCATCCCAGGACCGGCGAGTAATTTGAATTTTTTCCTCCGCATGCGGGGAATTTTCCCTATCCGCCCGCTAATAACGGATGGTCTTTTCCCTCTGTTGCTGCACTAGCGGTCATTCTTTTTAGCCTGCCTCCATTTTTTTTTTCTTCTTTTGCTGCTCTCTCGGTTTCTGCGCTTGTAGGTGAGGGGGTCATGTTTTAACTTTCTAATCGTACGTTACGAAGACGCTGGTGAAAAACTTTTTTTTTCTTTTTAAGGGAGGGTTGGAAATTTTATCACTCTTTTTCGGAGAAACTTTTTTTGTATACACTTTTTATTTTCTCAGTTCATGATATATACACATACAAATTATAATTGAAGACGCTCATAATGAACACAAGGGAATTGTAAATACCATATTAAAACTTGCAGAATTTTTAATTCACTCCCTACTACTGACTAGAAAAAGTGGCATGTACAAAGCCCCAATCCCTCAATAGACCAATCTGCCGAAAAATATCTATAAATTTTAATTTCTGACAAAAAACATTACCCTTTGGCTCAAGAAAACAAACTAGCTTTAAACAAATTTAAATGTAAGAATTTTTCTTATTTTTCGAATTATTCTTTTTTAATTATTATCTTAAACACATGGGATTTCCAGCTTTTGTTCTCTATTTTTTTAGCTAGCTTTTTTAAATTTCCTTTTTTCTAAAAAAAATAAGATTTTTATATAAAAGGAGAAATAAGAGTTTGTCTTAAAAATTTTAAGTTTTTCTGACACACTGAGAGCATGACTCCATAGACCAATCTGCGGTTTCTGCGCAGTATCATACTTTTGTATCATAACGATACAAAAAATTTTAATAATTTTTCCTTTTTGTAAACAATTATTGGGCAGAATTCTCCACCAATTTAAATTTCTAAAAAGTATCAGAAATATTCCACCAAGGGATTGAATTTTCATAAAAGCTAAATTAATGTTTAAAAATTTCATTTCACGTACTATAAATACTAATTGAAATAAACTACAAAGAAAATGGTGGATATAGTTTTATAGTAGGTCTATATTGCATTTACTGTGAAAATTTTAAATCAGTATATGTAATAATTTCTTATTTAGAGTGAACGCAAGTTGAAAGAACACTATTTTCAGTGCAATGTATTTAAAGTTTTTATAGTTCCCTTAAAAGCTATCATATTAAATGCAAAAATTGTATAGTTTTATCGATTCCAAATAAAATATTTCATTGGGGTTTGGTCAAACAATTCAGAAATGTTCAGCGATTTTAAAATTGTAAAATTTTAAAAATCAAATCTTTGCAGGTAAAAAAAATTGAATTTTTGTGTTATATTTGTGTCAAATATAATACTCATTTCCAATAATTCACTTACAAAAATGTATCTGGTATTTTCGTCTGAACAGCCCTTCCTTGCCCACTGGCGATTACTCTACAATACAGGTCCTATGAAATAACTAGCCCTCGCTCGAACTAACAAATATGCGACCGTTGATTCCATTCAGTTTTCAACTTCATGCGAACTTCAACTCAAACACAAATCTATAGAGAGATTATTCTAATAGTCAAAACTAAAGACCTCAAAAAGTTAGACAATAACGGTAGAACGGTCGGCAAAGGCAACAATCTTGTGATTGAACGGTTGTGGATTTGGGGCTCAACCTGATCAAAGATCCGCCGTGTTTATTCACGGTGATTGAGGCACGTAAAATATAGTAATGACTACAAAGTCCTCCAAGTTCTCAAACGATACCTCTGGGATTGGCAGACCAATCTTCGCAGTCTCCTTCGTGGTCACTTCTAAAATATGAGGAACTAACACCTAAGACGTTCTTTCAGACTGGCGGTACTCGTCAAAACGAAGGGCACACCCCTTTGCCTTAATTCGTGTGGCACGTCCTTGACTCGCAAATTAGAAACTACTTAAAATGACTTATTTTCTAATTTTAAGAATTTTGATTTCGTTTCTCTCTGCGGCAATTGTTCGACTTACGACAGTTAATTTCGTTGTACATTATCATTTCTACCTCTTGATCTCAAGACAGTTTGTACTTTTCTGACGTACTCCATTACTGGGGATGTGGATGGGGAAGTTCTGATAGTTCTTTCTTGTCACTATTTTCAGCATCAATACAGAGTGGTGCCTCATTTTCCTCAACGACCACTTCTTCAATTGAACAAGTCTATGACCATGCTTGGATTTTTGATTTTGTTACTTCTAAATTATTAATCGATAAAAATTGAGATTCATACGTATCGTTTTTCCTCTCGTTGTTTCCTGGCTCTAAAAGTTTCTGACAGCCAGAAAGGTTTTTTATTACGATCCACGAAAAGAAATCCCTTTTAAATAAGAGTTATGTTAAAAATAAAAGTTTTGTACAAGCCTTTTAACATTAATGAATCAATTTTAAAAAGTTTCTTCAAATTTCGTGAAATTAGGATTCGCAATGAACAAATTAAACTGTATTGGAACCATTCAAATATTCGACCTCGATATGGAAATGGGTTCAAGAAAAGTATTTTTCAAACAAAGTCTGTTCAAGTCTTTTAAATCATTTTTATCACTCATATTAAGAGATTTGTTTAGGTGAGCGAGAGGGTTAACGATAAATTTTAGAGATATTTTTAAATAATTGCCGAATGCGCTGTTTAGTTTTTAATCGCTTTTGTCATGATTTAGTATATGTACATAAATAAAGGAGTGTTTGTAAACAGGACTGCACGGAAAGAGAGACTATATGAATGAAATTAGTACAAGGATTATCGTAACGTCATGGCAGATTTATCGAAGCTCTCTTTAAGTTTGAATTACCTTTTTGTTCATTTAAAATATAAAACATTTTAACACTAAACATACCAACACTTAATACATACCTATTTCTACCATAGCCGGTCAAAGGACAGGACTTTATTTTTTCTGATTATAAATGTATGAAATATGAAAATTGAAAGGAAATAGACAAATAAACTTTATTATAATTAAACAAAATTGCATACTGTCAATTTTTATGTATTGCAAACACAAAGAATAAGAATTTTTAATTAATTTCCCATCGCATTTTTTACATAAACCTTATGGGTCATTTGACCCGTTATATTGTATGTTTAGTGTTAACGGGTTTTCTACATATCTCCCTCTGTAGGTAAAGAACAGGTCATCAAGCGATCCCGATCAATGTGTGACTTTAAACCTAAGATTTCCGTTAAGATTTTGGGAAATTTTTAAAACACTATCAATTTTTTTTTTTTTTTTTTTTTTTTTAATAGATGATTTTAGGTCCTAGAAACGAAATTTTCTTTTTAAATTACTGCATGAGAAATACTGTTAATATTAGTTTAAAATTTAGACCAGGTAAAGATAAAAGTATCCCCTTCATTAAAATAACACTTTTATGCTTACTAAAACTACCACAAATAACCAATACATAATCCCCTATATAATAATAACCTAAGTTATCTGTACGTCTGTCCTCGATTTTATGAAGCGGTTGGACCTGGAATGGATAGAGGCATCCATATTTAGCAAAATTCAACGAGAGTAATGTTTATCTTCTCCTAAACTATTGATCGGATTCTAAATTAAATTGGTATAAATAGGCCTCATATCACAGCGAAAAACACTGCCTTCTTTAAAACGTTCGAAATCCACTCCTTCCCCTCTTTTCGAGCTTTTAATGAAAATATTTCAACTCCTATTTTCCCGGTTAAAAGCAGGCGATTGAGTTTATCAATTTATCCCATAATAAAGGTAAAAGTAACATTTTTCTAGCATTGTGACGTCATTTCTTTAATTATCTCATAGAGTAATTTGTCGCAACGTCACGAACTACAATAATGCCCTTCCCATTCATTTTCATGTTTACAACAGCCAATAGATAAACAATAAACTGCTCTTCTGTTTGAAACTAAAGCCAGAATTGTCACAATTTGAGAACTTGCCCTACTGCGTGAAATCGCCTTATTGAATCATTTCGTATTTTAAATTATTTAAATTATGCCTTATTTTCATACGTTCTATCTTTGAACTTAGATATGACTTAAATAATTTTCTTTTATATTTGGCTTCAATAATAGATTAGGTACATATGTGATAATTTTACATGGAATCATCGGTTATTTTTGTTGCAAGATGATTCTCAGCCAAAAAACAAACCATATTTTTACCTGCCTCATAGCGTACTTTACAATTTTGGAAAATTAAAAATTTTACTGATCCTATCATATGACGGGCTATATGCTAGTTTTTTATAAACATTGAATTCTAAAATGTAATTAAAAGCATTTAATATTTTATTTAGGTCATGCACTTAGTCATTTTATTCTTTTAGGTATGTTAGTTCTTATAAATAATCACATAACAAATATAGGTAATTTTTCGTTAGTCGCGAGCCAGCATAAATCGCCAAATATAACAGTATTATTTCTTTAGTTTATATTTTTAAAGGTTAGGGGAGAAAATTGTGTTTAAAACTTGTGTTAATATTTTTATGAAAATGAGTTATTATATTTTAGAAATTGTTTATATTTTTGGTGTATAATGAAATCTAAAATTGAATTTAAAATGTTAAAAAGGAATCAGCCTAATTTTGGAAACCCCAAATCCCAGACTGGAGGCTGAACGCAAAGTAAGTTAGTTATTAAAAATAAGTAGTGTCAAAACTTTCATGCTATTCCATAAGGAATATCATTCTTGGAGGTTTCGAAAGAATATTTTATTATCTTTCCGAAGGAGATTCCAACTTTTCAGCTCAGAACCCAAAAGTTCAGCTTGTTTGTGGGCGAATTCAAATTCCGATTGGGATATTTCATTGAAAAAAAAATAGATTACAACCTCTCTGGTTGACATTTCACACAGTAATAACATGCTTATGAAGAATATCATTTTATAAACTCACCAGACAGATTTCTTAAATCAGTTTTATAAAAAAAAATCCCTTTGCTAAAATTGTACGCGACAGAAAAGTTTTGATTACTTATTTAAATTTAGCATCAAAAGTTGCATTAGAAACCCATCGAATGTTTCATGTACCAAAAGTCGTGTTTTCTAAAGTAACTGCTCGGTTCAAGTCTGTCCACTAATAACGTAAAAACTCCTTTTTTTTGTCAACAATACTGAGATTAGTTTTTCTCTTAACGTCTAGCAGTCACTTTTGGGTCTAAACACAAAAATTCATTTTCCCATTTAATAGCGAAAGATAAATACGTCGATCTTAATTTAATAAAATTTATCTTCCTGCAAAAGTGTTTTCAATATTGCACATAACGTCATAAGTTTTGTATATCATCCGCTCCTCATATTTCATGACTCCATATTTTATACGAAAATAAATTGGCTTCCACAGTATTTATAAACTCTTTTCGATAACATTATTAATAAATTTATTTTACGTTATAAATATACTATCGAAAGAATCTTTTCTTGATGTTTATAATAATATTCTGAGTAAAATTCTTTTATCAAAGTTAAAACGATGAAATGTGACGGGGATGAATCGTAAGCAATTTTCACACCTCGTTTTTTTTTATGATATATCTTGTTGCTCTTAATAGCTAAGTGTTATATACAGTAATATAAATTTCAACTTTGTTTATCTTGTGTTCCCTACTAGGATAGTTATGATAGATATGCAATAAATTAAATCTTCTCTAATAAATCTTTAAATAACTATATAACCTTAATTTGGGAATCAATTATCCATATCGACGTGAAGCAGCTAGTACTTATAATATTATACATATATTTGGGAGATATTTAACTGTTGTTTCAATTATTATACATTCGTATTGAATTATTAGAATGATAAATCTAGAACAGTTGAAAGGAGAATTGAATCATAAATAATAATATAAATTTTACTTTGTTTATCTGCTGTTTCCTACTAGGAAAGTTGTGATAGATATGTAATATAACTCAATACCACAAATAAATCTTTTAATAAATATTTAACCTTCATTTGGAAATAAATTATCCAGATCGACGACTGAAAGTGAAGCAGCTAGAGAATTATATTATACAACAATTAAGGAAATATTTAAATCTTAATTCAATTATTATAAATTCGGTATTTAATCCGTCTTACTAGAATGAAAAATGTATAACTCTTAGTAAAAAGAATTTTGAAAAAAAATTGTGCTACATTACGGTTTGCCAGATAACTTAATTTTGAATATAAATATTATCCTCAAGTTTAAACTAAATTCATCTACAAGGTATATTATATACAATGAAATAATATGTGTGTTAACACTTGGCATGCGGGTATATTCACCGCCAACTTACACGTGCAGCGGGCATTTTTTATCACGCGATAGTTTAGTTATTCACAAAATCGCAGAAAATCGAAAACTACTTTGTTTTTATGAACGAAACTTTTTTTTATTTTACACTTTAATATATACTGTAAGATTATTTAACAAAAAAAAATTATTTTTACGAAATCACAAAAATAAACCATTTTTAAAATTAAAGTTCGATAATCCGTCAGCGCATATTTCTCCATCCCTATCTTTGTCTCAACGGCTCATTTTATCAATTTTGTATTCAACAATAAAAAAACCAAGCTTCAAATTGACAAAACACGACTTGTAAGTTCTGGAGCTAGGAATTCGATTGAAGACGAAATAACTCGACAAAAGACCGAGTAATTCGATAATCATAACTTGTGGAAAGAAAAAATGCAAAGCACTGCATAGCAACGCAAACAACACTCATATAATGTCACACATACATATAATTATACGTATTTAGTAGATTTGTGGTGGTTAGCGTGTATCCACCACAAACATGCTAAATACGTATTTTTACTTGACCCGCGTTCCAGTGACAGACTGCAAAAAAAACGTAAAAATACGTTATCCACACGGGAAGTGTTAAAATATTCAAAACCTCATGCGAGTTTGAAAAGAATTAGTTATACTTTCATTAAACTCCTTTTTTTCCAATGCAGCAGTCGATACAGATATCCTAAGGCCATACAAGGTTGTGAAGCGATTACCCATTTAGCACCATCCGGGGAGCATGTGTAACTTAAGGTATGCTACGGACGTGGGTAACATTACTTCCACTGGGTCCTAGTAATTTAGAAGCAGGAACCAAGCAGACCACCCCTAGGCTTGGCCTGCCACCCTCAGAGGTATCGTTTGAAAACTTGGAGGACATTGTGACCACGAACATATTTAAAGTGCCCCAGTCACCTTTAACGGACACGGCAAATCTTCGACCAGCCCCGAACCTGCAACCTTTCAGTTACGAGATCGCTGCCTTTGCCGACTGAGCTTTGACGACTGACAGCTCCTGAAATTATATTTAAGCATGAAAAATAACCTTAATGAAGTTATTTGGATAATATTAATTCCCTCTATTGGTAATATAATTATATATACCAAATTAGGATTTTAAATTAAAATCTTTTAAACCTTATGAATCTATAAGTAACATAATTTTAAGCTCTTTTATATTAATTGCTCAATGTTTTCAAAGTAATCAATTAAAAGAGATAATTTATATTGTTATAAGAGTTGAAATAGATCCTAAATATCAAGCAATAATTGAATAATTCTTTTAAGTATTCAAAAATTTATGATCCGTCAAAACAGACACAATTTCTTCATTCACCAAGACTTAAAAAATATGAGATCCTTTAAAAAATCTTAACTAGTAAAAGTCTTTATATGAAATTATTTTAGATTTTATGAGCTTTAAAAACATCCATAAAAAAATAGATAATCTTTCAGCTACTTTTGTCAAAATTTTGACACGGTGAAGGGATTAGGCAGGTTGTAAAGCCAGACATTTATTATCGCATTTACTTGTATATAAAGCAAATCCTGTTCTTTAGGAGAAAAACGGCGAAAATATTTATCTTGTATATAACGAGGATCGTAAATTTGACATGCTAATAACTTTACGATTAAAACAACTGATACGAGACAAATGAATCAAGATATAACAATGTATCCAGATCATTTCTCAGATAATTTAAATTTTAGACTGTTAATCCTAAAAACAAAGGAAATACAAGACTTAAAATTCTTAATTTCACATTCCAAAACCTTAATTTCCAGATTAAAGGCACATAACCAAGAATTTGAGGAAGACTGATAATTAAAGTAAAATATATATATATATATATATATATATATATATATATATATATATTTACTAGCACTGTTTTATAAAAAGAGTTTAATAGTTTAATAGCGGATGATATAAAGATGCAACAGTTCTTCTATCGAATAAGATTTTTCTTCCAATACTAGCATGTAGTCCATCATATGACGGGATCAGTAAAATTTTAATTTTCTAGAATTGTAAACTACCTTATGAGGATAGTAAAAAAAATAGTTTGTTTTTTGGCAGAGAATTATCTGGCACACGCTTAAAAATTTATTTATCTTTATATCCTCTAAAGTCTCCCGATACTGTGAATGCAGTTTAAAATCACGATGAATTCATTTAGAAAGATAATTCAAAGCTTTCTTAGCCACGTCGAAATTATCGTTAAGTTCTTCCCTTTTTTTTTCTTCTTATTTTTTTCTTTTTTTTTTAAGTAAGGGAATGAAACTATCATTTCCACTACTCTGGGGTAGATAAAATTTGTTAATACAAGTGATAAAATTTTCATTGCAACAAGGAGTAATGATTAAATTTAAAATTATCCCATATGTACCTTATCTATTATTTAAGCCAAATATAAAAGAAAATTGTTTACGTAACATCTAAATTCAGTGATAAAACGCATGAAAATAATGCAGACGATATTTAAATAATTTAAAATAAGAAATGATTAAATGAGATGGTTAAAGGAATGACGTCATAACGTTAGAAAAATGTTATTTTTACCTATATATTATGTAACAAATTGATAAATTTAATCACCTGCTCTTAACCGAGGAAAATAGGGCTTGAAATAATGGCATTAAATGCTAAAAAATGGGGAAGGGGGGAATTTCGAACGTTGTTAACCCTAACTTATCAAGAATTCAATATGGATACCTCTGTCGATTCCAGGTCTAACCGCTTCTCAAATTCAAGGACAGACGAACAGATAACTTAGGCTATTACGCTGTCTACCAATAAGTATTTGGACACATATGCAAATGGCGATATCTGCGGTCCTGAGGTACGTCACGGTCTCCGCCGGTATACATCGTGTAGGAAACACCATCGGCATTAGTCGCATGCAAGATGCTGCGCAGTTCGGAGCTCTCTGATTTCGAGAAAGGTATAATTATCAGGTATCACAAATGTGGCCGATCCTTAAGGGACATGTCTAGCGATCTGAAGTATCCAAAAATCGACAGTGGCCTATGTGATTAAGAAGTGGAAGGTGAGCGGTGATTTTCGGAGTGCCCCGAGTCGGCAGACCAACGAAACTGGGAGATAGAGACCGACGAGTGCTGTCCAGAGAAATTCGGAAGAACTGCACCCAACTGATGGCAACTGATGATCGTAACTGCCGGTTCGAGCCGTCCAAATATCAGCAGTGTTTGTTTAATGGCTGCTGATGTATGTAGAATAAGTTCAAAGTCACAATGTCCTCCAAGTTCGAAAGCAATGTCTCTGAAAATGGGAGACCAATATTGGATATCTACTTGGTCCCTGCTGTTAAATTACGAGGACCTACCTTGTTTGTTTGAGCTTTCTCGGGGAGTAATGTTGACCTCTTACATGGATTTCCTATAATAAATGAGGTCAACAAAATCCGCGGCGTTTTATGGGAGAATGATTAACAAACAAGTACCCCCGTTTTATTAAAAAAAAATTATATTAATTTAAATATACTGAGTGATCCAAATAACAAAACTAATTTCAAAATTGAATAATTCAGCAACGAATAGAGATAAAAAAGATAGTTTGCACGGATGGAAATAAAGTCAAGTTTATTGTGACGTAAGCAAAAAATACCTTGATCATTCGTGACGCGTGTCAGTAGCATTCCTTAAGCTACACGTGCTTCCCGGTGGAGCTAAATGAATAACAGCTTCGTAGCGGGATTTGGCATAGAAATATCTGTATTGCCACCTGTACTGGAAAAAAAACTTTATAATGAACTTTTTTCTGAATTGATAAAACGTTTCCTTAACTCTTCTGCGGAAACAGTAGTTTTATGATATGAATAAATCCCCTGTGTTTAACAAGTGAAATTAAAAGTGACGATTTAAAAAAAAAAGTCGTAATCATTAAATTTAGAAAATTCAGTCAATCTTTAGTATATTTTTTTTCATTTTTTGGTATTCTCTTCGCTTGAAATTGAGAAAAACAGAATTTTCCCCTGTCATGACATCCGTTTCCGATGCAGAGTTCCAACTTCGCGATTTTACTTTTAAAACGATGCATCAGTCATGTGCAAACGATTTCAGCTCTGATTTTGTTTTTGTTTTTTTTTCCTAGGCTATCTATCTCCTGTATTTTTTATTCTGCATTCCCATGTTTTATTTCTACACTGTCTAAAAGATCATTAAAGAAAAAAATCTTTAAGTTGGGTTGATGGATGACATTAGTTCAGAAACCGTATTCCCCATGTATCTTTTTAATTCAGTCTTAAATCGAAAACAGTTCCTTTGTATGAAACATTTTCACGTTTCAAAAATGAGTTAAATGAAGACTTTGGGCACAATCAGTTGCTTACATCTTCAGAACTTAGCACTTTTACTTCCTTTCGAAAAAACTAATTTAACGCAAATAATACCGTATCTGAAGTTTAGAATAAGATTAAAGAATACATATTGAAAATATACCAGGGAAAACCATCTGAATATTACAACAGTAACTCATTAAGTATGAATGATGCAAATTATTTTACATAACTAACTTCCAAATTTCAATTTTTTTATAAATACTGGCAGTATTTAAAAATCCCATTGTATTAACTAAATAACTGGGTTTTCAGTTAATTCTTTAACTTACAACTCTTTCAATTGATAATCGACAGCAGGTTAGGGAACCACATTTTGGTACAAAAACCATTTTTCTTTTATGAGTTCGATTGCCAAATTAACTGGTCTAACAAGTTAGGTTTTCCTGGTTTCTACGGCTGTAAAGTTTGATAAGGGACAAAATCTCTATAGCTGAATTAAAGAAACTTTATATTATACACACCATGTGTGTGTGTGTGTGTTACAAAAAGTTTATGCTAAAAATGATTTACTTGGTTAAAAAATAGTTTGTGTTATTTCTACAGACAGTTGTTTAGTATAATATTTTATGCAATTTTCATTTAACAACAAATTTTCTCAAAGTAATGGTATCGTTTTAATACAATTTATCTAGCTGATGATTTAACTAGGAAGGGGTCCAGTATTTCCTTTACTGGACCTGAGCCTGTCCGTAGTATTGCTCCGGGGTCTATTAGAAATTCTGTTTTTAGGCATTTTAGGCGCCTTCAGTATTCCAAGTGGCTTATTGAGAATGGTCATGGGCAAGCTAAAGACCTGCCCCAGCTTGCATAGTAAGGAGCTCTTGTCGCTTCATAGGAATGGCCCGAGGAAGCTAGTTGGTCTTCTTACTGGTCACTGTGCCCTCAACAGGCACCTCAGCATTATGGGGATTAGTTCTGATCCCTTGTATTGTGTCTGGCATCTTGAGGAAGAGACTGCTCGCCACATTTTGTGTGATTGCAAGTATTTCTCGGCTCTTAGGTTTGAGCACCTTGGTCGCCACCTTCTTGAGCCTTGGGAGCTGCAGGACATCCCTGTCAGTTGTCTGCTGAGATTTGCCTCAGCTTGTGGCCTTTTCTCTTAGCTGCTCTTGGGTCGTGTTTTTGTTCTTCCTGGGTTTGGGTACAATAGACCTCTGGTCACAGTGCCCTGCTCTTGGGGAATCACCCAAGAGTTGCCCTAAAGAAGAATTCATTCATTCAAAACAATTTATCTATAATAAGATTAAGAACAGGTTTTCATAATCAAATTTTGTTTTTGAGTGCCAACTAGAAAACAACGTATCATTAAGGTATTATTTTAAATTTTGGAAAAGAAAAGGCTTCTTTGCAACTCAATATTTTCATCACTCTAAAACATTTTGTCTTTATATAATATACCGCATCTTTTGTAGGTGTAGGTGGGAGTCAAAACTAGCATTTGTCCCAGGCGGCAAAAACCAATGCTGCACCATTGCTGATTTCTATCGAATTGAATACAAATGTAATCCTTAAGATTTCCAAGTATATAATTATTACCAAAAATGAATGAGAATGTGGTTCCACATGGCAGGACCAGCCCTAATATTTTCCTGACGAGACACAAAAAATGCTGCCCTCTCCTCTTTTCAAAGACAAAACAAATAAAGAGAGCATAGAACTGGACATTGCTCTCCCAACACACAGCCAGTGAAATTCAATTCTTGGGTGATAGCTTTCATAACAATGCTTAGTAACACAAGAGTGAGGGAGCCACAGTAGCTCAGTCGGCAAAGGGATGGATCTCGTAACTGGAAAGTTGCGAGCTTGGAGCTTGTACCGAGGTACTTTCCCACGATGGTCAGCATGTGCATGCACAGCTGTGGAAGAAATTTCCAAGAAGAATTTAGGACTTCGATTGTTGACTTCGAGTTTTAGGGACCCCTGCGAAGGAGTTATAGATCACGGAATAGCACAAGCGTAACGGTCAAGCTCGCACAGAGATGTAACCGTGAGTTATGGGGACAGGGGCTAAAAATAATGTCAGCTTTCACAAAAGGGGCTATTTTAATGAGCCCACCTGCACTCCCGAAGGGGGTGCAGATGTGGGAAAATGTCACCAACAAGCGATTGGCAAAGAAGAAAAAGAAGAGTTAAAACCGAGGTGAGGAGTTGGAAAAGAGAGTGAAGAAAAGGAGTCGAAGTCGGGATTGAAGAGTTTCTGGACATCCAGAGAGCCCGGACCAGCAATCGAGTCCCGAAACCCACATGCAACCATAGACGTATAGAAAAATAACGTCCGCTACGCCAGTACCAACGCTCTTTTACGCCCTTTACATCCTGATGAAAGCCCCAGCCTGCTTCCCTGCAATATCCGGAGGCAAATAGATTTAACATATTTATGACGATTATTTAGGCCTCAGTTAGTCATTCAATATTTTGATTAAGGAATAAGGTATAACAAAAGAAAATTGTAATAATTATCGTGTATTGAGGAATATAAAATCCAAATAATTGCTGGTTATGTTATATGGTAATCAAATAGTATAATTTGTAAATAGTGTACAGAATAAATGTTTTAGTCCAAATATAAGGTATTATATTTTTACTGTGTTTTCCCCTTGTAAACGAACACTGTTGTTAGTGTTGTAAGTACATTACAACAGAGCTCAATTCGGCCTAAGATCTGCCGCTTTCGTTAAGGGTGACTGGGACATGTAAAATATGTCCATGGTCACACTGTCCTCCAAGTTCTCAAACAATACCGCTGAGGTTGTGAGTCCAATCCTATGGATTTTCTACGTGGTCTTTGCTTCTAAAATTACAAGGATCCACTTCAACAACAGCTGTTCCTTTACCCTATTTGTACTCATTAAAACGAAAAGCGCACCCCCTTGCCTTAATATGAGTTGCGTATGGCTCCATTCGTGCTTGGTTTGTCCAAGGGGCCTCAGAAACAACAAGAAGGGTAGGTCCCACATGCATATACCTTGAAAACCTAACGATGTGACTTTTTACTTGCTGACACGCCATATGGTGGGGGATAAACTTTTTTTTTATTCTTACAGGAAATCAGAATAAAAAAAAGAATATTTATTAATAAGATTGTTTTACTTTCAATTTCATAAATTATCTAAAACATACAAAAATACTATGTCCTAAAGCATACTGTCTTACACTCATCTTTATTATTAACTACATTTTTTATAAGTTTCTGCTCCTGTAAGTCACTTTTTTTAACTTTCCTAGATCGCTGTATAAATCTTAGGGTGGACCAATTAAAGTTCCGCAGCTAACTCTGACACTGTAGATCAAGAATGGCCACGATACTGCTCATAAACCGCAGGCGACTCTCGTAAGCAAGTTGTACTTCATACATAAACATGAATTTAGTGTCGTACCAAAAGAGCAGCATCTCCATATCCTAGGTAGTAATTTGTTAGACACATTAAGACACTGATTTTAGTTGACTCATGACATAAAAAATATAAAGCTATAATACAAAATTATTATTATATATATTATTTGTTAAAATAAGTTTTAAAAAGTGTCAAGTTGTGATTAAAATAAATCATACTTGAATAAATTGATATTCAAAATTCAAAACAAGGCATTGACGTCGATGAAACTATATTGAAGTAGGATTCATAAAGAATTATGAGGTGATTTAGATCAGTAATTATTAATTAATATGAGAAGTAAAATGCTTGGGATCTAAATCTGACCTATTCACATCTTTTGTAAAGGAGAAGAGGACCAATAAAAATTATTTCAATGTCATATGCGGGATCCTCGGACGGGGTTCTGATCCCAGTCCCAGATTAGAACCACGTCTCCGTACATGACACTAAATAAGAATGTTCCTTTGTGGAGTTATTTATGAGTCCCTAAGGGATAGTACTAAATTTGAAGGGATAAGGTTTTTCCACGTTTGCGGTTTCAAGGCGGGGTAAAGGAGACCATTTAAAGTTTTACAGCTCCCCTGATTGGACGAAGAGAGATAAGAATGGACACAGATGAAAAATATATAAAATAAGAAAAGTCAAGAGGGAGGTGTGGTTCGAGAGTGGAGTCGAATCGAGTAGAGTAGACAAGTACGACTGTCAGTGGTCAGAAGTCTGATGAGACGACTGTGACAGTGAGATTTCGGGAGTCCAAGGAGAATAGCCTTGAGTTTGACAGAGACTCTGGAAACGTATGGAAGATCTCGCGGCTAACAGCAGTGTTCCTGTGTCAAATATTACGGCCGCACCTCAAATACTCCGAAGGAAGCCCCTGACCAGATTGACGGAAGATTGAAAGTTGCTACCATACTTACCCAATCTTGGATAGCTCCCAATCAGCAGTGTTCCTGGCCCACCAAATAGATTCACAAAAGTACTCATTACTATATATATTGAAATTGAGATAGGGTCCTCTCTTATATATATATATGGTTTGCTAAGTGATTATTATTGAAATTATTATTGTCAAATCTTAATTAGTGTGGAGCCTAAATTGATCATGTTGAAAAAGGAAATCTTATGAAACCTAATCAAAATTTCTACATTAGTAATGTATATATAATTGTAATAAATTTACTTATTTTTACTTTAAAGCTGATTTCAGTCAATCTTAATTTAGATTATTAGTTTATTTTTTTATTTTAAGTCTGTTGTCTCTCAGAACCTGTTGTTGAATTTAGCACTTAAATATTTTACACAACG
>CM063505.1:184849150-185059150 GCA_032207245.1 Pardosa pseudoannulata | reverse complement strand
TCTGTAAATGTTGTCCGACTATGTAAGAGTAAGTGTGTCAGTAGCACCAAGTTCAGTTGCATCGAAGGTGCTGATGTTTGTTTATTATCATTATTATTATTTTTATTTTTATTTATTGTTTTCGTTAAACTGTCTTAAATGCCTGTGTCTAGAACTAGTTGTTTTATTTAACTGCACCGTGTGAATCCCTTCTGAGCATGGTTATATATGTTGTGATCCCTGCGGATACTTCTTTTAGCATCGTCGAGCCATAGCAGGGATCCCCATAGAAGTATGCAGATATATACAAAACAAAATTACCAAAATTTGGGGATCTATGGCAAACTATATGAATTTCTATAAAATACACGTACAAACAGAAGTTCTTTTCTAACACACACTATAGAGAGTGATATAAGTTATATATATATATATATATATATATATATGTGTGTGTATATATATGTATATATACAGAGAGAGGAAAGAGGGGAAAAGATGAAATTGAAATACAAAAATTTTCTTTAATTCACTTACGAGGAGTCTGAATATGAGTTCAAGAGAAATATAACGCACCAAAGAAATTAAGATAGTTATTTGAAATGCAAAAAAATATTCTGATATTTCTTTTGAGAGTTCTTTTCGCACATATTTATTATTTGGAATGAAGACTATATTACGACATTGTGATCTTTACATTAAGACGTTAATACGAGATTTATGTGTTTAAACATTTCTCATAAACATTATCTGCGGAGTCGAGATATATGAGCAAAATAATAGAGTACCCGTTCATTTTCGGATACTCAAAATAAGCCGAGAACTGCACCCACCCAGAAATGGGCGTAATGTTATCCTGGTTTCCCTGAAGTATATGTCACTGCGAAGTGACATATGAAGTATGATACCCGAAGGAGTGTAATTTTTAGTGTATGAATAGAAACGATTACTGTCAAACGACAGTCATTTTTAGTACTTGAATAATTTCACTCATTTGTGAACAAATCATTATTGTAAGTTTATCTTATGCTAGAGTATGTATGCATCTTCAATGATTCAATCCCTGAAGATATCACCAAAAGATTTTTTGAGATATCACAATGAAAATAAAGTCTTTGAGGATTCGAAACATAGGTCATTTTTTTTCCTTTGTGTGTGTATGTATGTGTCGTCCTTCCATACAAATATATTTCGCTTTTTTAATTTTATATCATGTCTCTCTTACTAAAATTTTGCAACTAATAGTGTGAATAAAGATACATCGATGGAAAATAAAGTTCCAACTTACGGAAAAGATTACTTTAGAGGATGAAATTTAGGCAAATCGTTTATCTAGGTAGCATATTTATTTGATCAATATTTCGAGTTCACAGAGAGTCAAGCTGAATTAGGCTCGAGGATAACCTTTTTAAATGTGAATTGTAGTACATTAACCCTTTCGTGGGCCATTTATTTCTCACTCCACGTTTCCAAACTTTCAAAACAGAACTGCTAATTTTATTCAATCGATCGAGCAATTGATGACAGCACAAAACCGAATCGGTAATCAGTCTTCCCGTCGTTTCTATAACAAGACCAATATATTGTAATGGATTTTGCGCTTCCCACAGGTGTATTTTGTAAGATTGTGTAGGTAAAAAGTAATCTTCCCACAGCCCACGAAAGGGTTAATAACCACTGTAGTTGCCACGGTGTTGAGCCGAACGATGGCCGATTGGTTAGGGTGCTGGTCTTCGGAACCGGAGTTCGTGGGTTCGAATCCCACAATGGCATGGATGTTCGTAGCCGTTCGGAATCGGCTTTAAGCTGTGGGTCCCGGTCTCATTAGCCCTCGTGTTGCAAAAAGTAGACCGTAGCACTCCAAACCAAACCAAAAAAATCCCACGGTGTCGAATGTGAGCATGCAAACATATACACGCTCAAGCAGAGTGTAATATATATGCATTTTACATTTTATGATATGAAATTTCATATCTGTTTCAATTGGTCTATCAAATGAGAAGCATGACGTGCTTGGTGCCGATGAAGCCCCGTCCCGTACATGCATGAGAGAAAATAGGATTATTTTGCAAGCCAAGATAATGTGTCGTCACTCTAAAGAGCAAGTAGTTGATAACATCATTACAGGGACGAGAGTAATTCTGTTGGAAAATGTCCATTGGGATAAAGTTTAAGAATGGTAACCTGTTTAATCACCAGTCTGACATAAGTATAGAAGTCCGTATAGAAGTGCGTGGGATAACGACGAAAGAATTACTGCTATCATATGATACATCATACCCAGACCACAACTCTGGGTTAAGTTCCACTGCATCTACGCCGCAGTCAACTGGGTTCTAGACATTCACCTAGCCTCTTTCTTACAAACAGATCAGTGATGCCAAGACAGAAACGGCTTCATTTGAGAACACAACACATCTTTTCCCCACCCGCAATGAACTCTAGCTTGTACTACCGAAATCATAGATGGTGGGGATCTGGAGTGGAATGCACGTTACAGAACGTCTGATTCTGAGATGTTTTTCAACAAATGAAATTGTTAAATTTTGCAGCGGGATTCTTTTGTCAACAAAAGTTCGAATGTATATTGCAGTCCAAATTTGCGGCGAATAAGATGTTTTCCTTTTGAGTTCATCCATACAACCAAAAGATTTTTTCTATTCCATTTTATACACAAGAGAGGAAACGCGCTTATTCATCGCTCATGAATGAAAGGTGTACATTAAAAAGAAATATTACAAAGAAAAATTTTCAGTGACACTCTACAATTTTTTTGAATGGCGCATTCGGGGTATAAAATTGATTACAAGTCAGTCTGAAGCATAAGAGGATGGTCGAATCGAGATGAATACATTTCATTTAAGGCTTATTTGTGCGTTAAGTCTGAAATGATTGTAAAATTAATGGTAAGTAAATGAAGCTTTACATTCAGCGATGCAAATCTATGTACATAAAGGATCGATAATTGTACACCACTTTTATCGTTAATTTGCTTGAAGTACTACTTGATTTGTCTGGATCCCTACATGTGCCAAAAACAAAGATTTTTTTTAATATGCTTTATCACCTGTCACGGTATAGTTAAATTTTCCAATGACTTTTCGAGGAAAAATTTTAAGCCCCAACCCTCAGTAGTAGTAGTAACACTGTGGTACCTATTGCACTGAAAATGTTTTCTTTAACAAAGGCTAAGTAATGGCCATTGCTCAGACCGTAAAATATGGTGATTCTCATCATTTTACCCAGGAAAGATGTAAATTTATAATATTATACATTAAGAAAAAGGCTCAAGAAACAAGTATTCTGTATCATAAATGAATACATAATAACTATGCCAAAAGATAAAGAGCCGAACGATGGCCGAATGGTTAGGGCACTGACCTTCGGAACCGGAGTTCGTGGGTTCGAGTCCCACTGAGGCATGGATGTTCGTAGCCGTTTGGAATCGGCTTTAAACAGTAGGTCTCGGTCTCATTAGCTCTCGTGTAGCAAAAAGTAGACCGTAGCCCTCCCAACCAACCAAAAGATAAAGAAAAGTTTATGATGTTTAAAATCAAAATTATTCTTTTATGTCTACTCTTGCTAATTGAAGTACTGCTTCAATAAAATAAATATTTTATGTATATGTTAGAAGAACAGTACTTTGCAAAACTGATGGAGATAGTATACTATAAAGTCACTGTAAAGTTATATCTACATAAAATTAAGTAGGCGGTTTTTTTCATCCAAGAAATTTTTGTTTTAAAGTCTCTAGATATCTATAAATTAGCTTTTACTTATCCAAAAGAAAGATATCTATTATTAATTACATGAAGAAAAAGAGGACACATAGAGGAACAATTTTGGGGGACGACACAATTCTCAAATGGAGGATTCCCTAAAGGAGGACGATTGGTCCCTTTAAGATTATATTTATTAAGTTCATGAGGAAATTTAACTTTAAATGAATATGTTATTTGTTTATGATAATGAATTTTTTTATTCTCGCTTATATTGTTATTTTTATTCTGCTTATATTGTTAGAACTATACAATGTAAATACTAATTTAAATTTTGAAATAAATATAACCTTTGTTTAAGAATTTCAATCACCCAGAAAGCTGAGCATGAAGCGAATAGTAATATATAAAACATACTCACACAATTCCAAAAGATGCTTTTTTCGAATCTGTTGAAGTTCAAATGTCGCATTTCCGAAGTTGAATTTTTGGCCATTCAAACACTTTTTCTACAAGCGTTTGACACGCAGGAGAAAGCTAAAGAAGTGACATGATATTCGTGACATTTCAAAATATTATCTTTCTCTTCAAAAACTAATTATCGGAAATCGATTACGATGTCCTGTGACTGTCTAGGGGATGTTCGAGTTAAGAATAGTCTCACTTACTCACACACAACTGTTTTTTTGTTTTTCAGTGAATAAGAGAAGCATGTTAGAGAATTTGTCTTACATGCCGTATATTTTATCACTTCATTACCTAAATCACCCAGCATTGTCCAAGCAAGTAAATAGACTTCGCTTAATATCGTCCCATCGGGCCTATTCGATTTTGATAATTATAATCGGCTGATTATAATAAGGGGAAAATATAATAAATTAGAAAAAGGCAGCATCTAGTAATTGTAAGGAGAGGCTATTTCAGCAGAACACATTTACTCAACATAGTAAAACTACATGCTTTAAATAAAAATATTGAAACTAGTAGATAACAAATTATTGGCCCACATGTGTCAAGGAACAAAGAAATCATCCATTTTTGATCGCGTGGTCTGCAGCCTCATCTGTTATTTGCACTCAGCAAAATTCGAAGCACATTCCTCATCTTAACACTCAGATTTGTAGTCTTTTCGCCCTCGATAACATTTTCAGGTTCATCTTCACCAGAAACAGACGTCGATGTTTGATACAGATTTATAAATGTCGTAATCTATTAATACAACCGAAGTTTCTAGGTTCTCGTCGATATCATCCAAGAATTGAAATTTGAGCAGTCATTCTGGTTGGAGCACTCATTTTCTTCAACAACAACGGAAGAATGTCTTCATGATGTCCCCTATTTCCCTATTGTATATAATGAGACGCCACAGACACTTTTCCAGGAATGGCTCATCCCAAATAAACCAATCATCTTAAAATTTGATAACATTAAGCGATGTAGTGATCTCATTAAGTAATCATTTTTGTGTTAATTCAAATACTTCTGTTCGAGACCGGAGGTTATTGATCATGAGTTCAGACTCATACCTCGAAATACAATGGCCGACTTGTTACCAGCGAGGAAATCAGCAGTTTTCACCCTTTATTTTCAAAAGATGGGGTCAGCGTAACAATGGAGTGAAGCCATGAAGTCTAGGTTTGTGACACTATAGCATAATAGCGGTCAAGCCCCTAATAGCTGGTCGATACAAATATCGAGGCATATCAATAATCCACCTAACCTTCCCAGCCTATGAGGACGACGGAAAATGAGAGATTTCATGCTGATCCGACGTCACATCAGGGAGCTTTAAAAACACGAGCTAGCCAATTCTAGGGGCTTCTTGGTTTTATGCGCTTTTTGGAAATGGGCATCACTCGCAGAGCGACATGTCCACCCCTCTAGAGAGGAAAGTTTTGGTAAATTGCGGGACAACTTTATTTGAGGACTTTATTATCAGGCTGTGAGCTAAGTGCTGTTCAATAGACTTTTAGGGTCTAAGGAGTGACGGTTTCTCTTCCTTTTTGAGGCCAAGTTGCCAGAAAAGTATTAAGGTTCGGTTTGGTTTGGAGTGCTACGGTCTACTTTTTGCAACACGAGGGCTAAGAGACCGGGACCTACAGCTTAAAGCCGATTCCGAACGGCTATGAACATCCATGCCACTGTGGGATTCGAACCCACGAACTCCGGTACCGAAGGCCAGCACCCTAACCAATCGGCCATCGTTCGGCTGATATTAAGTATTAAGGAGCGGAGTGTAAAAAGAAGGTTTCTCTTTCCTTTTCGGTCAAGTTACCAAAAACATTTAGGGAGCGATCAGCTTCATCTCGAAGAGAAATAGCGAAAGAAGACCAAGTTCACACCTTTTATCGGCAGCAGAAGATCTGCATTCTGAAGATCTTTATATATATTCCGTGTATGTACCATTTCAGCCAACATCCTCCAATAAAGAAAATTTAACTGTACTGGTTGTCTGTAGAGTCTCCTTAACACCTGTGCACTTTGGTCTAGGTTCTAAATACATTACAATATTAAAAGTATGATGACTTTAACCGTGATCCCATTAAGCGGAGTCTACTGTAACAGAAATCATCATATTACGTTTGGAATGTGGTTACCATCTTCAAGGGCCAATTTCGAGTCAAACGCGTATCTATCGTATCTCACCTTCTGTCCGTAGATTTGTGGAGATAAGCAAGTTTGAGGTTTGGTTTGGAGCGCTACGGTTTACTTTTATATCACGAGAGCTAATAATACCGGGGTCTACTGCTTAAATCCGATTAGTGGGCGAAAGATGAGATACGTGTTCGACTTGAAATTGACGTCAAGTCTCTTATAAAGCAGTCTTAACACGTGGTAAATGAAAAAAAATAAAATTTCCAAATCTATATTATTTTTATTTACATTCTATAATTTCAAAGTGAGATATACATAATATTTTCTACTAATAAATAGGTTTTGCAAACATCTTTGATCCGTCATACATATCTGGAGGAATCGGGAGGAGGGGATAAGGTTTTCGCATACGATAGTTCTCACATTAGTACGCCAGTAAAACGTATTACCAAAGTCATTTATAAACCATATGACAACTTACATAATACATTCCTGCTTTATTGCACTATGCTCCGTTGATTCTGTAGCCGAGCTCTGACCGAACGGTTAGGAGGCTGACCTTCGGTACCAGTGTTCGTGGGTTCGAATCCCACTGTGGCATCGATGTTCGGAGCCGTTCGGAAATGGCTTTAAGCAGTAGGTCCCGGTCTCATTAGCCCTCATGTTGCAAAAAGTAGACCGTAGCACTCCAAACCAAACCGTTGATTTTGTAGAAAATGTGAAAACATTCCCAGAATAAGTATACTAAATTTGGCAATAATTACCATGAATCTGACATGAGTATTAAACTTCTATTTGTCTAGCTGGTTTGCCGGGATTTTTCTTATGTCTAAGTAGGGAAATCTGTTGTACGTTGGTCCTATTTGTTGATACATTTTAATGATAAGGTTTTATTTATAGACTCGTTTGTAGAGAGCGAGTACATAATAAATAAGGCAGGTTTTATAACAGTATAATTGATATTGCACCTAAAGAAACGGCGTTTCATAAAGTAACTTGATTTTCCGTTTTTTTTTTCCTCAGGTGAATTCATTCAAGTTTTAACCCATAATGATTTTTGTTTGTAAAATAGGTGCTATTTATAAATATATTAATCTTGCATCTGCTCCATTAAGTTTAAGTTGATATGAGTGTATCTAACAACTGCTCATTCAGTCTACCCGTTGAATATCAGAACTGTTTCTTTATTTTACCACAGCTTAAGTCCAAGATACTACACCCTCTACGTTAAGTTTATTTTAAAGAAATCAGTTATTCTCACAAACATTTTATTACTAAAAATTTTTTAATGAACATTTAATGAACACCATACCTTGGAGCACATTGGGATTATAAATCTGGTATATATATATATATGGAGTATATATCTCGAATACATCAGGAACTTCAGAAAGCAATGCCCAAGATATTTGATCATAATGATTACATCTTATAAACTTGTTTCATTATTTTCAACTTCCGAATAGAGAACCCGGTAAAAATTGTAGCTGTCCCTTATGCTTTCACAATGGGCCCTTCAACGTCAACCATTACTGCCAGACATTTGTTCACCGGCGGAAAATCTTAAGCTTAACCACTTGTTCATTTATGGTCTTTAACTTAATTATTTGCTCTTCATTTTCTTTCTTCAAACTTTTCTTGATTTTCGTTTTCTTGTGCAGATAAACTTCGAAAATTAATAATTTCACTTCTCAAATCTATGTTGCAAATCAGTGGTTGGTTTTTGGTGTGAAGCTCTATGGTCTACTGTTCTGCTACACGAGGGGTAACGAGACCTGGAACTACTACTTAAAACAGATTCTGAACGGATGATACCTATTATGTCAGCAATAAGTATTTGAACCCATGAACTCCGAAACTGCCAAAGAACCATTCCTTCCCCATTATCATTTGGTCATTGTTCGGCCAAATTGGCGATTGTAACTCACGCAACAGCAAATCAAGGATAACTGCTAATATGTTTACATCTGGTTTTTTGAAATCGTTGCCATTTGGAGAGAGGAAATATTGTCGAGTATGACACTGCAAACCTATGCATTTTATACACACAGATGCTATATTGATGTTTTATCCCGCCACCCAGCCACAATGGAGAAAAATGAAACACCTGTGGAAAACACTGATGATAGTTTTTTTAATTAAGGAAATTTAAAATATTACATAAAGTAAGAAAAATAGTAGATCTATCTATCTATCTATATATATATATATATATATATATATATATATATATATATATATATATATATATATATATATATATATATATATATATATATATATATATACATATATATATATACATCTATATCTATCTGTCTATATCTATATCAATCTATATACCTATATCTACCTACCTATATCTCCCTATATCTATCTATATCTATCTATATCTATCTATGTTTATCTATATCTATCTATATCTATCTACGTTTATCTATATCTATCTATAGCCCATTATCATTTGGTCATTGTTCGGCCAAATTGGCCCTACTTTTATCTATATCTATCTATATCCATCTACTTTTATCTATATCTATCTATATCCATCTACTTTTATCTATATCTATCTATATCCATCTACTTTTATCTATATCTATCTATATCTATATCTATCTATATCTGCATCTCTCTATATCTATATCTATCTATCTCTATCTATCTATTCTATCTCTATTTTATCTATATCTATTTCTATTCTATTCTATCTATCTATACCTATCTATATCTGTATATCTCTATGATATCTATATCTTTCTATTTATCCTTCGGGCTTCTCCGCTTACTCGTGTGATAATCGCTCACTGGTCGAATTTTTCAACGATAACACTTTCTTTTTATTATTTGCACGAGAGAGTAAATAAACAATAAAAGAAATCAAAATCTTTTCCATCTATCAGAAGTAACAACTTTTCTTTTGGCTTTGATTTAAGTAGAGAAACAAAATAAAAATGAATAAATAATGAAACAATCACAGTAAATTTAATTAATGCACTTCAGCGGAAAAAGAATTAGAGAAAAAAAAATTCTTAGCGTTCATGTTTCGTACCTGAAAACGTTCTCACGGATTTGAATAGCAGAAAAATAAATCACACTGGCACACAAACAGGATACCGTTTAGTTAAGCAACGTTCAAACGAGTTCATTATGTCTGCACGCTACAGTTATTGATGCCAAAGACCAGTTCAAGAATCGGATTATTTTGGAAATAATTGCTTCTAGGTACTTCCCGTCATTGAAATTAAGAGCGGATCGATTGCCATTGTGCGATTCCCGAATCGAATAACTAGATAAATGAATGATCAAATGAAAACTTGATAAACACTATCACAGTGTAAGGAAATTAAAACCTGTCGCAAATTTAATATACTTGTTTTGATTAGGAAACAAGAGACCTTAAATTATTTTTAATATTCAAATAGTCAGTTTTAATTGTATGCTTAATATGATAAACTGTGCATACTCGAGATAATTCGAGCGGCGTTGTACTTTATGTTGCTATAACTTTTCACACTCGAATGCAATCGAAAATAGAAAATAACAATGTGAAAGCAAAAACACAATCGTTTTATTGATATTTATCATTTACATGGGATTGTAAGCTATAATACTTTCTTATTGAAGTATAAAATATATATTTTTTTCTACTTATCACTTACGACTTCTCTTCCTTGTGAGCCGCTTTTCGACAGATTCGCTCATTTTTCAATATACAGGGTGTCCCCGAAGTCCGTGTACAAACTTGGAGGGGAGGTAGAGAACATTGTTAGGAGCCAAAATGACATAGGAAAGCATGGGCGGAAAGCAATAGGTGGCGCTATACACGACCTCTCAAGACCGGCATTGGTTTCTTCAGTTCAGACACAGACAGCGTGCGATAAACGTGAATAATTTTACGAACACCGAGTTGGCAGATATCCATTTCATCTACGGTCTAGACAACGAAATGGACGTGCTGCTGTTCAGTTGTATCGGGAAAGGTATCCAACGAGGCGGCAACCGAATCATCAAATGTTCGCCCGGTACATTAGAACCTCGGGGAACATGGATCCTTCAGAGCCACGATTGAACGTTCTGGACGGCCACGAACACCCATATTCGAAGAGGGTGTGTTCGTGAGCATTTGGACCGGAGATTTCCAAACAGGTGGATTGGGCGTGGTGGCCCCGTCGCTTGGCCTCCCAGATCCCCTGATGTACCTGTTCTGGATTTTTTTCTCTGGGGTGCCATGAAGAGCCTTGTGTGTGACACGTCCATCAATTCTGCAATGGACCTGGTGGCATGAATATCCATTGCTGCTTCTACGATCTGTGAAACACCCGACATTTTCGAAAATGTCCTCCAACCATGTCGCGTCGGTGTCGTGAGTGCATTCATGCCAATGGCAGCAATTTCGAACACCTCCTGTAATACTTTTTATTTATTATTGTTGTTTTTTGTATAATAAAGCATTTTACACTACATTCTGTGTGTATGTCCTTATTGTCTTTGTGTCTCTTTATCTCGTAAGGGTTACGTTTCCGCCTATGCTTTCCTACGTAATTATGACTCCTCACGAAATTCTCTACCTCCCCTCCAAGTTTGTACACGGACTTCGGGGACACCTTGTATATTTTCCTAAAATATAATGCAAAATAAAATATAACTAGCAGATATCCCGTCATATGACCGGATCAGTAAAATTTTAAATTTTCCAGAATTGTAAAGTACCCTATAATGCAGATAAAAATATGGTTTGTTTTTTGGCTGAGAATTATCTGGTACACACTCAATAATTTGTTTATCTTCATACTCCTCTGAAGTCTCCCGATACTGTGAATGCAGTTTAGAATCACGTTGAATTCATTTAGAAAGATAATTCAAATTTTTCTTAGCTACATCGAAATTATAGTTACGTTCTTCCCAATTTTTGTAACAGTAATTAATGGAAGTAAAAGATTTAAACTATCATTTCCACTACACCCTGGAGATAGATAGAATGTGTTGTTAATACCGGTGATAAAATTTTCATTGCAACAAAAAATGATCGGTGATTAAATTAAAAATTATCACATACCTAATTTATCATTTAAAAGAAATATGAAAGAAAATTATTTAAGTTCAGTGATAAAACGTATGAAAATAAAGTAGACGATATTTAAATAATTTAAAATAAGAAATGATCAAATGAGATGATTAAAGGAATGACGTCATAATGCGAGAAAAAATGTTATTTTTACCTATTTAATTGTTAATTTAATCGTCTGCTCTTAACAGGAGAAAATAGAACTTGAAATAATGGCATTATATGCTAGAAAAGGGGGAAAGGGGTGGATTTCGGACTTGCTAACCCTAACTCATCAAGAATCCAAAATGGATGCCTCTATCCATTCTCGGTCCAACCACTTCATAAATTCGAGGACAGACGGACAGATAACTTAGGCTATTATTATATAAGAGATTGTTAACTACTTTATTACTAAGCTCTGGCTGTAAAGACAGCCTTGACTCGAGGCGTCACTTTATATACTTTATATTCTTGATATACTTTATATACTTTATATACTTTATATTCTTGAGATATGAAACATAAGGGTTTCATATTTTATACCTACGCGTCAAGAGATGACGCATCATATTGTCAATTGGTAGATTGAGTACCAATTGTACAGTATACTCTTTCGACAATAATAATAATATTCTAAAAGTTAGAAATCATACCAATGTATAAATATCCAATATACTCAAATTTTTATTATTTTTGTATTTTTGTAATTTTTTAGCAAGACAACATTCTAAATTGTGTTTTTCACATTAAAAATTTATTTTTTGGCGCGCTTTTTCAAAAAAAAACTGTACATTAAGGGGTTAACCCTTGGAAGCACAGCAGGGGTGGCTTTGTATGAGATTATTCAGAGACGTCTTATATTTGAACAATTTTGGTGTTTATTATCTTTTATTGTGCTGCAGTTAAACACTTCATTTTAAAATTTTGATCTAGTGGTTCAAAAATTATTTTGAATTTATATGTAAGATATACTAAACTAAACCCACAGCTATTGGAGTTTTGAGATCTATCTAGTACTTATTTCATCCTAATCCTTTAATATTTAAACATTATGAAAAGAGCCAAGTTGAAGTGTGTTTGAGGAAAAAAGCGCTTGAAGCCAGTTTATTATAAAACGCAAGCATTTAAAAAATTCACTGCTCGTTCTGATTTTGACTTTGCCGCCAAATATACACTTAACCCTTTGACAGTTTCATTTTTTTCCAGAATTCGGTCAAAAAAACGTCCCATTTTTTTATTGCATTTTTTTTTCTCATTTTACATTTTTAAGTAAAGATATGTTATTAAAATTAACATTTCTAGTATTTTTAAGCATTTATTACAACTTTTTTTTCTTTCCATGAAAACATCATAGAACTGAAGTTTACCTTTAGTCTCATCGATATCCAAGTTAAATTTTGGAATTCCAGTGAAAGCAAATCTAGGAGGCGGAACCGAAGGATTATCACAATTAATTTCAAAAAAATTTCTTGCTTGACTGATTCCATCTCTACTACTATCAGAGTACCTACTATCCAGATCATCTAGTAAACTTTCGCTACTATCCTTTACAGATAATTGAGTTTCTGACTTCGAGTCACAGTTCGAATCACAAGAAATTAGCTCCATACTCTCTGAATTATCCATTATTTAAAAGTAAAAATATATTTTTCAACTCTTACATCAATAAAATTATCAGACGGTTAGTAAAATATAACCAGAAAGCTATACACTGAAAGATAACAATTCGTCTTCTGATACAAAACATGCAAAAAAACCCGCGCTTTTGAACCAATCAGAGTAGAAAATACAATAAACTGCAAACTATCCTTTACTGGACATCTATACGAATAAATTGTTACTAAAATTAGAAAAAATTGGAAAAAACAGTACAAGCGAAATAGAAATCAGATTGCCCGTACGCCGTACGGGCAAATCAGTAAAGGCCCGAAAGCTGTGTCCGTACCGCTTACGGGCAAAACAGGGAAGGGGTTGTTAACATCTGTTGAAGTAAAAAATCATTTTCTATTTAAAACAATTTTAACACCTAATCGACAAAAAAAATGCTTTTTCAGAACATTAAAATGTTGAATATCAGTAAGTATAATTCTTCATATTAAGTATATTATTCATTAAATGTACTTTAGTTAATTAAAATTCTTAAATTCGCTCCTTTGATTTATTACGTTTTCCCTGTGAAATCGGTTTCTTTTTTTCCCATATTTTGTCCATACTTGATCCCATTTATGACTTGAAAAATCCATAGCCTTGTTATTACTAAAAATTTTTAATTTTCGAACATGATTTTTAATTTTTTTTTTATTATTATTATTTTATGAATGTTTGAAGCATTCAATGAGAATTTTTGACTGCCGTATCAGTTTGACAGTTATAAACTATTTATGTCATATTATAATAAATAAAATTTAGTTTAAAATTAATACATTTGTAAACGTATAATTTGTAAATTTTATACTTTTTATTAGTCGAAAATAAATATTTTCTTTCTTTGTTTTCTTAATATTTTTTACGAGTACTTATGAAGACAATTAAAAATTAGTTTAAGGTCTAAAAAGCATTCTGTAGATGAAAATGAACATTCCCTGAATAACAAGATCATTTTGATGAGGTTACTTTTGAAAAAATTATTTGAACTAATATTTTCTGGTGAAATTTTTAACCTCTTTTACATAAATATAAGCTAATGTCATAACACATTTTAAAGCAGATTGATCAAAAAAATAAAATAAGTTTGTTTTAAAATGCAAATATGTCTAATTTTAGATAACCGCTTTCATAAGCAAACAATGGCCAGATCGGTAAGGCATGCTTTTCAATAACTATGTTCGCGGCTTCGGGTCTCTTATCATAGATGTTCAGAATCGGCTTTAAGTAGCAAGTCCCAGCGTGATTAGTCGTCGTGTAACAAAAAGATAGGTTTGGTTTGGAGTGCTACGGTCTACTTTTTTGCAACACGAGGGCTAATGAGACCGGGACCTACAGCTTAAAGCCGATTCCAAACGGCTACGATAATCCATGCCATAGGGGGTGTGAAGACTGCCCTTTGTCCGAGCACGCGCCAAAACAGCTGATCGGAGTACACCTGTTTACCAGGACAATAGCGTGGCGTCGCAACGTCTGGGATCTTGACAATCGGACTGAATAGACGAATACGCCCCTGATGGATCTCGTTAATGAATGCTCGAAAATTTCATAAAGGAACAGCCAGCGAATGAGAATTCAGCTAAAAAATATAACTGTATTTTTAGCTGGAGTTCCCAAGTAACTGGGATCTTAACTGACCCAAAAAACAGTTGGCGGGACCGTAACTGACCCTCCAGGTATAAAAAGCCGACAATTTTTGCGACTCAGGGCTTTTCGTCATTTTTACGTAGGTGTGTTGACCTATTTTTGTTACCGGAGCCAGCTTTCTAGTTCGGGAGATTCGTAAAATCCGCTCATATAGGGAGCGGCAGAGTCTCGGATACCGAACGGGGGATAAATTGGGTTTGATTGCACCCTGAAAAGCCTCCCCACTTGTAAGAGATTATTAAATCTCTTGTTTTTCTTTCGACTGTGATCGTCGTGAGGAAGTTTTACCGGCAACCATCCTTTGCAGTTCTACATGATTTAGGAATTAACATTCCTTTGTAAATAGCCGTATTTAATCAAGAATAAAAGTAAATTTCCAATTTTATCTTTGACTGTGATCCATTCTTCACGTTACCTCTCACTCGAGAATATTGAAGGCGTGACAGGGGATTCGAACCCACGAACTCCGGTACCGAAGGCCAGCACCCTAACCAATCGGCCATAGTTCGGCAACGGAAAGATAGACATAGCGCTCCAAATTAAATCAACATTAAACAATACAGGGCCGTAACTAGGGTACGGCAAAGATGACATTTGTCCCAGGCGCTTCAATCTTAGCAGCGCCGTGCCGTTTTTTAAATAAAAGATGCTCAAACAAAATTCCCAAGAAGGTACTTTGATCCCGAATAGTAATCAGGTACAGTTAAATATAATTTTTCAAAATCCCAGTTAAAGTGTAGGGTTAAAAGACGATAAATTAGAACTATGAAAATAATAATTTAGAGTAGAACACACAAAAAAAATTATCGCTTTTTCGAACACATTCGAACTTTGACATACTTAAACATCCGTGTCTGAGTTTGATCCTAGCCCTACTCCTTTCCAACACCATACCCCTACTACAGTGGGCTCCGTTTAATGTGATCAGTTTGGGACACCGTGCTTTTGATAACAATAACCGATTGATAACAATAAGCTATATACAAAATTAGATACATTTACCCTTCCGCCTTTAAATCACACGTACTACATTTCAAAATAAAAGTAAAAAACTCACCTTATATTTATGTACTGTATATTATCCTTTAAGACATAAGAATTATTTACATAATAAAAATAATTGATCAATTGTTGACTGTCTACAATTCTTTCAAAGAAGCTCATTGATAAATCGTTCGTAATCATAATGTTTTTTAATGTCATCGGAGAGGTGTTGTACTCTCCGTTTCAACACTTTCAATGCAATTCAGAAGGTGAGAAATGTTTAACTGCGCTGCAGCATTGCACTGACTCATATTTGGTAACCTGTCATAACGATTTAAAATTTCAATATTTAGTTTTAACATTAAATCATCTCTTTTTCTAGCTTCCATATCGACAAACTGCATGTAAAATGTGAATACGCTCCTTCTCAGTTCCGAATAGAATTTGTTGTCTTCTGCTTATCTGACAACTATTGACCACCAGCAAGGTGTGCTTATTTCTGAAAAATTCTAGGAATGTGTAATACCCTACTCCTTTCTTTTTTCTCCTTTTACCTAGGTGGAAGAGGAAGAATTCTCGGAAATTAAAATAAGAAGGGATGGCTTCTGAATACATTGTGAATATTCCTGTCGCGCCTCGCACGTCCCGGTTGCACTTTCTGATGTCTGCACGCTTCGATACTAAACCTGCTAGCCTATTGTTACTGGAGCAGGTATCTTGGGTTCGATTAAAGCCTATATTGCCGACAATTAAGCACTGCAGCGACAAAACTCTTGACTAAACATTTATTTACAAATTCTGTTAAGACATATGTACAGTCAACATCTTACGCCTAAACATGGCTGAAATAAGACCGAGGGAAGAAAACAAATTGTGCCGAGCGGAAAACACCTCTCTCGGTCTCAGTTCCTTTCAGAAGAATGTCCCTTCTGCGCCGTTCCGAGCGGGCATCCCTCTATTCCTCTTCGCGAGGGCCGGGGATGGAATCCCCCCCTCTTGGTCAAGCTTTCACCTCCCTGGGAAAATGTCTTTCTCCGCAGCTGGCGCGGGTGGGGGTGGAATCCCTCGCCCCCTCCTGTTGAACTTTCAGCTCCCTGGAACAGGGCTTGTCCGTCTTCGGCCGTCGAAAAAAAAAACAGGGGCCCATGTAACATCAACTCAAGTCTTGAGTCTAGTATTACAATTCCTTTGCCAGTTAAAATGAGGTTCGAAAACTGATAACATTAACCGATGTAACGATCACATAAAGCAATAATTTTAACATACAAATGAATAGAGAAAATCGGGACCAAGTGATTTCGATAACAATATGTGATTGATAACATTAACCGCGATCGAATTAAGCTGAGTCCACTGTATTTTCCACCATGCAGGTCTTTGAAACTTTCTTGCACTTTATTTCTTCATTTCTTTTTAAAAGTAGAACAAAAGAATAGAGGACTTTTAAAATTTCCCCGATTTCGATTTTTCAAAAACGTTAGAATTTAAAAATATTTACCAAATTGCAGCTTGAAACTGTCTCAGACATTTATTTAATTATAAGAGTGGAATACAGAAAAAACAGCTCTTTGAATTTTTTTTTCTGACTTCGAATTCTTTTAACACAATCGAAATTTGGTATATTTAAACCTCTGTATCTGGGTATCATCCTAGCCCTACTCTATGCCTTCACCATACGCCTACTATGTTCCTCCATGTAGGAGCTGGACAATAGCAGAACAGTAGAGTGCTACTTTCGGTACCGGAGTCCGCAGATTCGAATCCTGCTCTGGAAATGGGTGTTTGTAGCCGTTCGAAATCGGCTTTAAGCTGTATGCCCGGTCTCGTTAGTCCTTGTGTTGCAAAAAAGTAGACCGTAGCGCTCCAAATCCATCCGAATCCTCCATGTAGGTGTTTATTTCTTTATTTCTTTGAGATTAGAACAGAGAAAATAAGGATACTGAATTTGTTCTGATTTCGATTTTCCAAAATCGTTAGAATATAAAAATATGTACTTACCAAATCCTAGCTTGAAATGTCTTACACAATTTTTTTTCTATAGAGTAGAACACGGAACTTCTTCTGCCTTCGATTTTTCAAACACCTCCGAATTTAGATATATTTAAGCATCCAAATCTTGGTTACAACCAAACCCTACTCTTTTCCTCCAGCATACCCCTACTACAGTCCTCCAGGTAGGACTTTCAAATTTTCTTGCATTTTATTTTAAGAATAGAACAGAGGAAAAAAGGTCTTTTAATTTTTTCTGACTTTGATTTTTCAAAAATGACAGAATTTAAATATATGAAGGGAAGTCACCAATGAATGTATGGCGACTGGTTACTGCTCCCTCTTGACTCCATAAAAAATGAAGGAATAAATCCACGCTGATTACTTCAAACTTAACAGGAGGTTTATTTAAACCGCAAAAAACATAAAAAAAATAAAGGCTGTACAATGTCACAGAAGGTTTAGATCAGTAGCGGGCGTTAAAGGTGGGAAGCTTGTGCTGTTGATCGAATGAACTGCCGGAGAGTCGAAAGTGCTCGCCTTCGGAGGGAAAACTGCTGGAACGTGCAAACGCTTCGCGCTTGAGGGTTCTGCTCCGATATTTAAAGCACATACGGCTGCGGAAAGCGGGCGTAGCCACACGCACAAATTTGCATTTCCGGTACTAGCCACGGTGATGCCACATATATTTACTCTACCAAATTCCAACTTGAAACTGCCTCGGATAAATTTAGTAATAGCACACAAAAAAACAGGTCTTTTAAAACTTTTCCTAACTTCGATTTTTCGAACATAACTGAACTTTGATATATTTAATCATTCATGTCTGGGTTTGATGCTATCCCTGTGCCTTTCTTTCACCGTACCCTTACTATATTCCCCCACGTAGGAATTTCAAACATTATTCCATTTTTTTTTTTTTTAGAGTAGAGCAATGAGAAAAAAAATTAATTTTCTATTGACTTCGATTTTTTTAAAAACAAGTAAGAATTTGAAAATTATTACTCTAGCATATTGCAACTTAAAACATCATTGTTAATTTTCTTTCAATTACAAGATTAGAACAAAGAAAACGAGGATATGGAATTTTTTTTACTTCAATTTTTTCAAACTACCCCTATCACTTTCACCACCCCCAACCTAAACTCCTTCCATCGCCCTTCACCTACACCTTTCTTTAAACCTCCCTATATCCCTACCTCAACCGTACCCCTTGCCTTACCTTTTCCCCATTTCCTAATCTAATCCTACCCTCGGCACTACCCTATTTCTCCCACAACGTACCCTATCCCAACCAAACCCCTTTCCGACGCCTTACCCTCCTCCTCACTTATACATACCAAACACTACACCTTTCTGTTGTTTTACCCCTTTCCCCATCCCTACTCTATCCCTGCCCAAACCCTAACCTTTTCCGCCACCGTACCTTTTCCTCGCTCACTATCTTATCTTTACCCCCAAACTTTCCTCTTCCTCACATCTTATCCTATACCTATCTCCTTTCTTAGCCCTTTTCATCGCCCTACCCTTTCCTACCCCTACCCTATCTCTACCTTCGACCCTACTCCTTTCCTTCGCTCTACCTTTTCCCCATTCCCAACCCTTTTCCGTCATGCTATCCCTTCTCCACCCTTACCCTATCCCTACTCCAGTTCTACCTCTTTCTGCTGCCGTACCCCTTTCCCCACTCCTTTCAGTCGCCCTTCCATTCCAAATTTAGCTAATTTAAATAAACGTAAAGTCATAGCCATTTCACAGCTGGAAAGTTTCAAATTTCAATACTCAGACTTCAAGAAGATAACTTCATTCGAAGTTTTAACAAAATTTCATTATCTAAAATTAGAGAACACATACATACACAAATTTAGTAATAGCATTGAGAAACTTTCTATACGTGTTCGTAACGACAGTTTAATGTGAACATTCTTGTAACACGTTGAAACCAATTAAATCATTTATAAGCTTCTCGTTGGTATAGGGAATATAACCACACTGTGCATTAAAAAAGATACCACAGACAGCTTGAACTACGACGAAATCATCGACGCTAAAACTAGGAAAATATTACAAATGTCTTTCCTCTTTAATACATAAGGATAAAGTTAGTCATCTTATTCTATTGATTCAGTATATATGCTACAGAGATAAAAACTTATACATAAGTTTTCCATTATATTTGATAGTATGAGCACAAGTCAGTTTTCTGTCACGAGAGCGAAAGAACCTAGTTCCGGCTCTGAAACCATAAACGAACAACTCGCCCACAACTTTATGTACTGATCTGTAAACTTTTTAAGTCGGAAATGTGATCCCTGAAGCTTGACTAAACCACAAC
Source organism: Pardosa pseudoannulata (assembly GCA_032207245.1). Lineage (NCBI taxonomy): Eukaryota > Metazoa > Arthropoda > Arachnida > Araneae > Lycosidae > Pardosa > Pardosa pseudoannulata. The sequence continues at coordinate 185,039,211 of CM063505.1, read as the reverse complement.
TCTCTTCTCAGTCTTCAAACACCTGTCTTTCTCATGACTTCAAAATGTTCTACTCGCTTTATATGGTCTCCAGGGACGTCTGAAGACTACTTGAGGCTCTGGGCTTTTATGCAAAAGTAGTCCCCTCCTGCGACTCATTTATCGAATTTGATATACATACATGTACAGTTGAACAAAAGCAATCCATTAATAGACTCCTACTTTTCTTTCGATTTTTTACGTTTCACAGTTCTATGGTCAAAACGTTTCATTCTGACTTAATCATTCCTTAATCTGAAATGAACAAAATGTATTTTAAAAGTAATTGTAATGGTTTAAAATAGGTACCTAGACTTTTCTTCTTAACTATAGATTTTAAGTAGACAGTATATAGCATCGATTGTGAATCACAAACCCAAACGGTAACCCGTAACAAATAAATGTGCTTGACTCTCAATCTCACCAAATACAAACCAGCTAGACCAACTGCCCGCTGTTCGTCTAAACGAGTAATGATGGTGTGTGGTGGTAATCCTAAGTTTAGACCACCAAGTCCTAAAAGAGGTTTACCACCACCGAGTTTTTTTAAGAGGGGATGCCTAGACACAGATGATGGACATGACATTAAAACGCAGTCTTGCCACTATTGCCAGTTGGGATATAGTTTGAAATTTCTAGTTTATTTATTGGAATAACATTGGAAGATTAAAATCATTCGGATCATGATCTTATTGAGGCCTCGTAGAGAATGAGACAATCTCCCCTCCCCCTCTGAGAACCAAGTCCTGGGATTGAACCTAGTTAGCCCATGCTATAATGCTCATAGCTTTTTATCGGAATGCGAGACAATTGTTTCATAGACATTCTTTTGATTGGTATTAGCATTATATGTCACATAATGCATGAATTTTTAAAAACACACCTTTTTTATAAAGTTACAGATGTATTTATTGTGGTATTAGAGCATAATAATGGTGAAAGTTATCTGAAATTTTAAAAATTAATCCACTATTTACTCAGTTTGTATTTCATCCTTTTGTTTAAAACTTCAAAGAACTGTCGAGTAAAAATAACGAGAAAAAAAAATGTCTTTCTAGCAAAAGGAAAAAAAATGTTTTTCATCCATTTCCATCTAATATATATCAATAGAACTAATTGCAAGCAGATGAAAAATTGCTGTGTTTTTAAAAGATTAAAGTGAGCGACAAAGCTACTCAATCACCGATGTTTTAATATAGTTGAAAAACCCCTTTTACCTTATCTCGTAATAAAAATCAGATGTCACCGCGTCTTGGGCACCTCAAAATGACATTTTTGGGGTGTGTCTCTTGCAATGGGGAAATTCCAAAACCCTCCCCACCAGAGGAGTCTTTTTTTCAAAGTTGTGGCCTTGGTTATTGATGATCTTAAAGTCTTGTCACTGAAATCGTATCTCGAAATCTCTTTCATAATTCATACTAGAAATATGAATAGTTTGACGTAGAATATTTAGATTTATTTCTCTGAACAGAGTTTTTAAAATATCTCAGAAAAAAAAACGCATAAGCACTGGTAAACAGATTTAGGAGCTCTGAGGCTGAAGTTAAAATGTATGACTTTTTATAAAATTTAGATGAACTTAAAGACCCACAACAAATGATAAATGTGTCTTATGTATAGAGAAATAAACAAATATGCAAATTAATTTTATTTGAATACCCTTTTACTTACACAGTCGTTCTAGCTCAGTTTCGATGAATATGTAACATGTATAAATATGTATGCAAATTAGACTTATTGACTGAAATTTGGTAACATTATGTGATCATTAATAACAATCTAAGGTATATATGATTAGTATGATAATTTCGGCAAATGTATTCTAAAGTCAGAAGAATAAGCAAATATGTAAATTAACTTTATTACTTGAAAAATTGTAACATTGAGGTGATTATTATTAACATTTTAAGGTGGCTATTAGTTTGATACTATTTACACGGTAGGTTCTGGAGGTGGTCTAGGTGTACTCCAGGGGTGAATACAGATTTACAAGGGGTCCAGATCGATCGAGGAAAAAATTGGGGATGATGTAAATAGGAGATGCACATGAGATGCAAAAAGGAGTCCACGAGACCGATTTAAGCATGTTATCACCGACTTTTAAGCTTTCTGTAATTCTCATAATGCACCTAACACCGATTTTGCTCATGTAAATACACAATACTTAATTGTATCACAGCCATATAACTTTATTAATTGTATATTCATTAAGTATATTTCCTAAACTTATTTAAGTAGTACTTATTTGCTTTGTGATCAAAAATTCAATGTTTGGATATCTTTCCAAAATCACTTAGCCATTCTGTTATCCGATTGCTACTACTGTCTGACAAATTCTGCATATATCGTAGCTACGTTTCCATACATATTCTATTTTCTGTGGAGTATTTTGGAATGCCTTGGTTGTGCTTTGGTACCCATGGTTTCACTGTTTTGGTTTGGAGCACTACGGTCTACTTTTTTGCTGCAAGAGAGCTAATGAGATTGAGAACCTACTCCTTAAAGCCGATTCTGAACGGCTACAAACGTCCATGCCGTAGTGGGATTCGAACCCACGAACTCCGATACCAATGATTAGTACTCGGCCATCGTTCGGCCCACTGTGCTTTAGAACATTCCAGAATAAATATTACACTGCAAGCCTGGTTTTGGAACGACCCCTTGAAAGGGGGTCTATGGAAACAGGAGAAATCGGCAAGTGATTTACGGGACAGAAAGGTTTGAGAACCTCTGGTTTAGACGGATATATCTTTTCAATCAAGGGAATAAGTAAATGTGTAAATTGACTTTGTTATTTAGAAGTTAATAACATTTAGATGACAAATTTACAATACTATTAGGGGATACATAAATTCCACTTAGACGGCTATTTCCTGTTATTTATTTTTCTTGGGACCTTTTCTTTAGGTTTACCATCACAACGCAATGTCTTGTAAAATTTTTTACTTTGTTGAGCGGTTGCGCGAGCATTAATTAACTGGCATGTAAATTTAGTCGTAATGACACTTAGAGTGTTAGTGCTAGCCACAAAGTCCTAATCCTGTAGGATCAGCATTATTTCTATTTCATTAACTATATATCTCAACAACGGTAACTTGAAAAATATTCAGTTACTATGTATCATTTCAAGTAGGAAAAAATTTTAAGCTTATAGCATTAAAAAATATCACAAAAAAAGTATCTCTAGTAAATAAAATTTCCTATTTCTTATAAATATTGTAAATTGTCTTGAATCTACGTTTGTGAAATACTACTTCTAGACATATCCGGTCTTTTTATATTTAATTAATCCAAAGTTTATATTCAGGAATAATCATATGGAAACTGATCAACAGATAAATGAATTTTTGGGGAGTTTAGTTTGTTTTGGAGCACTACGGTTCTACGGTTTTATTTACGAGGGCTAATGAGACCCAGATTTAATGCTTAAAGCCAATTCCGAACGGCTAAGAACAACCATTCTAGCAGCGGGATTCGAACCTGCGAATTCCGGTACCAAAGAGCGAGCAGCGCTCTACTATTCGGGAACTTTCGGTGGGAAACGTAATCTTTTCCTTCATTGGGGAATTAGTCATTTATTGGGACTACACTAATAAATTGCATTGATTATAGTATAGGATATCAATCCATAAAACCATTTATTAAAACCCTTTGAGTCAAGAGTTTTGGAAAATAAAAAACTATTGTACAGAAATTTTACTTCTTGTAACATTCTTTTATAAAATTGCTAGCACAAGCGAACACGTTAACGCTAACAATATTTTGGGGTGATTAAAAATTTTCCTACCATGCATATTTGCGCAACAAAAGAATGAGGCACTTTTAATACCACTGCGCCTTAAAGAATTAAAGCTCACAAAGGAAATGACAATGAATTTTAGGGTATATTGCAGATATGTAACACATGATACAAAGGGTTAATTCGCTGCTGTTCCCTATACATAAAAATGTGTGTGTATGTATGTACACTGCCCACAAATCTCGTTTGTCATCCTGAATGTTATTATCCTTATCAAATAATTATTCAAAACTACTGCAGATAATAAACTGAGGGTTCGTTAAAATTCCAGAAAGAAAACTTCTGTCTGATTTCCCCGATTATCAATGGTGATATTGTTACCCATCTCCCTAACAACGAAAAATGACTCTTCTTTTGATTCAGCCAATCTTCCAGCACCCCAGCTTCCCCCTTCAGACGGAACTTGCCTTCCAAAACAGCTTTTAGAACAAAAGCCCCAATTATTCAATCCACTCGAAAATGTCATGCCCCCTTTTATTAGCTATGCAGTGGTGAACAGAGGAGAGAGAAAAAATCCGTTGATCATTAACGGACAGGTATATCTAGTTATGTTTTCCCTTCAAAGCGAACACAATACTTGCAAGCACCTGGACAAAAGTCTTTAGAAATCCTCCCCGAGTAATCAGTTGGCGCTTGCATACCGGTTAATTACGGGATTAGATTTTTCTAACGGTCTCAAAGGAGCTATCTTATTCCTTCCTCAAAGGTTGCTTTTTTTTCACACTAATTTAAAAAAAGATAATGCCTAGTTACGATAAGGAATGATTATTATAAAAAAAGAGTAGTTGTGAATAAGTTCACCTTTTTTTTACCTTCCTTTATTATTTAGTCAAATATAAGTACTGCAACTAAAGAATCTCAATTCTTGATGCAGTAGGCACCGATATATTTTAGATTTACCCCAATTCCCGAATGTATATTGTAACGTACTGGAGATATGGTAGGCGAAGCCGTCAATAAAACAGGCTGGATAATTGTTTACTCTGGACTAAATTTTTTTTATTCAGGTGAATAAATTATGTACAGCTATGTACAGGTTCAGTAGATTATAAATCTTCTGGGGTCTCGTGCTGAGATAACATTAACGCAATTACAATGCGTGGGTACTATGAAGCTAGTTCTTCTACATCACTAGAACAGTTCGCTAATTAGTGCCGGTACGAAACGCTGACACTATAACCTCCGGCTGACGATCAGTACAGTCAGCTTCCACACTAAGGTTCAAGCGCTCAGAGTGAGTATCACGCTGGAGTTCGTTGAGGAAACTCAGGATGCAAGACGATCCAATAATGAGAGTAAGGGTCCCTCTCAAAGACCTACTTCTATGCACGAAGTAGAAAAGAAAAATATTAAGATAACGGGAATGAGATCCCAAAGTCGATAGTCGACTTCTTAGCAAAGCAGAGACGCTGGCGGTCTCTAAAACAAGCAAACTCCGGAAATCGGAGAGACGAGTGGACTCCTCTCGATCTCCACAAAACAGCACCCAAAGTAACTCTCAAGAAAAAGCCTCTTTCTTGGCTCAGCCAATCTTCTTTTACAGGGGTCTCGGTTCCCTTCACGTGATTTTTCCGGAACCTTCCAGAACCAGGATGACTCAATCTTGCGGTCACTTCCCGCCTGAATCAGCTAATCCGTTTCCAGATGTGGCCGAAAAGGTCATCTTAAAGTAAACCTACCCAAACCACTTAAATTCCTTTTTCGGTACCGCTAACATGCACTACAGCGTCGCTTTGTTAATAATCATTACCCGAGTCTTTTCACTCAAATAGCCGTTACAATTGCTCAGATGCGCTGGCTCCAGCGCACGGACAGTTTTCAATTACGTCTCTTTAAGCGTGAGTCGTGGATTTGTTGACGGGACCTAGTACACAAACAGCTATTGTTAGGACCGCTCGTTTCTACCTGCGGCTAACCGTAATTGTCCGCTGCGAAAGGTCACCTTCCTTTTTTTCTCTCGCTAGGGAGTCATGTAACGGATCGTTACAATATACAATGTACATGTTATTGCAGGTACACCCTACAAGCATGGTAGATCGCAGGAAGGAGTACAGATATAAAAAAAAGTTAGACCATCAACCTAAAGATGCTTCAGTTTGATTTTCTTCAACACTTTAATTGTGGATACATTTCTTTTTGTAACAAATATAAATAGATAAAATAAAAACTATCAATATGTATTTTCGACCAGGTATCGACCATTAAATTTTCGATTATTTATTTATTCATCTTTTGGCTTACTGTACTTCCATTACTGGAATCAAAAGCCAATATAGAATATTAGACTGCACTTCACACCAGAAATCTTATTTAATATTTACTAATATATCAACTCTACAACACTTTTCGGGCCACGGACTTCTTCAGGATTTTCCATTTCACTCTCCTCTTCGTTAGGTGTTCCAGCTGGTCACTTTTAACGGTTTAAAGTGAGCTTGAAAACTCTGGATGTTAAAGGAGAGATTCATTCTGCAGATGTAACCAGAAAATTTAGTGCGGTTCATTTTAATATAGTTGATAATATCTACCTCTTTATACAATTTAACAGCTCGTTATAGTATTTATGCCTCCTTTTACCATTAATGTTTACTACACCCAGAACCTTTCTTCCGATAATAGCTAGTTGACTTACACGTGTTTCTCTCATTACCCAGGTTTGTGATAAGGGAGCACAGTTCTAATAATGGTTTAATATAAAATAAGTCTTGTTTTCTCTGTTACTAATTTTGATTGTAGAAGATTTCTTAAACCCTTGATACAACGATTAGCAGCACAGCGCTTCGTTTTTTCTCTATATCCAGTTTGCTCGTATTTGAGCAGGGTATGTAAAATTATCAACAAATTCAAATTTGAAAATTTTTAAGAAATTTAGATTTACTGATATCTTGCCCACAAGCATATTTCGTTTTTCTCTCTTCAACACTTACATCAGTCATTTCTGCTGATCTATAAATAGCAGTAAACGTCTATTAATGCTTTTTTAATTCGGGCAACAATAACTCAATCACTCGCGTGGACAAGGAGTTTAACTAAATTGGTGAAGATGGTTCCTCTGGTATTAATACCAGAGACCGTTTCAGAGCTAGATTGAATAAAGGCAGGTGAGGGCATCACTTTGTCGTACACCGCTATTGATTTCGAATTATTCTGTTAAATTTCCGGATAATTTGACACAATATTTAACTTGGTCCTTTTTATAAGACTATATACACACCAAAAATGTCTTTATAAAACCCGCAAGTACAATTAATGTTTTAGTTTATAGTTTTGTCGAAATAAGTAATAAAAAAGAATCCTGCAAATTGTTTTAGTCAAAGTTTTGTTCTCTCTAAAATTCTCTGCTGGATCGTATGTTTATTAGTGTTAACTTCGATTTTCTAGGTAGAACGATTTCCTGTGTCGTGACCCTTTAGTGCTGTTCCTCTTGTTGTGGGGACCCTCACCCATAAAATTTTTGCTGTTACGTCATAACTGTAATTTTGCTACTATTGTAACGGCGTGATTCAGCGGTGTGTTGACATCAAAGAACTTTGCTTTGAGAGGTGGACTTCGCTTGTGTGGATACAAAGGGATTATTTTCCCAGGCACTACGACGTCTACATTTATGTGCCCTGTAGTAGAGGAACAATATACCAGACAACCCGGCACCTTCACTGACAGCCAGAAATATGACCATCGGAACGACAAAGGATTTGCCGCTTCTTGGATGTAGCCGCTAAGAATTCCAAGAACCCCTGGGTTTGTGGCCGATGATTGTTTAACCCAGACCAATCCAGTTGGTCGAAGGTGAGGTAATCTCTAGATGATCCAATAATGAAATTGTGGGTGAGGTCCCTCCCCAAGAAAGAGAAGATTTGTTTTTTTTAGAGAAGAAGTTAGCTAGCAACCAGCTAATTCAGAGGTCGCCTTGACCAGTCTCTCTACCGGAGGTTTTTTTTTTTTTTTTTTTTTTTTCTTTAAAGAGTAGCCCGCATCGGCTAACTCGGAGGTCGCCTCGACCAGTCTCTCCATCGGAGAGTTTTATTTAGCGAAATCCCGTCTTGGGATATATCTCTTGCTGAGATTGAAACGATACCCTGTGCATTGGGTTTCCTTTTCTAATATAATCCTCTTCAGGATTGTTTGCATATTTTTCTTCGGAACTCTAACTGTGCTTTGATATTCTACCATTACTTCAGTGAACTTTCGCGACAGCTACCGAATTGTTTCTTCCGTCGGATCACCAATATTTCGGCAGAGTCTGATCTTAGTTATTGCACGTCTCTACTCAAGCCTACATGTATCTAATCACATACCTGTGATCGGAATTTTTTTTTTGTATATTTATGAAATGATGCATATAGCAGAGGTGTAAATAAATTCATTCGTCCAGACGCACCTTATTTTTCATTGTGTCACCTAAAACAGGGACCGAATATGTTACACTATTAGGTGAATTGATATTAAGAATGTATTGTCATTGTTACAAATTGAGTATAATTCATGGTGATTAATCACAAAACAATATGCAATTATATATTGCGAAATATTTATTTCTAATTACATACAAATGAAATTTTATTTTGAAGCCTAGTGAAACACGGGTAATAATTTTAACATAACATTATAAACTATAATGTTACACTTTGAGACAGCGTGTGTAAAGTAAAAAACCAACATTAATACGAATGCTGAAATTGCTTCTTTCTCACCAGATCGGAAACCTCAGGGCAGTCGACATAAGAGTCATGATCATCATTCCCAACAAGCAGATTTCTGTATTTAGACTTACAAATCAACGAGATGAAAACCCCTGTTTCACAAAGGTATGTTGATAAAAATGAAAGAAGGTGCATCAATTCTATTTTCCGATGGTCTTAAAAGAGTCGTTCGACATCCAAAGGGGTATCGACTCACAGGTTGAAGACCGCTGCCATAAAGAAACAGTTCAATTGTTTGTTGGAAAAGCACTTTTTCACTAATGTTAAGTCCTAGCCTCTGGCAACACTACTTGGAAGGTTGCCTCACGTCACCATAGGTCACGAATATCCATTGCATTCCTTATGGATCTGTAATAACTCCTCTAGCACCAGAAATAAACTACAGATGCACCACCAACGTACGTTATACCATAGAGCAGACCAAAGTAAGCACGATTGTGGTGACGTAAGTACGAGCATAGAGACTTGACAACTATTATGTGTTGATGTTGCATCATGCAGACATTTCTTTTGCAGAGCTGCCTACTCTGTGTTGCTGGCTATTATTTCGCCATATTTGTTCAATTACTGTCTCCGATAAAACAGCCGTTTTATCGGAACGATATCTCTGAAGGTGGCAGGCCAAGCCTTTTGGTATTCTGTTTGGTCTCTGCTTCTAAATTGCGAGGAATCAATCTTTCACCTTAGTGATCCTCATCAAACGAAAGGCGAATTCCATCTTGAGGTTTAGTTAGTCTTCAACCCTCGTGGTTCCTAGCTTAAGTGAAACTACATTTACGGCCATGAACCAGTCTTATATTGTGAAGCCTGTTCGACCTGATGTAACTCATCCGTGTAGAAAAGCCTACAACAGCAGTTGTTTCATCGTTAACAAACCAACTCTTTTAAAAATAAATTAAGATATTGTAGAAATGCATAAAAATATACCTTTATTTCTCTCCTAATCAGTAGCTTTAATATTACATCTTATTGTGTTTTTATATACTTAGTACTGGTTGCTGTGTGTAGGTCCTCTCCTCAGTATTATTTTTGCCAACCCAGACAAAAAGCGAAACGCTTTTCTTACAGTTTGCCGATAATCATAATTACTATTAATCCTATTACTCGTTATGCAATCGTAAGCAAATGCATATGACATTGTTAACAACATGCAGGAAAAACAGTCAAAAACGTAAAGCATAAAAACTGGCAAATTTATTAAATTTCATATTTTAAAATAATACCTTATAATCAATGCAAACAACTCTAAAATTCTTTCTTTTCAACAATTTCAAAATTCAGTTTTACATAATCTTAGTTAATATCAGCAGATGTCCAAATTTGGATGTGCGATATTCCGAATATTGACCGACATATTTGTGCTGTCTAAGTCCTCATAGGTGGAGTTGATGTCTCTTGGTACAGCCGTTCGTACACATTTTACTCCGAACGAGGCCGAATGATTAGCCTGCTGATCTGTGGTATCGGAGTCCGTGGGTTCGAATCCCGCTGAGGCATGGATGTTCGTAGCCGTTTGGAATCGGCTTTAAGCAGTAGGTCCCGGTCTCATTAGCCCTCGTGTTGCAAAACAATAGATCGTATCACTCCAAACCAAACCAATAGAGACAGCTCTCCTGCTGCAAAGGTTCTATGGGAAGTTTACTTGGTTTACTGGCGCCATCTATCGACTAACATAAACTAAAACTATTAAAGTTATCGTTTATGAGCTTAAGCTGTATAGTATGAACTTGAGCAGGTTTTGCGACATTTCTAACACCCTCTTATTAACGTCTGGAACAATTAAGTTAATTTTTGCTATTTTTTTGTTACTTTAATAGTAAATTATTTGCTTGACAGTAAATAGCCTTATTTAAGCATGAAAAAAATTACTCATTAAAATGTCATTGAATATAACTTAGAAGCTTATATTTTTCTATCAGAGAATATTCATAATCTTAAATTACTCTAAACTTCCTAATATTACGCTGTTAAATAACTGTTAGGGTTTCTAGTGCTTGTCTCTACTAATAGATGTCGTTACCTCATTAACTCGCAAAAGTAGATAATTTTTACTCCTCCCGGTCTTAATTATCTTTCTATACTGGTTATTTTATTTTTCAGAGGTTAGTCTGAAATAAAATACCTTGAACCAATAAATAAGTAAAATCAAAGTTCTAATTAGGAAAAAGTTATTCTTAAAAAGTTAAAAGAAATTTTTATGTGCGAAACTTTAATATTTTATTTTCATGATAAACTATAAAATTTTGTATACAAAAATTCTAGCTAATTATATAAAGAAATTTTGAAGTACTTTTATGATAACCTAAAATTCATAACATTCCATTGGGGCGTTTTAAAACAATTACGTGCGGAATATCAATGTCATTATCAGACATTAGCATAAAATGGTAGACATTAACATAATTCAAACATTAAAATTAAAAGTTTGTTTTTATTTTAAAAAACCCTCTGGGATTGCTTACTGTTTCCATACGGTTCAAACAAATAACGGAATTGATAAAATATTAACACTAGACTGTTTTATTGTAACACTAATTTAAAATGAAAATTTTAAATTTGATTCTCTTAACCAAGGCAATTTATATATCAAATTAATTTTTAGACCAGCTCTATCCGACAAATCTCAATTCTTTAATTTTAATGAACTGCAACACTAGACAATAATTTCTATATCATAAAGAACACAGTCGTTCTGATAATTAGTTTGAATTAAAGAAAATTTTAACAAGATTCTAAAATTTCTTGATGTACATTAACAATCCACCCATTTCTCTCCCACTCTTTCCCTCCCTCTCCCTCTCCCCCCTCTCCCTTCTTCCTCCCTCCCTTCTCCTTCTCCCTCACTCCCACTCCCTCATTCTCACTCCATCTCCTTCTCCCACTCTCTCACTCTCCCTCCCACACTCACTCACTCCCTCTCTCACTCACACCCCCTCTCTCTCAGTTCCCCTATCTCCTCCCCCTCACTCACTCCCCCTATCTCACTCCCCCTCACTCACTCCCTCTCTCTCACTCGCTCGCTCCCTCTCTCTCGCACACGCACACGCACACACGCGCGCGTGCGAAAAAAAATGAAAAAAAAAACCTTTTGTGCAATAATTTTTAATGGGATTAATTCTTGAAAAATATTTTTATATAAAATTATAACAATTGCTTATGTTCAAGACTATTCGATACTGAAGGGAACAAAGTGAAGACCTTATAGCTTGGAGACCAGAATTTAACACACAACGATCAGGTATACTGGGACGTCACAGCTCTAAAGTAGTAAATGGTCGAGTGGTGTTGATTAAGACAAAATGATGACTGCAACCTTCAAGAAAACTAAAATATGAAGGCGTTTTATATTTATTTAGATTATTTACACGCTTTTAAAGCTAACTAACACATACTCTTTCCACGGACACCTACAATAGTCTCTTTCTCAAAGAATCTCTGTCCACCTCGAAAATAATACCGATCTCCCACTCTCCTCCTTTAAATTTTTGGTCGATGGTTGGTAGAACTACGGTCTACTTTTTAGCAACACGAGGGCTAATGAGACCGGGACCTACTGCTTAAAGCCAATTCCGAACGGCTACGAACAACCTTGCCTTAGTGGTACTCGAACCCACGAACTCCGGATCCGAAGGTCTGTGCCCTAACCATTCGGCCATCGTTCGGCAAATTTTTGGTCGAAGAACAGTGATCTTCGAAAACCAAGCCCCACAGCTGGATTTCTCCTTAGCGGTGGCTTCAGCTCAGTGAGATATACAAACTCCCCCTGGGGGATACTTTAAAGGGTCTACCAACATTGTATCTTTCTATCCTATTTATAAGCCCACGCTTTATTAGCTCTTGCAATATCCCATACAGTTTAGTAAAAACTGAATTTTTAATTAACAATGTCTAATCCATGTGTAGTAACACTGTACAACATTAATTATAAAAATGGACCGAAGTTAAGTTCAGTTTTTCGAAACATCCAGAATTTTCAAAAAGGTAGATTGTTGCTATTAAACTCGACAATTTTAAATATATCCCTTCAAATATAGCAAGTTTGTTTTTTTTTATTTTACTTCTAAACTTTATCCATTCACCGATGAAAGTTTTATTCATATCTTTTTCTGTGTCTGTAATTACCTTAAATTAATATTAACAAAGCTATAAGTAGTATTTAATTCAGTTATTTAGGTATATCAGAGAAAAAATGGTCAGTATTGGCAGTAGAAGTTAGTATTTTTTCAAATAGATTAGTATTGGGCGAAGATGTTATTCACTGCTATGGAAAACACTGTTATAGAGAGAATAGGGGATTAATGCTACGAACGGTACTACGGCTAGAGACTTCTATAAAAAAATCCCTTAAATGCGATACTACCATCCACAGAAATGAAGATATGCGTTCCACATGCTTGTGAAAAAAACCGTGCCTGAGTACATGATACTTTTCTTTCTCCTTTCGATTGACTTCAATACAGACAGAATAATACAAAATTATAATTCAAACTTGGCACAATAAAAACAAATACATTTTAATACCAAATTTTATTTCGGTAGGATGTGTCATGCTACAATACATGCTGTATTCTTTCTCAATATTACGTAAAATAACAGCAGTTCAGGTAATCCCAACCATTATTCTCAGAATAAATGCACATTCTCAAAAACTTAAATTACTAAAAAAGAAAAAGCAGATTTTAATTGAATAATTGAAAGGGGGAAAATTAATTTACAAAAATTAAGAGATATTTATGATCATTTAAATGCCAACTTCTCATTCATTCTCTCAAAAGTTTATTGAATCCTGAAGCGGTTTTAGTTTTGTGTCTAATTTTATATTGCCCTTCGATTTTTTTTGGGGGGAGGGTGTTCATAAGATGCTGTTTCTTAATTCTAATGTATCTCATTAAAATTTTATGCTTTGTGAAACTTTTACGAATGCCTTGTGTATTTTGTGCCCGAAGATTTACTAGTTTCGTACCTTTGAATTTTATTCAGTGCTTACTCAAGTGATAACAGATGCTATGTATATATGTATTTTAAAAATTATTTATCGTCGGTCTCATCCTTGTTCCTTTGAGATGTTTTCGATAATAGTAATGGTTTTCTCCCCCACCTTCGCCGCTACTAAATACTTAAAATCCCTTTGTGGTTGATCGTTTCGGCTTATAGTAGACCACCTTAATCCCTTTTTCCTACGCTACTGGCAACCTTTGCCAAGACCAACTTGCGAACCGATATCGGTAGGGTGAAATATTAGTTTATTAATATTTTAAGCTTTGTATTGGGATCTATACCATAGAGTTCACTTGTAAAATCTTGTTTATGAGGAAGAGGGAATCTCTCCGAGATTGTTATAGTGTTTAGAGCTCTATAGTCACCTTATACGGGGAAATCTGTTCCATTCGGTTTCAGGACCACGTGCAATGGGTTTAACCAGTTTAGTTTGCTTGGTCTACAAATTCCCTAGTCAAACCCGTATTGAAATTCTTGCTTAGCAATTTTCAATTTTGTGGGAAGCAGACGTCGGGTACGTGCAAAAACGGGTGGCTCCATGGTCTCCATACGATGAGCAGTGTTGTGTTTAATTGAATTGTATAATGTATGTGGTTTTAAAATATTCAGATACTTAGTAAATTGGTAAGTTTTGTTTTTCCAACTATCAGAGATATCAGCGTCGAATTATTTCTTACTTTCGAATCAGTGGAAATTAAAGACATCTTAGACTCAATGAGGTGACGATTTTTTAAGTCTATCAGTAAACCATAAAGTCAGCTCCGATATTAGTCTGCGATTACTAATGAAACTTACAACGCAATGAAAGATTATTACTAATCCGGTTCAGTAGGAATTTATACTCACAACTTACGAAAAACAGTTTAATGCTTTTAACATCCGTACAAAATATATTTTTGAACAAGGAAGCACACATACATCACTGCCACTGTGTATTAAATATTAATGTCCATTTTTACAGTCTCGTATAAACAGTCAGCGTTTCTTAAGAAAAATTTAAGTCACATTGCACGGAAAAATGAAACTTTTGTTGGGAGAATAAACTTGCCCCGTTTGTGGCATTTAAGTGCCTTTTCGTTAAATGTTTTGCGATACCAAAAAAAGACAGAATTTGAAATGGGTGACTGAAAACTTCCTGTATCAGCTTCAACTAAATTTGCGACCACGGGAACATGATCTAGTACGAAAATATTTTTAACTTTTTCAAACAATCCGGGAACCTGAACTTTTACACTTTGCATGTCAAGAGCTATTTGTTCAGAATGGACTAGTACATTATAATTACCCATTATTTCATTTGTTTTTATCTGCAAACAAAGTTAATTTTTCAACATCTTCGTCTGTTTCAGACGAAGATGTTGTCTATGTTATCTTGTATCTCTGTCGGTAAGCGTTGCACCTATAAAGTCTCACAAAATTCAGTATCCAATTTTCCGTCTGCTACATGTTTGATTTTACGGAGCAAATATGACGGTTTATAATCATCTAAGATAACTTCGAAATTAAACTTTTAATTTTAAGTTGTTGTGAATCTAAAATCTTCAATCAACCAATTTTTTAAAGCTTCGTACTTTTCTTTTACCGGTGGCGATGAAATTGCATAGCTAACAAAGTATAAAACTTCATCGGTTAGATTTGAAACTACGTAGAAATATATTGTACCATCATCTATTATCCCAGCTATGTGAAATTAGGACTCGATATTCCTAAATCATAAATCTGGGTTGTTCTCCCAAAATGGGGGCAGTTTTATTGCAACGCGTCTAACTGCAGTCTCGACTTCAGATTTTATCATCACGTCTTAGTGTATGTCGCTCAAATTGCCAAACTGTTCAAGGATTTACAAAACAAAAAGATTGGACGGCTTACCACTAACTCATTCTAAAATTTTCGTTTCATGTGTTTGAATTGCAGTTCGGAGCTTCATTAGTGAGGTTAATGCTTCTGAAAGTTGCTATTTGAAAGTGCCAGTCACCACTTTGCGTGTGATCGATAACGCAGTAATCATGATGCAATATCAACAGTTAAATGCACTTTACACTTTACAAAATTTACAGACTAATATCCAATAAGCCCGAAATACGGAGATAAAAACGGCGGGCTCTTCACTTTTATATTAAACAAACTACGATTCAAGAGTGGCAAATTAGCATTCGACGAGTCTTCTTCATTTTGCTTACGACCATGGCCGTCTCAGCTTTATGTACAAAAACCTGTAAATCGCATTTCCCTCAAGTTGCAGTGTTATCATCTAATAAAAATGTTTGGGTAGTAGTTTCCTCCAAACAGAAATGCTGGTTGAGCACCTGGTGTTTAGAATAGGATTTAACTTCGCTTGAAATTTTATTTGTTAGAATACAAAAAACATGTATAGTTCTTCAATAAATGTGCTTTAGAGTAGATTTAAGAAAACTGCAAATTGTTTACACAATTAAAAATTTAAAAGTAAAACGTATTTTTCAAGCAGTTTTGTGACAATAAAAATTTTTATTTTAAGTGTTTAACATAAGCCATTTGTCCCTAATATTTCCACTAGATAAAGACGCTCACTAGACATTTACAATAGGCTTGACGTGAGCCTGTGTGGGGGAAAGAAATAGGATAAGTCTAGTGCTCGCTGGCTGTTACTATGCAAACGGTTTTGTGAACTGAAAATTCTATAATACTGCATATCTTTCGTAAACAGTCAAGTAATGGCTTTCTTTTGAGATCAAGTAATGGCATTTTACATTAAGTAATTTAGCATGTGAAGTTTTTTCTTGGCAAATACATATTTTTATGTACGAATTGCAACAACGTCTGGCATTTTACATAACATATACCCACATTTCACGTTGCATTTCTCCCTATTTCTTCATAATACTTCATATTCCATTTACAGCAGTGTCCTGATTTTTACCAATATGATTTAGTTTAATATTTCAATTAAAAAATTGCATTTTTTTCAACTAGAGCAATTGCAAGAAAAAAAAGAAAGAAAGAAATCAGTGATACTAACATAAAACATTCTACTAAAACACCTTATTAAAATTGTGTAAAAAAAAAAGAACTAAGCATTTAGTTTATTGTAGATAAAATTCACTTTTGATTAATTTTGCCATATGATATTTTTTATCTATCCCATTATAATGTGTGTTTCAATTTTGATCCTTTTTTTTTTTTTCATTGTGATTGCGATCTCTAACCTCTCTACAAGGGCATTGATTGGTGTCTTCTTCCTAATATTAAATAGGTTAGATGAAAAGCATCAGTAACCTGTTGTAAAATAAATTGTTACCGTATTTTTAAACTCTCTTGTAAAATCTACTTTCTCACTAAATATCTACTTAGTAAATCTTCATCTAAATCTTGATTACTTCTTTTTTTCCCAGTACGTTATAGAAACATTTTACTACTTCCCAAAACGTTATTTTCCTGCATACAAAAATAACTTTTAACCTCTATATTTTAGAGAAAATTATTTTTTTATGTCGTTCTTCTTTTTAAAATTTATTATGGTATACATTATACATATCTGTTGTTGCTATGTTACTCACGGAACTAGCTCCATGAGTAAATAGTCAATTATATAAAAAGTACTGTAACTGTTACTTATAAAAGTACTGTTTACATTTGTATGCTAAGGTGTGTGTGTATAATATAAACTTATAAAGATGAAATTTAAGAAATATTATTTACTTTTAAGACCATTATATAACTACAGTAAGCGATATTCATCGTCCATAACAAATGAAACGGTTCGACAAATGAAAAATGATTTGTATAATGCAGAAAAGGCGCGTCAACAATCCTTGGTCACAAGAATTGAAAAAATTGAAGTAAAATATCTCGGCGTACCTGAAAACACTACTCTAATGATGAACAAAAATTTATCCACTCCTTTTAACTGCGCTATGCATATTAAAGAATTTCTGTGCGAAAGATCTGTTCTAGCAGAAGTAAATGGTACACTTTGGGATATGCACAGACCATTGACAGATGATTGTGAACTACGTCTATTAAATTTTCATACAGCTCCAGATGTATTAAACAAAGTTTTTTGGAGGAGCTGTAGTTTTCTTCTAGGTATGGTAATAGAGAAGGCTTTTAAAGATAAATATTTTATTGATCTACATAGTTGGCCTAAACCTAACATCCATAGTGGAAGTTATGTTTATGATGTAGATACTGGAATTCCAGATTGGAAAGTTACAAATGAAGAGCTGAAAGTTTTTACAACAATGATGTGCAAGCTTGGTTCAGAAGATAATCAATTCGAGAGGCTAACTGTACCAAAACATATAGCACTGGAAATGTTTAAAGAAAATCGTTACAAAAGTCAGCAAATACCTGAAATTGAAGGAGATGAAATTACACTTTACCGTGTGAAAGATCACATTGATATTAGTTGTGGCCCTATGATAGCTAATACAAAGTTTGTAGGTACTACTAAAGTAACTGCAGTTCATCAGCTTGATTATAATTGTGGATATAGGTTCCAAGGAATATCAATACCAAAACAGTTAACTCTGAACAGTTTTGCCTTTAGTGTTTTAGCTGATAGAGCCAAGAAACTTAATGTCACAGGATTAGGATCAGAATATGAATCAAAAGAAAACCGTTCTGTAATATCAGCAGATGCACGTATATGATTTTACAAATAAAATGTTGACTTTGAAACTTAGAAATTATCAAGTAGTTACAATTTTTTTTAAAAGCAATTTTTTTAATGTATGTTGTTGCATAAATATATATCTTTTATAAAGTCAGTTGTGGTATTTATTTTTAAATACCACAAATTGAAATCATTTTGAAAAATATATATATATTTTAGATATATATATATATTGTTAAATTTTATTTTTAAGACTGATGCAACCAAATTAAAAGATATTGTTTCTCAAATCATCATCTGTAATAGTTTGTATTTATCTGCATTATGCTGGCACCATATTTATAAGTAATTTAATTAATGCTGTATTTATAATAGCTAGCTAATTAAAGACATTTTAACAGTAAATATCTATGCAATAAAAAAGTATACATTTAATATTTTGTCATATTGAATGTAATTTTAATGTATGAGCCAATGAATTTTATTTAAATGAATAATCACAAGTTCATTTTTTTTAAAACCATATACTTAATTACTTAAGTATTAATCATTTCCCCTACTCCTTCCATTCTTCATTATTATTATGTATACTTATTTAGCATTTAGTTAAGTTTTAAAACAAGTATCAGTAACTTCTGTCTGAACTGTTTTTAACTCTGAATGTATAAATTTACATAATTAGGACATTAATTATTCTAATGTTTTAATAATATATTAAACATTTACTAGAGCATAAATACAAATGTATAGTTACTGAATTAAATTTCATTCCCATTTGTATATAGCATATTATTACATTAAAACTCAAAATAATATATGGTCTTAATAGGTACTCTCTTTTGTTTGTCAAGAACATTAATGGAGGTTTAATGTTACAAGGATAAGGATAGATATATACAGTGAAACCCGCTTAAGAAGTTTTCTAAGGGCCTAACTCATTAAAACTTCTTAAATAGGAAATCAGGAAATAAGCATTATTTATGCTTATGTGTGTGTGTATATATATATATATATATATATATATATATATATATATATATATATATATATATATATATATATATATATACAGTAAAACCCATTTAAGAAGTTTTCTAAGGGAATGAAAAGAGAAAACTTCTTAAACAAAATTAATTTTTTTAAAAACAAAATAATTACATAGATAATGAGGAGAGATTTTTTTCTTTTTAAAATAATATATAAATAATAGGTTTGGTTTGTCTCAAATTTACATTTTTTGCATACTTAAAAAATCAGTTAATAAAGGAAAACAACATAATTACCTTAGAATATCTTTAATTCAGCTAAGAAATTTTGCTTTAAACACTACTGGAATCAATTTTATAGAAAATATTGGTTATAGATTTTTGTTTTTGTCGGCAATTGATAACAGTTCAGCTATCTTAAGCTTTTAAAAACTTCTTCAGACACATTTTAAATAAAAATGGCAACAATTGTTTTCAGCCATAAACATTGACCTTTACAAAGAGAGAGAAAGGAGAAAAACACTAATCGAAAGGCAGCTATAAATGCGTTCTGTAAGTAAACTTAGAAATGAAAGAAAACTTTTTAAGTGAGAAAGAGTTTGGAATGAAATTTTATAAAGGAATTATTTTAACACTGTATGAAATGGGGGAAAAGTGGGTACCAAAAATTTAAACGGGTTTTAATGTACTTAAAAATTATAATATAAATAGACAATTACAAATTTACTTTTCTAACTGTGAAAAAGTATTTATGAAAATAACATATATTCAAATCTGATTTTAATATTACAATTGTGAGCTATCCATTGTACATTACAAATTATACTTGGGGGGGGGTAATATTACTCCCATCCATAGCATATCTTATGCTACACATGCTCCTTGTGTGGTGTTAAATGAGTAACATCTTCACAAATATTTTGACAAATATTCAACAGGCAAGTACCCCTGCATTAAAAAAAGCAACTCCATAAATTTTACAAAGTCCTAATGGCAGGGAATTCATTAACAAAATTATTGGAGATGAATCTAGGATACTTAATTGTCTAACAGAATATTTTGTCATGTTTTGTCAGTGTGACTAAATGCCATGTTTATCATAAAATCTATAGATCTTTGATGAGGCTTAATAATATAATAGATATAATAATAAATATATACTGTATAAGCAAATTAGATTTTAACAAGAACATCAATTCTCTTAAAAAATGTTTTAAAAATATAGATGTTTGAAAATATGCCAATAATATTATTACTTCTCAAATTTACTCTAAATTATGCAAATTTATAAAGTTATGATAAGATATCAAATTGCTTATTAAAATAATACTTTATAAGGGTTTTTTTTGTTGTTGTTGTTTGGGGTGCAATGATATACTGTTTTGCTGCACAACAGCTAATGAGACTGAAACCTACTACTTACAGCCAATTCTGAATGGCTAGAAACATGTGTCCCACCAGCGAAATTTGAACTATGGTTCCCAAAAACCACACCCTATCCATTCAGCCTTTTTTTTAAAAAAAAAAAAAAAAGATAGCCTATTGAAAAAATCACTTTTCATGCCTGTATAAAATTAAATACTAAAAGAAAAAATACAGTTTTACTGTGATTAGTTACTGAAGGTTAATTAATTTTATCTACTTATTAATATCCAAAAGCTTTTTAACTTGGAAGTAAAAGCAACTTAACATATATAAAACTTAATTTATCATTTTGAAAAAATTGTTTTGGTTTGCAGTGCTACAGTCTACTTTATTACTACACAAAGGCTAAGGAGACTGAGACCTTAATGTGAATTCTAAATGTCTACAAGCATCTCTGTTAGACCAGGAGTGGGATTCAAATCTATAAACTCTAGAACGAAATAGCAATGGCTTACCCATAAGACTATTGTTCAGTCACATTGAAAAAATGCTTTCTTTTTAAGGAAGTATTAAAATCTTTTTTACTATTAACTTTCTTCATGATAATACTGTACAAATAAAAAAAAAGAGGCATATTTTAATGTTTAATAATTCTTCTATGTAGTGTTAATAATATATTTAAATAAGGTTTTGTAAATTATATTTTAAAAGATGATGTACAAGAATGCGATTTATTATTTTTAGGTCATATATAAAAAAGCACACAATATAACAACAAAAAGTGTAGTACTGCATTCTGGTCTGGTAGATGAGGGAACTCTGGATATTTGATATCCAATAATATCACTATTTCACTGTGTAATTCTACAAATCATTATGGTTTGGTTTGGAGTGCTATGGTCTACTTTTTGCAACATGAGGGCTAATGAGACCGGGATCTACAGCTTAAAGCTGATTTGGAATGGCTACGAACATCCATGCGACTGTGGGATTCAAAAAAACGAACTCTGGTACTGAAGGCTAGCAGCCTAACCAATTGGCCATCGTTCGGCACAAATCATTATGAGTATATATATATGTGTGTGTGTGTACATGTGAGTGTATACCTGTTTGTTTCATATTTATTTGTTATTTATACAAGTGCACATGGTTTGCCATAGAATCACCCATTTTGGATAGGTATTCCTTGGTATCATGAAAAAGTACTGTTAAAATCTCTTCTGCTCCTTTTAAACTGTAATATCACAATATAACAGATGCAACAACTGCTGGTCAAAGACAGATGGCTGCAGATGAGTGTTGTTTTCATATTTTACTATGTAATAAAAGTGTTAACTAATTTGTAGTTTAACAAACATTAATTTATCTTGATAAAAATTGCTCTAGTCAAAATCTTTCAAATTAAGATTTAAGAAGCAAAATAATCTTATTCAAAAGCATGCAAAGATGTGTGTATTCAGTGAAAACTGCACCAAATCGTAAATAAGTCTTAAATAGAAGTTTAGTTAGTATGTTAAGTTCTTTGTAAGTATTGTTTATTCTGATACTTTTATCTTGGAAATCTTTTCAAGTCTTCTTAACACTTAACATGAACTTTAGTTGCATTTTTAGTTTTGTTTTATGTAAAGAATCTTGGGATTTAAATGGGATTATATATGCTTAGTTATCTGTGACTTCATCTGTATTGTCAAGAATTTACAGAAAATAAAACCAAAGAGATTATGCATAGGCTAATGTTAATACATAGAAAATAACCTTAGTGAAATAAGCACTCATGTTATTTCACTATAAAATTATCATTAACTACTGATATTTATATCTTTTGCTACTGGTCTTCGGGTAAAGACGGGTATGTTTTATGTATTAGTAAGAATCGAAGTGTTTTAAAATATATTTATATTGTTCTCTTTTTGTTCTCAGCTAATACTACTGACCTCAATATTTCTTTTAATTTGATTTTTTCTTTATTTACATTATTCCCAAACTTAATAATAGTAAGATAGTTGTGAAATGAAATTTGGTAGACTTTTATTCTTTAGTTTTGAGTTAATTGCAGTATCTGCATATCAATTTTTTACTTTAAAATATTTCTTTAACTTCCTCAGATATCTTTTTCCTCACTTTTTTCTGATACTTCTAATTTTCACACCAAGAAAAATACATTAAGGATATATATGGATTCTGTAATTAATAAATAAAACTTACAACATGCACATTATACATCCTGAAATTTAATATAGGCTCTATTTATACAGTTTATAATTCTGAAAATAAAACCCCATTCTGAGAGCAATGTAAAAATGCAACTTTCAATACCTTGTTTTGCTCTATAATTGACACATAACCAACAAGAAAAATCATGCAACTATAAAATAATAATAGATAAAATTTTATAAGTCATAAATGTGTGCATATCCTTCTATAATTATTTCAGGTACAAAATTTTTCAAAAAATTCAGCACAAGAGAAATAAAAATTGTAAATTAGTGTCTTTTTTTATTTTGATATTGTATAATGTAATATCACATATATATGTATACAGGGTGTGTAATGAAAGTCACTGGATTGATGCTGGCAAAGACAATTTATATCATCAATTACATTTTAAAATATGCAAAGTAAGTCCCCCTTGAAGCCATAACATGCTCCTAACATGTTTTCCATTGCTTGTACACCCCTAGAAACTCCTTTTCCAGGATTTTTCAATGGTACCTCGTCATGGCATCTTGAATGGCTTAGACCATCTAAAAATGGTTTCCTTTCATGAACCTCTTGAGCCAGGGAAAAAGAAAAAAGTAGCATGGAGACAGGTCTGAACTGTATGCAGGTTGTAATATTTTTCTTGGCTAGAAATGACTTGTTTGCCAATGAGGTATGGAAGGCTGCATTGTTATGGTGGAGAATCCAACTTTGCATACACTTTTTACCAAATATCTAATTTTTGCCTAACAATTTCATAGATTTATGTTTGGGACAAGTTTAGTTAATTCATGATTAATAGGACACTCTTTTGTCCATCACTATTCATGTGCTTCTACGGTTACAAGAAAACAGCAACAAATTCATGTTATATAAAACTTTATTAAAAATAAAATAAGAAACACCATAACAAATCACATAAAAAATCCTATCTGAGAACACATTGGGTTAGATAAGTATTTATTATTTTACTAGCCATTGGCAACCTGCTGAGTCACAGACATGGTGAGATCTTGACAAGATTTGCATGAGTAATAAATAATTTGCATATGATCCAATAAAACACAACTAAATTATTTATAACTTTCAAAAAATAAAAATATTAAATACTGTACATTTAAATATAACAATTCATAATATTAATAATGTTTAAAAAATTATACCATTATAATACTTAACCCTGTAAGGCTAAGTTCCAATGAAACAACTAAAATAATGATGTGGCTGAAAAAACTAAATACATAGTTTAAGAAACAAAAACACAATACCCTTTTCTCAAACATTTAACATAAAAATAACACAGTAAATAGAAACATAGAACACAAATCTCCAGATATTGACTTGTTGCCATACACACATATTGAACAAATCTATAAACACACACACACACACATATATATATATATATATATATATATATATATATATATATATATATATATATATATATATATATATATATATATATATATATATGTGTGTGTGTGTGTGTGTGTGTGTGTGTTAAGTAAATTTCAATTTAGCAAAAATCCTCTTAAATGCTTATAACAAGTTCTTTTAAGTGTTTTTGTGAATAAAATTTTTTTATAAGATTAAATTTATATATGATATCCAGTTAGCATAGCACAGTCTGTACATATTTTCTTTCACTGCCTCTGACACAACAATAACTCAGCTTTCACTGAACTATGTGCTAATGTTTGTGTGACAACTCTCTAGACAAGAGGCATTCCACCTAGGAATATGCAATACCCTTTATGAATTATTTCCAATACCTTTTATGAGCAAGATCACTTGCTTAGTTGGTATTAGTGTAAACTGTAAGTCAAAGAGGTAAATCACTTAAAAGATATTCTATATCTAAATCTAGAATTGAGGCCAGATAATACAATATATTTTTCAATTTTACTAGTGGGACTTAGGATTTTCAAAAAATTGTGAAAGTATTGCAATACTATAAACAATATCAGGTCTGGATCTTGATGTTGTAATACATAAAAAAAACCTAGTAGGCTTCTGTGTGATATACTTTATATAAAGACCTTTTCTCATATTGTTTTAAGACATTCTATCATGTTGGAAAAAAACTCCTGCGGCTAAAGCTATATAAGTCTTACAAAAAATATCACAGCTAAGCTTTTTGATAATTTTGAAATTCAGTTCTATTGACTAATAAATAATCCTTTTTCGGTGCAATCAAACTTAATACTTAAAAGTTGATTAATAGGAACAAAATTATTGATATCATAAGTACCCTTAATTATGTGGATAACTTCTTGTAAAGTCTCATTATTTTTAGCATATATAAAGATATCATCTACACCAGTGGTCGGCAAACTAATTAGCCAAAGAGCCCAATTTGAACATTACAACAATTTTTAAAAAAATTGGGAGCCTAATCTGCCTGTTTAGTAAACTTTTATTCCACTAAATTAGTAGTACACTAAATAAAACTAAATTTCATACTTATTAAATATTTATTAATAGTAGATAAGATAAAACTGTTCACACTGTAACTGCTGGTCTGTGATGTCAATTTGCATCTCCCCACTACTTTAGAAAAAGTATGCACAGACATGCTAGTGGTACCTTTGTATCACACCAGAGTACACTGAAAACATACGTACAATTTCAGCCGGTAGCTTGTACATGGTTTGTGTTTACTTTTAAAAAAACTAATAAAATGAAACTATGTTCGTTACAGATTTTTACAACAATATAAAATTTTAATTACCTATCTATCTTTAAACTTAAACAAAAAGTTATACTTGTTCTCAATTAACAGAAGAATTTCAATTTATCAAAATAAGATTAACTTTTTTTTCTTACCAAGTTTTTTTTAAAATGAAAATATTATTGCACCTTCTGTTGATATTTGTGCCAGAGCTGCACATAAGGAGCCAGAGCCACATGCGGCTCTGGAGTCACACTTTGCCGACCACTGATCTACACTAACTTGGACTATAGCTTTATTTTTCTAATTATATAAACATATACAGTCCAGGTATTTCTGTAAATCCTGCTTTTAATAAATTTTATGCAATTATGTATACCAAAACCTCCTACTTTAGTTTGATGCATAAACTAACTGCTTTATGCAATTTTAAAATATAGGTCTCCTTACCTTTGACTTTATAATCAATCAGTGCTTTAGATACAGATTTTTATATATCTTTCATAAAGGTATATGCATTTCACATCTAGTATGCGATGAGCCCAAGCTAACACAACTACAAATAACAGGAATAGAAAATTGGTCACAGGATGTGTTTCTTCATAGTCTTTGCCTTCAATCTGTTTATTTCCTAATGCTACTTGATAATGATACTACCTAATAGTCTTGATTTACAGCTAGCTAAATGTACTTTTGTATTTTTTTATAGTGAACACCCCTTTAGATCCTATTACTTTAGCATTTTCAAAATAAATGACAGCACTTCAAATTTCACAGTCTGTATCTCAGTATCCATTGCTTTCTGCCATTTATCTGTCTAAGGAAGCTTCTATGATTGTGTTATTGACCTTGGAAATTGAATAACAATGTAGTAAATTTCTCCACATAAGCATTCCTCTTCAGGATTATCAATTGTTGCTTCCCTTTCTGCACTTTCATCTATAGATTCCATCTTATTTAGTTTTAATTTATGCATAGCTTGATCAATTGTTGAAAAATTGAAATTGTCAGTGTTATACTGTAGCTTATTTTTCGCCCAACATTTCTGTGCATCATTCCTATTTTTAAGTATCATCCATCAGATGTTATACAATAAGTATATTATCATTCTTCAGTAACTTCATATTGCTTTTCCTTCCACATTCTCGTGAAAGTAATTTTGTCATCAGCTGAATCGTCTTCACTCAACATACTGTCTGAATACCTAGTGTTCAGATTTTCTATTATCCACTTCTAAAGTAGTTCATTGTGAATTGCTCTTTTTTTATTTCCCAGTCTATAATGCAGTTTTCCATATGAGTTTAAATAACCTCTACTGGCATAATTTCATTCTCAATTTTTGCTTCATCAAAGGTTAGGTTTCTCATTTCTATAATCAAGTTTTCTTATGGAAACCCCATTCTATACCCACTTGTTCCTAATCCATATCCAACTAATATTCCTTTCATTTGCTCTAGGTTGTAACTTGTTTTTCTATTTTGATGATTCAATTTATCCCAATTTATTAAGATGTTTAATATAAGTTTTTCACCCATACTACCTCTGAAATCGAATATATCAGATAGCCTTATTCTAGGTGCAATTTCAATGATAGTCATTATAGCTTCTACCCAATGATATTAGGGTAGCTTAGTAGCTGGAAGATAAGCTCTTACACCTTCTAAAAGAGTTGAATTTATCTCTTTGGAATTCTATTCATTTGCAGTGAATAAGAATTTGTTCTTTCATGTTTGATTCCAAAGCTGATAACATGTATCCTATCTTTTGATTAAAGTATTCAAGTCAAATGTCACTTCTATAGACCCCATGTTTTCTTTTATTTTGTCTCTCTACCAGTACAATAAATTGCTTAAATTTAGAAACAACTTCATCTTTAACCCTTTAGCGGACAGTGGTTTCACAGCGAAACCTCTTAAACATTTTTTTCTCTAATTTTTGAAGAACTATGAATGGGTTTTTTTTTAATTTTTTATGTTTTTGACATTTAAGACTTACAATAGACGATAGTGCCGCATTGAGTTTATTTTTTTCTGCATTTAATCTATTTTTCTTTCTGTATTTATACTTGCCGTACCTGGAAAGTTAGTCATTCGATTTTTTTTCACTTATGACCCTACACAAAAGTATCTATTCAAACAACACTTATAAATTGTTGAACTATTTATTTATAGTTTTTTAAGAACACTTATTTATTGTTCTTCCAATATAATTAAAATTTTAAAAAGTATTGTATTCTAGCTGTACAAGGGGATGGGTTTGTCAGTTAACCACCCTCAATACCTCCTATGGTATCCTCTGAGGCAAACCCTCTAATGATTGTAAAAAAAAATATATTTAAACATTTTGAATTTATAAGGTTTATATATATTATTTATAAAGTAATTTCATTAAATTCCAAAGAATTTATGTAGGTGACCTTTAAAGGGTTAAATAAAGCCCACTGAATAAAATCATTTAAAAATGTAAGATATATCTGTAGTCTTTCATTAAGGAAACTGTAGCTGGTCCCTTAACATCAGTACGGACCAACTGCAATAAACTAGATAGAGGATTTTATACAAGGTAAATCCAGACTACACTGGGTACTTGGCAAGTTGACACAGTTCAAGTTTTTGCACACATGACCCACATTTTCTTTCTCTCTCAATTTGTTTAGGCTTTTGATAGTGGAAAGTCAACCCACCTGTCTCTTGTCCTGCACATCTTATCTCCTCTCCTTGAAGTCCTCTCTTTATGCCAGTTAAAACCATCAATCAACTCAAACACTTAGTGCCAAATACTGTTTTTAACATTTCAGGTGTTTCTATTCTAGATTTCCTGAGTTTGACACAATATTGCTATTTAACGGAATATGCCATTTTTTTCCCTCACATGTTACTTGGACAAGGCTCACTAATTCCACAATCATCATGCTCCAGCTACTTGTTGACGAATGGGACAGGGTGCTTAATTATGATTCCACTAACCCTACCATGCACAGATTTCTCCACTCAATATAGCAAGTACAAAATCCCACAGCCTGTCCAATTACTTTCGGGAGATACACTGTATTATAATTTCAAATGATTATGACTTTTGGCAAATAAGTTTTAACTAATATAAATTTTCATTTTAAATATGAACAAAGTACTTAGCAATTGTTAAAATATCTGTTTATATTTTCAGTATAGCTATTAATAGTTATTTAACAAGACTAACATATTTTTAATTTGAAATAAAATTTAATATTTGTTCTCAGTGAAAAAAATTCAGGCAATTGAAGTGAGAGTTTTGAATTTATATCTGTAAGTAATTATTAAAATAAGTATTTAATAATGTTATAAATACAAATATTACACAATATTGATTGTTATACCTGAAATATTAAATTTAAGAACAGCTATGGAACAATAAATTAGAAATAAAATATAAAAATTAATATACAAAATTACAATAGACCTATCTCTAACATGACAATTTATTTTCAATAATTCCATACAAGTTATAAAAATAAGAAAATAACAATTGCTTTTGATAAAATCATGCTGTACAGATAAATCTTACTTGTAAGAATATGTAAGTTACATGAAAAAAGAATATAGTAAATGTATTTTAACTTTTTGATAATTTAAGTGTAGATTTGGTAAATTGGTTTTATATTTAAGTGTTCAACTTGTATTTCAAGTAGACAAACAGATATAAAAATATATTTATTGCTATTTATCTATACTTTACCTAATACATCAAGTTTATAAACTATAATTCTACCAAAAAAATCTGTACTTGTATTAAATACAACTCGGAGGGAATCAGTTATTTGTCCTTGAACTGGAAATACTTAGAAAATTATGGGAAAATTACATATGAACAGATTGAAATAACTAATGAAAACATTTTTTAAAATACAAACAAGCAACGTAAATAAATTATTATAGAGTACAAAAATAGTGAACTAATTGTAAGATTAATTTAAATTATAAATGCATATAAACAAAAAAGTTACATCTTAAATCAAAAAAATCATCTATGTATAAAACAGATTATGTATAAAACAGAATATATCACTTTTGAAAAATAAGTATTAAACTAAATGGTTGAAATAATTTAATACAAATTAAATACTTTAGCAATAATTTAAATATGACCAATGATTTTTCAAAAGCAAGTATTTCTAACAAAACACATAGCAGAAAGATAAGTAAATTTTTAAGGTTTATATCATTTTACTCAGAAAACAAGTGGCTATTTGGTACCCAGCTGGATATCTGAGCTAAAGATCCAGTTATCTGGGCAGCAAATTTGATATCCAGAGGCAAAATTTTTTACTCTCAATGAAACACTGAATTTTGAAAATTTAATGAGTTATCATTTTTTAATTTAAATTTAAATTGTCTTAAAGATGTTTATAAAATAGAAAAAAATTACAGGGTAAAATGGTGGTTGAAAAAAAAAAAAAAAGAAGCCATCAGTGACAACATATGTAGACCATCTCTTAAACTTAGAGTATAATGCAGGAATAAAACAAGAGAGGCTGTCTCCTTTATCCCTAGAATTTATGGTTTGGGAATTTGGAAACTCCACCCTACTGATGAAAGCAAGCATATATTTTTTGGTAAATTTCAGTGACTAGAAGTCAAATGGGCCTTTAAAAGGACTGTCAAGTCACAACAACAAAAGGCTCTTATCAGCTCCTGCATTCCTTTTTAAATTAATTTTATCCACTTATAAATCTCTAAAATTATTTAACTCAAAATAAAACTAACTACATGTGATTTAAAATTAAAACAATATTTTTTTTAATAGATGAATAAAATTTAACATTTTGAAAAAACAGTTGTCACCAAGGGTGCATAAATAAATTTGTTTAATGGATACTTCCTTCATGAAAATATAGTACAAATATGGGAAAAGGGTATATTTTAATTTTTAATCTTTTTTCTATATAGCATTATTAATAAATATGTATCTAAAATGAAAGTTATGAATTAGTTTTTTATACATTTAAATATTTTTAATGGCACATAAAATATTTTGTAATCTCTTTTAGAATTTATATATATATATATATATATATATATATATATATAACCTAAAATGTAACAAAAGAAAATTTTGGAAGGACCATATGTCTTATACTAAAATATCTAGACGTCTGTACCCAGCAGAAAAGAGAGCTCAGGATTTCTGGTTATACATGAAATCTTTATTCATTTCATCCCTAATTTTAATTTAGTAATAAATATCAATTTAAAACCTGACCCCTTAATAACTTAAAATAAATTAAATATTTTATATTCTTTCACTCATATTCAAAAATTTAAGCAAATAACAAAAGATATGATATAAAAGTTGAAAAATAATTTGTTAGTGTTTTTGAATACTATTTATACATTAAAAAAAAATTATTTTTACTTTAAAAAACTCACATAATAGTGGTTAGAGAGGTTTAATTACTTGACTCACACAAGCATAAAAGAGTTTTAAAAAAAAATAATAGTGAATACCTTAATACTAAGAGAATCTTTGAATTATTGATAGTGTTATAATTATTTTTTACTACCTGAGATGTAATTTTATAGTCAGCTGAAGTTTGAGGCTTGTTTAAATAAATAGAAAAACTCAAGCAAAAAGCTAAAATTTATTATAAATGTCAATATTTCAATTACTTTCTAAACAAAATGTAAAGTTTTAGCTCCAGTTATCTCAACTAAGTATACCTTAGTTAATGGATAAATTTTAAAAATTCAGTAAAGAATTCATAAGAAATTTTTAATTAATAAGTATAATATGAACTAAGATAAAATTATGAATCTATTTTTGGACCAAAAAAATTAAATTATTTACTAAGTATGCTATACAATAATATAATCTTAAAGAATATTTAACATTAAATTTAGAAAGGATATTTGCAAAGAATTATTATCTTCTGGATAAATTGATTTGAGTTTTTTCATTTCACCATTTTCTTTAATTTCTATCCAACAATCTTTCCCAACAAATCCACCTTGAAACTGAATATGGAGTTCTTCTAAAGTAGCATCTTTCATAAAGTCAACTTGCAACCACTGAGGACTTCCCTAAATTAAAATAAAACAGATGTATGTATTAATATATATACAATTATTTTTAACATAAATTTAAAAAATCTTTAATAAATATTATTCTACTGATATTGCTTAAATTTATGCAGACATTTATTTGTAATATTGAAAGCTATACAACAGTAGAGTAATATAATTTCGCACATATAGTCTACGGGCTATCTGTGTTTAAAGTACAAATTTTTTTCAGCCGCGGACTATCTGGTGGTTGTTCATTGCTCAAACCATCAAAATCAGAAGAAGGGGTGAAACAGCATGGGCGATTATCAAATGTTAAAAAAAGCACAACTCATGAGACACCAAGAAAACATTGTATTGGTAATAAACAATGAAAAAAATACAACCCAAAAAGAAGAACGAATTAGTAGAAGCTAGTAGTGCAATCTTAAATTGTGTCCTGGAGTACGGAAAAATATTGGTAATAACTATTTACAGCTCCAATTGACAACACTAAGTGGATGGGTTCAAGATCGAAAGTTGAGGGTCAAAGATTTCACCAGGAGCCTCAGTCGTAACAGAGTGTTTTGTTTTCAAAGTTTTAATTTGCGGTAATATTGGACATTCATTATGTCTTTAAAACATCGTTGCAGTTTTTTAAGCTGAAAGTAATTCAGAAGGTTGTCATTGAAGTCAATGAGAAAACAGTAAGAAATTGGAGTAAGCAAAAGGAAACAAAAATATGAGAAGAAAGCTATCCAATCATCGTGGAAAAATACAATGGCCTGCATTAGAAGACAGTTTACAAAGCTGGATTCTCGAACAGCGAAGTGTAGGCCGTCTCCAAGGCTATGGCAGAAGAAACAATTTCATATTTTAAAGGTGGAATTTATTGAGCCTAATCCAGACTTTTCAGCACTCTACTGTACTTAGGGTTTGATTCTTAAAATGATTTAATATTGCCATACTAAAATACATATTTTTGCTCATACAATCTGCAGACTATCTGATGATTTATGAAATTTTTTAAATAAAAATTCGCGGCTGCAGACTATACGTGCGAAATTACAGTAAATACAATTAGGATATAATACAATCATTCATCAAGGTTTATATGCTCCTAAAATAGCAATATGGCCATATGAAACACCTCAGACTTAGTCCCTAAACTACTAGTTCTACATTACCATTCACTGATATAAACCAATCACTACTTAAATTTGTGTTAAAATAAAAATTAATAGAAAATAAATTAGATATCCTTACTACCATACATCATAAAAATGGTTTATATAAATAAAATACTGATTTATTTAAAATACCTTTTACATTGAGGTAAAAACTTGAGGAACTACTAATGATTCAATTCAAAAAACTAAAATAATTTTCATGAATTAATGGATTAAAAAAATGGAACTGTCTATTAATAAAGGACTTATTCTAAAATGACTAAACTTAACAATGGACTTGTGGGCTTGTACCAAAAAGATCATTAAAAAAACATATAAAAGAAATGAATGTGTTTTGGTTTATAAGGAAAACAGTTATAACATTTGTTAATTAAGAAATCATAATATAAATTCTAATATAAATAAAAGTAATCCTAGCAACTTACAGTAGAAATTTTCTTATATATATATATATATATATATATATATATATATATATATATATATATATTTGAATATTCAAAGCTAAATAGTTAAAAAAAAAAAATCTCATTTAATACCCCCAGAAAGACAAAGGTAAAATATAATTCATTTCTAGTTCATGAAAATAATCTGTTTTAAGGCATATAAAAAACAAAACCTATGAAAAATTATGATTACTGATAATTTCTCCTACAAATATAATTGAAATGTGTTATTTTAAAATAATTCTCATCGTTTATATATAGCTCTCTATTTATATGTGTGTGTGTATTTGCCAACAGGGATATATTTTTTAAATGTAGAAGTTGCATGCAACTATAACTGACTAATGAACAATAATATACAATTAAATATAAGTTTCTAATTCAATAAATATATTTGAGTTTTTTTTCTTTTCTGTGTTTAACTTCAAATAAAGCACTGAACTCTCTGAAACTGTCTTCTGTATCTTCACATATGGCAGAATTCTATAGTAGAATTCCAGTTGGCTATTTTGACAGTTGTTCACCTCTTGGTGGTTTTGAAGTGATTTTTAGAGGTGAATTTGGCAATGAGAGACGAAAATATGTGCTTTGCTTTAGATAATTTTAATTCTCTCACTTCTCAAAAGGTAGTAAAAAGTGATAAAAAATACCCTTTTTTTTCTTCATGGAGTGGATATTAATCCTGAAGAAAAAGGGGGGGGGGACTCACTTACAATAAGTGCAACTTATAACTTAAGACTTTGAATGAACCAGGAAACTCTTCCCAACTCTTTTTTCCTTTAACTGAAGAGTTCTACCTTGTATATGCAAAATTTTAACACATAAACAATAGTTTTCTGTCTAGTGTTGATATGATCTACTCTAAATGATTATGAGAGAACATTTTCAGAAAATGCAATGTATGCTAGATATAATAATATAAAAAATCCAAAACAGAAGTAACCAGTGCTCACTTATAAAATAATGCCTTGTATATTTTAATAATAAGGAAATAAAAATACATAACATAAAAATTTGAAAGAAGTTTTAAAGCTTATCTTCATGAAAAGTTTTAAAGTACTTTGAAGTGACTGTCAAGTCCATCAAGAATGAAATGGGAAAATATTATATTACAAACCTGTGCAGAATTCCAACATGTATCATCACAGTTATCAATCATATATTGCTTTCCATACTCTTTAGAATTCTTATTTAACACAGAACTGACTCTATAAAATAAAACTGTACATTAAAATGCAGTTAAATCAGATACTAAAAATTTTTGAAAGATTTAAAAGATTTTGAATTTTTGAAGGCCCCTCCCTACTATGGTCCACTGCAAGCCATCACCACCGTCTGGAGGAGCTTTGGCTTATCGTGGCCAATGGCAGCAGACAATAAAATAGCCTTGACAGACGATGGTTTCCGAGGCGGTTTTTCTCTAAAGATCAAAGGCAGCCAAATGAACTAAAGTGCGCAGTGGACCCTATGGATGAATCAATCTGCTCAACTCATTTTAGGGGCCCAGCGTGTGGATGCGACCCATGAACCATCGTTCGAGGTCACTATCATGAAGTGGTGAACAACTGGCCATAGTGTGGAGGCTACATCAAACACTTTCATTGTTAAACACATTGTCATACAGGTATTTTCCTATATGTTGATTATGCAGTAGTGCAGGATAAGCAGTGAATTTGTTGAATATAATTTTACAAATATAGTAATTCAAAAAATTTTCACAATAGAAAATATTTTAATGAATAGCCATGGTTATTATAATTCTCTATAAGTTACAAATCATTTAATTTTTTTTAAGTATACTGAATATATTTTTTCTATTCATGGCCTATCTCAAAGACTATACAAAAGTAAGAGAAGCTTTAAAAATATCTTACAACACAATGGTACAGTTCTAGGTTTTATTACTATAGTTTACTCAGTAAATTAAACAGAAACCTTGAATTTCTCTTTTTTAACTCATTAATACCAAGCATCCAATTTTACGATAAAATAAAAAATAGTTTGTAGAATTTCTGTTTTCTTGGGATGGTTTTTCTTCTCAACAAAGGTAGATGGCAATCTTACAAATAATGAATCAATTTTTTGAGTATCTGCTATTATTTATAAATTTGTCATTTGGATCAACATTACTTGATTTTCTGAAGCTTAACACATAAAGTTACTTATTCATTCAGTAGGTAGATGGACTGAAAGCATGACAAAAAGCTATATCTATTATAAAACCCCTACTTTATTGTAACGTGTTTACATATAATACTAAATAAATCTCTTATCACAGTCTCTCTCTCTCTCTCTCTCTTCTTTTTTTTTTTTTTTTTTTTTGTAAATGGCATTTTATGATGCTAAAAATGATAGTTGATCATTAATGAGGTCAAACTGTAACATTCAAAGTTGTATAATTTTCCCATTTCTTTTATTCTCTGCAGTTCACAGAAACTTATATTTAAGATATTAATATACAGGGTGTTCCAAAATTAATGAGTATATTTCATGTTCAAAAAAAACAAATAGAACAAAACGAGGTACATACATGTTTATTATTTTCTTATAAAGGAAATTTAAAAGATTTACATAGTAATATTTTAAACATTAAATAATTTCCATATAAATGCCATTTGTGGCAAGCAAATTATCCATCAGATATTCAATTTGAAGATTTTTGCATCAATTTCAGCAAGTATTTCTCAAATGACCTCAGTAATTCATTACTATAGGTCATCAATATCTAGACCTGGAGTCATGCATACGCTGTCCTTACCATCCCTATTAAACAAAAGGTCAAGGACTATAATTTTTGGAAATCTTGGCAGCCATGATATCTGGTGATCAATCCAACAATCCAGAAAAGGTTTTATCTACCTCCACTTGAACTATGTAACCCCAGTGTGGCAGAACATCACCTAGTTAAAAGATAAGTAAAGGCTGATGACCTTCAAATTGAGGAAAAACATACCACTCTAGCATGCCTAGATATGTAATTCTTTTACTGTCTATTCGATGAAGTAAAATAGCCCAAAAATTCCATCTGCAGCCAATGTATTACAATCACTTTTGGGCTATTGTGTGCTGTTCCACTTACTGTACAAGAAGATTCAGGTTCTTAAATTCAACAGTTATGACAGTTAACATACTAGAACATAGAAGTTGCTTCATTGGAGAAGATGACATTTTTTAAGTCAAAACTTAAAATTTATGTATAAAACTTTGAAGTCTTCCACTGTTTTAAATTTTTATGGTCTCTTTCTAAGAAAAAAAAAACATGTAAGTACCTCCTTTTGTTCTGTTTATTTATTTATTTTCAAACATGAAATGTACTCAATAATTTTGGACCATCCTGTATATTCAGTTTAAAGGATTTAGGCATTAATAGGTTAACATAAAACATCAAAAATTTAAATGACAAATTAATAGGATTTAAAAATTCTAACCATGTAGTTAGGACAACAAAATGTTTTGTATTTTAATAGAGTACAATGTTAAAATTAACATACATAAAAATACATAGCAAAAACAAATGTGTTTGGCAAAAAATAACATGTAGTAGTTTCAACAACTATAACAGGTATACTCTCTAACAGGTATCCTCATTTGATGCATTAATAAACTTTGATAAGAGATGATTTGGAATCTTTCAACAAGCAAACAAAAAGAAAGAAATTGTTTAATTCTGCGAAATTTGTGCCCATATGACCCAGTGTATGTGCTTACTGTTTAGAATTAATCTACACTGTGATCATAACAGAATACAAGCATAACAGCAGTAACTCTAATAGACTCTTATATAATTCGTACAATTAGAAAACAGCGGCGAAATTAAAGCAAGTACTAAATGATACAGTATTCTTTGGAAAAAAAAAAAACTCAAAGGAAAATATTTTTTTAATTAAAAAGTCTGTTTTATGGTGGATGTTTACGTTTCATTTACTTGAAATTATCAAACGTAAACATTACCAAAGATATCTAATATATTATTTCAATATTTTTACGCATGAGAAAATTTACATAATTTACAAATATGAAAAGATTAATGTAGTAAATGTATAAATAAACAAGTGTTAGAAAATCCGTGTTAAATTGTTTTATTTAAAATTCGACTTGTAATTTTTATTAAATTTGTTTAAATCGTAAAATTCTTCAAATATGAAGTGTGATGTTATTTTTAGTCATAAGAAGTAATATGTTAACGAGTAATTAACTTAAAATTTGGAATTTAAATGGCCTAATGTGTGTGCTAGTGTCGTCCCATTTTTGTGCTAAATATTTAAATAGTTTAAGATTATATACAAATTAACTCACTTCAGGCATGAATTTTTAATAAGGGATAAACTCATGTCTCAACCACTTTGTAAACTGTTAGCTATTTACTAGTAAATAATATCTGACAGAACGACTTGTTTCCTAACCACGTGAAATTCAGATGGATAAAAATAAACATAAGAATGACTTGACGATAGATGTTGACGTAAGGAGTTCAGCTGAAGCATTGTACTTGAAATATCGCCAACTCGTCTATATTTCAAGATCGTCTATATTTCTAATAACTACTTCCTATAGGAAATAATCATCACTATTATGAATCGTAATCGCAATATTATGAGCAGTGCAAATGCGTCCAAATTATCCCACCCATTTTTCAAAATAGAATTTTTTTTTTCCAAAAAAATTAAGATTTTGTGCATTTTTTGGTATTATTCTATTGTTTTTATAAGTATTTCAATTCTTTTGGTTCATAACACAGGTAAGTGTATCTATCAGTTATATATTCTATAAAATTTAATGAAAAATACGCATTAGAATTTGGTATATAATGTGTGGCGTAAATGACAGTTTTCACTAAAATTTTGATAAAAAATGACTATATATATTTTAAATTTATGAAAATTTCCTTAAAATTGCTGTTACATTCATTGTTTAATTTTGAACTATAGTATTAAAATTCAAATTTTATGTTAAAAAAATGCTTCGTAGGTAATCACATACTTTAAGCTTTTAGTAAGCATAGTGAAATTTTGTTGAAAACTTTATGTATTAAGCAAACTGTATGTGAAAATAAAGGAATTTTTAAAGTAGGCGTCAATTTGAGTATGATTAAAAATTCCTTTAATTGCCAAGAAAAAAAAATGTATACTAGAATTGTGCTTTTTTAATATTTCGATAAAGATATGAATAATTTGACAGTGGGATAAATAGATACATTTTTTTTTCTTTCTTTAAAATGCACTTTTAATATCTTATTTATTGAAAAAAGATAATTAAATGCATGTGTCTCAGGAGGCCGAATTTTAGAGATCTACTCATGAATAACGTAAAAGGAAATTTTAGGCATGTAATATGAATAGAATTCAGAATACATCAAGCTGAAGTTGACAATTGATGAAAATAAATCAATCATTTTGAGATTACCGAGCTTTAACTACTGTTAGTCACAGTTTGGAAGTTCGGTGATAATCTCATTAAATAATTCTGCTCATTAAAAATGATGAGTGTTTAACAAGATAGTCTTTAATAGTGAATAAGTACTTTAGTAGTTAATACTGAGAACTTCTTTTATGAAACGATTTCAATTTAAAATGATGAAAAAGGAAAAAAAAAAAGAGGAGAGGACAGTCATCAGGATAAATAAAACACAAGTACGGTTTATTTATTTATTTGCATAGCAGCCTTTACAATAAACAATTTCACCTGAAGGATGATAGAAAATCAAAGTCAGAGAAAGAATTAAATAAATAAAACAAACAAATTAGAAATTTTCACATTTGTACATAGGTTAAGGCCGAGCCGTCGGATCCATATTGGCACATATCTAAGTGACTGAAGAGCACTTAAGTACAAAATAAATTAATTGCTTTTATGCAACGGTGTCTTTCCTTTTGATGGAAGGGAATCCACCCAATTTGCCAAATAGGAGGTCAGATGCTCCTGAATCTCCAAATCTTCTGTACTCGTGTGTTATTCCGGTGGGTCCACTTCCAAATAAAGGTTCTTGCTTAAAAGACGCTCCAAAACCAAGAAAGGGTTCGTCATCTAAAGCTTTCTGTTCGAAGCTTTCATGTTCTGGAAGCTCATGGAATTCTGGCACTTCTTTAGAATCGATATCCAGTCCATGGTGTTCTGGGGCCACGTTTTCGTATCCGTGAGATGCAAGTCCATGCCACTTGTGATCGTGACCAAATTTGTGTTCATGTCCGTGCTTGTGTCCATGTTCGTGTTTATGACCATGTCCATGCTTGTGACCGTGTTCGTGCTTGTGCCCGTGTCCATGTTTATGA
Source organism: Pardosa pseudoannulata (assembly GCA_032207245.1). Classification (NCBI taxonomy): domain Eukaryota; kingdom Metazoa; phylum Arthropoda; class Arachnida; order Araneae; family Lycosidae; genus Pardosa; species Pardosa pseudoannulata. The sequence continues at coordinate 184,999,956 of CM063505.1, read as the reverse complement.
CCGTGCTCGTGTTTGTGTTCATGTCCATGCTTGTGTTCATGCCCATGTTTGTGACCATGTCCATGCTTGTGACCGTGCTCGTGTTTATGTTCGTGACCATGCTTATGGGCATGTTGATGACCATGCTTGTGTTCGTGTCCATGTTTGTGACCGTGTTCATGACCGTGCTTGTGAAGATGCTCGTGTCCGTGCTTGTGTCCATGCTCGTGCTTGTGACCATGTTCATGTTTATGTCCGTGCTCGTGTTTGTGGCCGTGTTCGTGTTTGTGACCGTGCTCGTGTTTGTGACCATGCTCGTGCTTGTGTCCGTGCTCATGCTTGTGTCCATGTCCATGTTTATGGGCATGGTGATGTTGATGTCCGTGCTTGTGACCGTGTTCATGTTTGTGTCCATGTTCGTGCTTGTGTACATGACCGTGTTTGTGTCCATGTTCGTGTTTGTGTCCATGTTCATGCTTGTGACCATGTTCATGTTTGTGTTCATGTCCATGTTTGTGACCATGCTCGTGTTTATGTTCGTGTCCATGCTTGTGTCCATGCTCGTGCTTGTGACCATGTTCATGTTTATGTCCATGCTCGTGTTTGTGTCCGTGCTCATGTTTGTGTCCGTGCTCGTGTTTGTGTCCGTGTTCATGTTTGTGTCCGTGCTCGTGTTTGTGTCCGTGCTCATGCTTGTGCCCGTGATCGTGCTTGTGTCCGTGATCATGCTTGTGATGATGGTGATGGTGGTGATGATGATGATGATGGTGCTCACTCTTATCCTTGATCACGATGACCTTCTTATCATCATGGCTAAAATAACATAAAGAGATAATTAATTTTAATAGTATTTAAAATATAAGCCAGTAATACATTAATTGTACTTTGTCGAAGTTTACTTAACAATGGTATTTGTATCTTTATCAGGGAACAGTTTTCAAACAAAAAATATTGAGTCCTTATTGCAATCATGCATAAGGGTTTTGTGAAAATGAAGTAATATCATTCGTTATCCAGGTTGGTTTAGTTTAGAGATCTACGGTCTCCTTTCTTCTACACGAAAGCTAATGAGACCGGGACCTATTACGTAAATTTACGATCAGAGAGATTAGAACCAGCAAACTCCGGTACCGAAGAGCAGCGGCCTACCACTCAGCCACCGTCCGACTCGTTTCCCAGAAATTTGTTGTTTTATTCTGACTTATTGTGAATGCGAACTACTTTAAAATAAAAATTAATTCTATTGAAATGCCTCATTTTTTTATTAAAGATATTTGAAACGAAAAGGTAGTTTACTTTTAAAAAAATGTCACTCCACTCGTAAAGCACAAGCACTACAAGTTGACATTTTTGATAAAAAAAAATTATTTCTGAATATATTTTTTCTCTAATCAGGGATGGAGAAACAGTATCTACCGTATAGATTAGTTAGGTAATTTTGCTGTTAGTTAATTTTTGGGTACACGAAGGCTAATTAGACCAGGACCTACTGATTAAAGCCGATTCCGACCGGTTAGGAACTTCTTTACTAGTAGTGGGATTCGAACCGAAGAGCTGCGCGCTACCCATTCGGTCATCGTTCGGCTTTTAACTAGAAGAACTCAGAGTTTTTGATTTCTTCTCTGTTCTTACAAGAGGGAATAAATCCACTGTATACCCACTTTTGAGGAAAGGTTGACTCCCTGGATGTCTTCTAAAGATATTGATCTCTTATTGCTGTTACATAGGATGGAAGCCACGAAAAAACAAATTTAGCCTGCCCAATAGATCTGATCGTGTATTAAACCCATGGTCTATCAAAGCGTTCACATGCATTTGGAAAGAAGTGCCTAACTAACTGAACTATGGTTTACTCATTTTCAAATGTATGAAGGTCTCACTGTTATATAAAACTGATACAAATACTATTTTTGTATTATTGGGGCAACATATTTACTACATAATTTATATCATAGAACTTTATTATACTTGCTCATAATATACGACATTATTACACAGAGAACTTTATTGCCCATGTTCATAAGACACGACAATGTTAAACACATAATTATATCAATAGCATGATATTATTAGACACAGAACTGTATTATCCATGATCATAATATACATTAGGCACAGAACTTTATATACGTTTATAATGTATGACATTTTTAGCACTGCTTAAGTAACTCGTATTGTAACAGAAAAGGTATGAAAATTTAAAGCTTAAAATTGTTTTAAGAATTTTGTATATTTGGTACTGTGTTATGAGGCTATTTATTCCAAGAATATTTTTCATGTAGTGCCGAATAGCTTTCTGCTTTCGTCGATTTATGTATGTAAGCTAAAATTTACTTAAAAGCCGAGAATTGTTACTAAATAATCTAAATGAATAATAAATAGGTTCCCAAAATAAGAGCTGAAGTGTCTAGAAAAGGGGTGAGAAACCGGAGCCGGTGGGAAAATTTCGCTAAAGCACCCTGGGATACTCACGGGAAGAGTTGGCAACTGAACTTCCCGGGCCAATCCCTGTAGTTCAGGATTAACTGTTAGTTGTACGCATAAAAATATTGATATTAATTTGGCATGACATAGATCGGGACACCCGTATATACCTCTGTACCTCTGAAGTTGAGTCTCATTTAGCAACGACCAGGGGGCACGTACAACTTAAGGCTGATGGCTGCGGAAGCGAGACGTTGTCCCCGAATTCCAAAAGAATAAATGAAACCACAAAGGGATTCAAACCCTCTTCGAACTCTAGTACCGAAAGGCAGTGCCTAACTATTCGATCAATGTCTGGTCTTTATAAAGATAGATTTAGATTTATACTTCATAGACTAAGTTATGATTATTGATAATATTCTTCAAACTTACGTTGGCTCTGGATCCGGCTGTGGATCTGCCGATGCGTACAGAACAGCCATCATCAAGACAACTAAGCCGAACTTCATACTGATCCACATCTGAAACGAAAGAAAGATTATAAGTGATAGAAAAAAATATGTACGATTTAAAGAATCATTTTAATTTTAAAAGTCAAATCAAATTAGACAAATTTCAAATTGTATTATGTTTTAAAGTTAAAATAAAGGTAAGATCATTTCAAATTATAAAAAATACAGAGATGTTTAGAACAAAATAATAGGAACACCCATTTTGAAATATGTCGTACTTCGTACAACACAGCTTCAGTACGTGTCGCAAGTCTACCACCTAGTGGCGGCATCAATCGAGCATTTGCCGGTCTAAGAGCTGTCTTAGCAAAGCGTCATATGTCCGACATGCAAAGAAGCGTGATTATTGGAGTTTACCTCCCTGGATTGTCAGTGTCTAGAACAGCCAATCTTATGGGTGTTTCGAAGTCTACTCTGTCAAGGTTTATGACAGCCTACACAAGACTGGGATAGGTGTCCTCTACGAAGTAGAATAGTGGTCGAAGGTTGGTTTGATTCGGAGTATTACAGTCTACTGTTTTGCTTTATGAGGGCTAAAGAAACCGAGACTTACTGCTTGAAGTCGATTCCTAGCGGATAGGAACATCCTTAACAGCAGCGGGATTCGAGCTCGCGAACTACTGAGCAGCGCCCTACCCATTCGCCCATCTTTCAGCTAAAAGTTGCTAGAATAGACGAGTGTTGAAAAGGATAGTTGCTCCAAAACGTGAGATTACACCGCCGTATATAACCTTCGAGATGAACACCCTTCTCCAGAGACTGGAGCTGCATGTTGCGAACATTCATAACAAAGTAGCCATTCCGAAACCATAAGTGTCGTCACAGAATGTTACGCAAACGGCGACAGTGAAACCTCTAAAACTGGACACAACAGCAATGGAAACAGGATAGTCTGGTCAGGCGAATCACTATTTCAGACCATAGGACGTGTAGGACCATAGGTGCGTTATAATAGATTATTGACCATGAAATTTTTTTAATGAAATTTTGTGATTGTGATGATTTTACATGTGGTACTTTTTATGTGGTATTAGCCAATTGCGTACAAGGGATTTCACGCATGTACTTTTTGTGCGCATCCTCTTATAAAACTAGATTATTTTTTTACTATAAAATAACTATTACAGCACACGAAGCTCACAAATGGAAATTAAGATCTTGATGTCAGAAATTCATTTAGTAATAAATATTTGAAAGCTAAAATGTGAAATTTGTTATTTACTTTATTTATTACCTTATAGTTACTGCGTCAATGTTTAAGCAGTTTTTACAGGCTTTTCAAGTAGTTGTATTTGTAAAAGTACAAAATATAATTATTGGAAATTTAAGGGGACACATCAACTTTAAGCAAATTTTAAACTGAAGATTTTTTTCTTATTTTTCGGCTTATCATACCTTTTTTAAATATCACCGTAAATGCATGAGATTTTCAGCATTTGTACTCTATTCTCATTTAATTAGTTTAGTTTGAATTTACTTTGTTTCTAAAAAATAAGAACTTTTTATGAAGTGAAAAGGGAGAGCTTGATTCAGAAGTTTTAAAAAAATTCTGATACACTGTTCGCAGACTTAAAACAACACAAATTGAATTTCATTAATAATTTTCGATTTTTTTTTTGTAAACAATAATTATTAGAATTTAAATTTTTAAAATATATCAGAAATATTACGCAAGGGATTGAAGTTTCCAAAATCTTAATATGATATTTAAAAAATCCTTTCCAAATACCACAAGTGCTAAATGAAATAAACAACAACGGAAAAAGTAGATAGAGTTTCATCGTAGATCTATAATATATTGCTTGCAAAAATTTGAAATTAATATGTGCAATGATTTTTTTATTTACAGGACGCGCTGGTTGAAAAAACACCATTTTCAGTGCAATGTATTTACAGTTTTTAAATTTTCCTTTTAAGGTATAATATTAAATGTAAAGATTGCATAGTCTTACAGTTTCGAATTCGAATATTTCAATGGGGTTTGTTTTAAATTACTCAGAAATGTCAAGAAATTTTTACTGTGAAAATTTGAAATCTACATGGGCAATAGTTTTTTATTTACAGGGCGCGCTAGTTGAAAAAACACCATTTTATGTATTTAGAGTTTGTATAGTTTCCTTAAAGGTATAATTTTAAATGCAAAGATTGTATAGTTTTACAAGTCCGAATTCGAATATTTCATTAAGGTTTGTTTTAAGCATTTCAGAACTGATTTAAAGAGAGATTTCAAAAATGTAAAAAGTCGAATTTTTGAAGGTTTAAAGGGAATGTGTTGTTCCCATCAGAAAGTTGCCACACAGCGAAAGAAAAAGAAGTTGGAAGGGGGCATTTGCCCGTTGCTGAGTAAGAATAAATCCGAGAGAAATACCTTTATCCGAGGAGTTGGTTTGACTTCTCGAGCTGTTGTGTTGGAACTGGGTTGATGACAGCAGCTTATATAGATCTCGCGAGAAATATTGGGGCAGTTTTAAAATTACTTCCTACTACTGAGTGAAAATAAAATTATTAACTGAAGCATAACGGATATCAAATATCACGCACAAGAAAGAAAAGCAAGAAAAGAATATCCGATCAATTTCGCAATCACCACTCTTTTCTCCCATGCTTCATTTTCATGTTTCTTTTTCTTTTTCTTCTTACTTTCACCGTATTATCCTTGATTATTCGAGTTCCGTCCCTTATCATATTCAACACACTTTCCGCAGAAATAATCCTCTCAAAAATGTTCCAATTTACGATACATATATTTTTTTAATTTTTTCTTTAATGGGATTCATTATCTTGTGTAATGATGCTTTAAACTTTTTATCGGGTCGTAGAGCCCCTTTGCACCACTTTGACATGGAGGTTACACCAGGCCTTGGCAACCCAAAAGACTCTAAGGACCGTATTAGGCATGCATTTTATGCCGGAGGGCCACACTGTATATGTGTATATATGTACATAAAATGTTTTAGGTAAAAATTTAAAACAATATATTATTATTATGATTTACTAACGTTCATTGCCTGCTAGTTGACTTGCAAGCATCAATACAAATTATGATAATCATTTGTGCATATATGTATATATATATATATATATATATATATATATATATATATATATATATATATATATATATATATATATATATATATATATATGTGTGTGTGTGTGTATTAGTTACCTTTTATTGATATCTGTATATCTTTAGCATTACAATTTTGTTTAACTGGAAGTATTTCTATATCATATATAACAATTTTTGTATACCTATTATTTTCTATTCATAACTTAAATTTTATCTATTAAATTTTCCACACATACTTTTATATTTATATTATAATGTTCCTATTAAAATTGCATCATATTTTTAAATTAAGGGGAGGGTGGACGTTACAAAACGTTTTATTAAAATATTAACTCAGAGTTATGAAACTTTATATACATTTAAATTGAAGTATTAGTAAATTAATGACATTAATTTTTTTACAATCAGATGTGTTTAAAAACTATTTTGTAATCTTTCCAATTTCTTAAAATGCTTCTAGCGACATCTTATAGATTCTTAAAATATATGCTAAACACCCCTAATATGTGTTACTATAAATTTGGGTATCCATTTTAAAATTGAAAGTTAATATTTAAAGCAGGGCTTCAATCCGAAACTGAACTCAAAATCGAAAAAAAAAAAAAAAAAAAAAAAAAAAAAAAATTTATTTTGGTCGGAACGAAAACCGGAACTAAACTGAAAAATATCGTTTTATTTCGGTTCGATATATTTTCAGTCATTCTGTTACTGTAAGCCAGGGGTTCTTAACCTTATTCCCCGTCTGATGGGCACATCTGACACAAACAGGAAATTGCTGGCGGGCGTAGTTCAAAAATAAGTATAACGATCTTTAATATTTCTTTATTTTATTGCAATCATAATCATAAAAAACAATATCCTATACTAAAAAGGTAAACAAAAAATTCAAAATAGTATGCCATTTTTGGCATTGCGTAATATCTACTAATTTCAGTCAGGCTTAAAAGATAGTTAATAGTTTAAGTCAGGCGTGTAAGATGATATTCCCAATCTGACAGCATCTTTGAGATTGTTATCGTTAAGTCGAGATCTGATTGTTGATTTAATCGTGTTCATTGTTGAAAAGAAAGATTCACACAAATATATGTGGAACTGAAGCAGGATTTTAATTCGTAAGCTCCTATATCTTCGGCTACATTCCAAATATTTTCGTTATGTCCGTACGATTTTAATACAATATAAGTCTAAATATTTAAAATCTCATCTTCAACTGAAAACGTTTTTTCCTGAATAATTGTCTCCCTGGAATTTACAATTTCAGAAAAATTAATTTGAGGATTGAATGGGTTTACGAAAAATGAAGCCACTGGCTCAATAATCGAAAATCCCTGGGGACCACGGGTTAGCCACGGTTGATATTGATTTAGTAGATAGCGGATAGACGCGGGCACATTGGCGCCCGCAGGCACAGGGTTAAGAATCCCTGCTGTAACCAATTTATCAATATTTTCTAATTTAACGGCAACCATACAATTACCATCATTGTATGAAGATTGCTTCTCGATTTCCATTTTTGATGTTCACTAGTACTTTTCGTCTTCAGTTTTTCATTAACCACTTTGTAGAAGGCAGATTTAATTCTGTTGAATGTTCAGTTGTCAAATGCGATTTTGATAATGGATAACAATGTTAATGCTCACCGTTCGTATCGTACATGCTGGCTAATTGTATCAATACACAAAAATGTACCAGTTAAAAAAAGAATAAAATCTTCTAATTTTAAAAAAAATACATTTTTGTTTATGATAGAATTATATTTATAACTCAAATACGAATATACAAATTATTCATTCGAAACTTAGCAGGAAACCAAAATATTCTTTAGACAGAACAAAAACTTAAAATGAACCGATATATTTTTTTAGTTGAACCAGAATGGAAACCGGAACAAAAAAATTGCAAATCGAAGCCCTGATTGAAAATTAAATTGAAAAAGAAACCACACACAGCTTGAACTGCAATAAAATCATTCATTTATTCCGGCTCAAGCATTCCACTCAACATCAACTCTGGAGAGTTGCAGAGCTCATTCATGCAATGCTGTTAAGCATGTCACTGCTGCTATATTCGTAGACATCGCGGAAGCTTTCCACAAAATCTGGTTAGAAGGGCTCATTTTTAAGTTCCTTTGTTTAAATCCTCCCAGCTCATTAAAATTTTTAATCATTATCTCCAAAATCGTCAGTTTGTTGTCAAAGTTAACAACACTCTCTCAACACCTCGACCTATTCTTAGTTTCCAGCTAACTGTGCTGCCATTATTTTTACTCAGAAAAATGTTTCTTATTTTGTTGAGTACAATAACTTTAAACTTTATGATGAAGATATTACCTGGGAGAAATCTTATAAATAGATGTTACCCTAGATTCCAAATAAAATTGGAGACTTTATATTGGGAATACCATACGAAAAATGAAGGCTGCAATTGCTAGTCTAAATTCTTTTCTCGCTTACAGAAGTCGCCTACATAATAAAACAAAGTTATTGCTATACAAAAGTTGTATTAGACCCATTATGACTTATGGTCGTTTTATTTGGGGAACTGCCGCTCTTAAATATCTTAAGAGCATTCAAGTTGTTCAAAATTCTGCCCTCAAAACTTGTATTTTTGCTCTTTGGTACGCGAGGAATGATGCAATTCATAGAGATCTCCGAGTAAAGACTATTATTCATGAATTTAAACTTCTTGCTGTACTGATGTACTCTCCCACGATGGTCAGCACGTGCATACACAGCTGTGGAATAAATTTCCAAGAAGAATTTAGGTGCAGCTGTTGACTTCGAGTTTTAGTGGGGACCCCTGCGGAGGAGTTATAGATCACGGAGTGGTACAAGTGTAATGCTCAAGCCCAGACAGGGATGTAGCCTTCAGATATGTTGGCAGGGGCTAAGCAGTAATGTCAGCTTTCACCAAAGGGGACATTTTAATGAACCCACCTGAACACCCGAAGGGGGTGCAGATGTGGGAATATTTCACCAACAAGTGATTGGCAAAGAAGAAAAAGGTGCGTTGAACCGAGGTGAAAAGTTGTAAAAGAAAGTGGAAAAAGGAGTGGATGTCGGGATTCAAGAGTTGTTGGACATCCAGATCCAGTGAGCAAGCCAGAGAGCCCGGACCAGCAATCTATTCCTGAACCCACATGCGTATGATCGGTACGCCAGCATAGGCGTCCAGCAAAATATCGGCCTCTATGCCAGTACCGATGTCCTTTACGCCCGCAAGCCCTTACCGACGCCCAGCCTGTTGCCAGCCCCAGCCTTCTCCCCTGTAATTACTGGAGGTAAATTTATTTAACATATTCATGATTGTTACTTGGGCCTCAGTTATTAATGCAATATTTTGATTAAGGAATAACGTATAAAAAAAAGAAAATTGTAATGATTATTGTATATTGATGAATATAAAAGCCAAATAATTGCTGGTTATATCACATATTAATCAAGTAATGTATTCATTTGTAAATAGTGTACATAATAAATGTTTTAGTTCAAATATAAGGTATTATATTTTTACTGTGTTTCCCCTTTGAGAACGAACATTGGTGTTTGTGTTGTACATTACATCACTTGCCTTACGTTTTCACCGTAGCATTGAATTAATTCATTGAATCTCGTACTTCACAGTATTTCTGCTTACAATCCTGCTATTCCTAGGTCAGCCAAAAGACCTAGAACATTGCTGTAGAAGTCTGCTATATCTCTTCCTCTTTCTAAAAGAAGGAGTAAGTGAAGTAGCATTTTCCAGGGCCCGACTAAATTTTCCCTTTTCTTTTTTGGCACTGCTAATTATTTTTATATCTTTCTTAATTTTACTTTTCTGTTTTGCTTCAAATTTTTTGGGTTTCGCATCATTCCGCTACTTTTCTTTCGTAAATTGTGTTGTCCTGTCACCTGTCTTTTATAAAAAAACTATAAAAAACCAAATAATTTTTTTTTAATTTTATAAAATAAAATAAAAATATCTCTTTGTTAATTTTTGCTAATTTTTTTGTTTACGTACCAAGTTTCTATTATTGCACCGTGTTATTAAACTTAAATATTTTGTTTTTGCTTTTTTGAGCACGTAATAAGCTTCACATCACTCTTTTATGTTATGCAAGCTTGAAATCTATATTGTCTATCGGTCATAGTCAAGTTTCTAGTCTAATTAACCTTCTAATTAGACAACCCGTTGGTTACTCATAACTTTATAAGAGAGCGAATCCACCTCCGCGATTCTTTTGAAGACACTGGGAGTGTACACTAAATATCTGTTTGGTTATTGTGCATTGATTCACAGTAGCCAAACACTAAATTATGTTTTGATCTTTCTCCGTTAAAGTTATTACCGTGACCTTGATCTTTTTTGAAAGGATAGACTAAAATAAATTGCGCGGCATTTATTTTAATCTTCCAATTTTCAAACCATGATTCCAGAGCAGTAATATGAAGCTGAATGTATGAGCTAATGAACTCACAATATAAAACACTAACAATTTTATAGCTATATTTTATATAAAAAAGAGCTATTTATAACATTTTTCTTCACTCAATGTTAATCTATGCCGAACGGTGGCGAATGGTAGGGTGCTGCTATTCGATACTGGAGTTCGTGGATTCGAATCCATCTGCTGGTATAGATGTTGTGGCAGCTGGTCACAAGAGAACCAGAGAGGGTCGGTCATTCTCAGGACCCGTGGGAATTTATTCCCCTGAAAAAAGCAGGAGTTCCAGACCCAGAGGGGTTTCGGATTTTTATGTCCCTGCATACATCTGTGTGGAATGCCGGCTATCATTGAGGAATCCGGTCCACTGACCACTCCCTTGCTCTCAGCCCTTTTTCTCTCCCCCCCTCTTTTTGCGAGGGGTCCTTCAAGAAGAAGGCAGTTGGTTGTTGGGGGCTTGAGGGTGGAGAAGGTTGTTTCTCTCTCCCAACGATGTTGTTTTATATCATGTATATATTGTAGATAGTCGAGATAATAAAGTCTAGGACTTTAAGCGATTTTTTTTACTAAGCCCCCACAAACACAGAGGTGTATGTATGTTGCGACGTTACAATGTTCATAATCGATTTTAAGCTGTAGGTCTCATAGCAAAACAGTAAACCGCAACGCCTCAAATCAAATCATCGTGTTCATCTATGGGATAAATCGTTGTACATCTGGTAGGTTTCTATTGAAAGATTTATTTAAACACTTTCCATACAACGGAAAATCCTGCTAGTTATGAATGAAACAATTTTTAATGAGAGCTCGAAAAGTAGAGTTAATTTTTAATTTTTGGTGAAAATCTTTAATGTAATTGTCACATTTTTTGCTTGTCACTAGCAAATGTAAGAACAGTAAAACCAAAAGGAAACGTGTACTTTTTTAAAAGACTTTAAACGCAAGGGTGGCTTTACACAAACAATTATAAATTTATTTTAATCCTAATGATACCATCTCTTCTAAAAATGAAAAAGTGCATGGGACAAACCAAGGATGCGTTGCATAACAGTTGATTAGAAATAAACCGTAGATTAAACGCTATGCAATTGAACTCCGGTGAGACGTTACATTGATTTTACGATTACCTTAAATTCGCTATAATTAAATGAGTCGTTAATCTCTGTAAGATCAAGCCTTTGTTCTATTTTTTATAAGATGAAAATGTTTTTTATAATGTGCTTTGCACTTTTGTTGATATTGGTTATTTCTAAATTTTGTTGAAAATGAGAATATACTCATGTGCAAGCTCTAAACAACTCATTTGTTTCCACACCTCTCAGCATGTAAAATATATTCTCAGCAGTGAACTAAAAATGGTACATAAAAATATAAATTTGGTGGCATTAACGGTTGAAAAAAGATTCAATTTGACATTTAATTCTTTAATAAGGCAATTTGTCGCAAGGTCACGAACTACTATAATGCCCTTCCCATTCATTTTCAGGTTTACAACAGCCAATAGACAAGCGATAAACTGCCTTTCCGTTTTAAACTACAGCCAGAATTGTCATAAATTGAATTTGCCCTACTGCGTGAAATCGCCTTATAGTTGAATGAGTGAGTGTTTCTTGACAGCCGATGGCATCATGATTTTTCTGTCACAATTATTCATTAGATCGAGTGTCGATAGTACGTTCAGTGATTGCTACGGGGTTCTCTTTGAGACACGGCTTTTTTAATGGTCAATTACCAGACACTTAAGGTAAATAATTCTTTTTATAAAGTTTGTGAACTCATACTGTTTTACAATGTGACTACGAAGTCAATCGAAGGGGGCTTTAAGCTTAAGAATATCGAATTGTTTCAATGGAGTTATAGCGTTTTTCCATTACAAACATATGAAATTTTTTTCATATCTGTATCTTCTATTTTGGAAGTTACTCGAGCATATAATTTATTGCATTTCTTAGCAAATGAAAACTGTTCATTTCTTTTCCCCCTATTTTGTCTTCCTACCAATTATATACATTCCAAGTCTTATTTTGTGTAGAACATGCAAGCGTTAAATTATGTATACGAATTTTCTGTAATATACAAGAAGAAACTATGAAAGGAATAAGTAAAGAGTTGACTCTTTTTGTTATACACAAATATATAGAAAAAACTGTCAAAATACATTGTATTTAACTGGGTTTTTTTATAAAAATTCCCTCACATATTTATGTCGAAAGCATTTATAGAACTCCTTTGAAGTAGACTTGAGATGCCCAGATTATAAAAACATTTTACAGGTTAAAAAAAAAGAAATGACTTGATTCGATTTTATTCACTTGTACTGCTTTAAATTGGATTTTAAATTGCAAAACAATTCCAATATTTACTGTGAGGATGGTTTTCTTTTAAAAGTGCCATATCCCCTTAAAAATTGAACGGTGTTTAGGTCCTTTTTTCCAAACGAATTTACTTGACCACTAGTATATTAAATTTCTTTATGCATACTAGTTTGATTACAAAGTTAAATATTTGTATTCTATAGATAAGTAATATATTAATACGTTTACAGTCTGAATTTAAGTACGAGTATAAATGCTTTAAAGAGATTTGTGTGTATTATTAACAGATTCAAGACAGGTTGTGTTTTATATTTGTATTAAACATGATTTAAACGAGTCTCGTTACATTTTAACCATTTTTAAATTACCATTCATCTATAAACCAATAACCATTCAAAAATAGAACACTTCAGAATTTGTTTGCATATTACCATTTCAAAATTTTAGCACATTAAAACTGCGACCTAACAAATGTAGTTGTTAACGCTTTGATCCATTTTTACTAATAAGATTACTGTGTGAATGAAGCATCTTATTTATTCTCATAGAATTTGGTTATGAATAACAACTCCACATTAAAAAATTTTTTCTTCATATACTTTACATTTTATTTGGGTATTTATCTCTTTACTTCACTAATTTCTGGCGTGTTTGTAAAAAGGTATCTGTATAAATATTAATGATTAAATTTCCTTAGTCAACTGATTGAATCCATTGTACCGTTATTTTGGAATATATTTTTATTTATCAATAATGGTATCCGTTGGTAGTGACCTACTTCTCACTGTATGATTTTTAGAACATATTGGCCATTTAAAAGCTTCCATATCCTTAACAAATGGTCGTTTTAGTACAAAATTCAAAATTCAAATTTCAATAACTTCCTAATGTATTTCACTCGAGACAATCCTAAAAGTTTATACTGTTAGAAATTTAACGTTATTTGTTTGTCCATTTCATGAACTAACACTAAAAAATTGGAATTTTTTTCTTTTATATGAACCTGGTATGAAGTTATCTTTTAATCAGAGAAATTGTTTTAAGAAACCATTTAATACTATTTAAAATGTCAACTTTTTTTATCGATTGTAATTTATGAATGGGTGAAATAATTAACGCTCTAGTTAAAATTTCCTACAGTCCTACTTGTTATTAGATGTTATAATTGAGCGAATGTTCAATTTATTTTCCGTGCAATTGTACCCAATGGAGATTTATTAGTATATGTGTCTGCTCCAAATGCACATCTCTAACAAATCTCTTTTTTGTTGGATCACTTTTCTATATTTCGAAAGGTAAGTAATAAACTTTTTTAAACCTGATCTCTTTCCTAAATACTTGATTATTTATATGCCAACTTATTACAAGTCACTTTATAAACTTTTAAGATATACTTCGAAATATTTGGAAACATTTTGGCAACTTCGGTATATCCAAAATAATTCGTGGAAAAGTTACTGTATCAAATGGAAATGCTGTTTTTTAACAAAACTAATTCAAAAATTCTACGATTAAGAAATTCTCCGCATTAAGAAAATTGCTCCAAATTTTGTTAATTTAAAGGTACGGCGAATTTTAGGCTACGATTCCTAAAGGTTTCCACACCACACCAGCGACAGGATTCGAACCCACAAAAGGACGTAATAGTGTGTAAAATGAACGTTGTGTGCCATGTTATTAGCGTTTTGTATTTTTATTCCTAGATTCTGACTGAAAAACCTAGAAAACAAGGGTTGTTTGATCTCCGGAACTGTGGTAAATCTGTAGCATTATACTGGGAAATAAAACTGTAGTGCTCTTGGAATAAATCCTTAATTTCTAAGAAACTGTTAGATTTTAATACATTCCATTGCACGTGTATTCTTTACTGATTTCTGAAATGACGAGACGTATTGGATTTCTTTCGTACGAAAGTGGCGAATATTCTATAACCTACTTAACTGCCCTCTTAACTCGCAATAAGAAAAATTACAAATATTGACAACGAAGAAGTGGCTCCTCTCTTAGAAAGACCCTTTCTTTCCCCTAGTGATCAGTATTCTAATTACAAAACAGTTCAGTGCCCTCTACAAGTTGTCTTTAAAAGGGAGAAGGTATGGAGGAAATAAAAGATCTCAAGAGCCAACACCTTCCTAAGGAACAAGTTGTAGTAAGGGTTACCGATATCACGTAGGTGAGGTAGGTCTAAAAGCCCTTCCACTACAAGCCATTACCACTGTATGGAGGGGGTAATGGCTTCGGAAGCGGTTTTTCTCCAAAGACCAAAAGCAGCCAGATGCGCAACTAAAGTAAGCAGTAGACTATGGTCGCATCCATGCTCACAGTGCCTTTAGTGACCTAATATGTGAATGCAACTCGTGAACCATTGTCCAAGGTGTCCATTAGAGTCAGTACTATAGTGGTAAACAATTGGCCGTAGTATGGATGACGCATTAGAAAACTACATAATTTTCCTTATTTTAATGCCTCTTCTAAGGCCTTCAATCCTCTGCAAAGGGCATTTTATCGTTAAAAACAGCCAGATGCACAACTAAAGTGTGCAGTAGATCGTATGGATGAATCCACGCTCTCAGCTCATTTAATGGTTGACTGTGTGGATGCAACACCTAAACTATGATCCAAGGTCACCATCAGGAAGTGGTGAACAATTGGACATAGTGTGGAAGCTACATAACAGTTGTAAGATAATTTAATTTGACGTTTTATTATCTAATGCAGCTTTATTATCTCACACTGGGCCACTAAATGATCCCAGTGCGGGGATACGTCCATGGGCTCTACTGCGCACTTTATTTGCTCATCTGGCTGCCTTTCATCTTTGGAGAAAAACAGTTTCCGAAGCCATCTTCTTCCAAGGCCATTTTATCGTCTGCCATCGTCGACATCGATAAACCATATCCAATCCAGAAGGTGGTAATAGCTTGAAATTCACCATAGTGTGGAGGGGCTTAATGGTAATATGGTTTCTTGAAAGTCAGTATAGCGTCATGCTTTTTCACTCATCAGTTCATCAAGTGTCATTCAGAGCGAGGGGGTTTTCATACTTTGATACAGGTAGTTTCTGATAGTTTGTATCAAACGGACGTCTAAGGTAAATACGCACAAATTCTTTTTAAAAACAGGTGAATTCTTATATTGTTTCCCCCAGTTTCGCGCGACCGAGTTAGTTTAAGAGGATGTTAACTTTAAAGATATCGAATTGTTTAAATTGGCTCATATTATCAACATGGATGAAAAATTTGTTTCATTGATGTTTTTGAACTTATAGTTTCATTGATAAGAGACCATTTTGATTTAACTAATGAGTACTATAAATGGCTTTTTTTTCATGTTTGTTTTCCTCAAAATTCCCTGCATTTAAAAGTTATTCTGATTACTTTTTGCTGAAGGTAGTGAGTGTTATTTTTATTGCAAGATTGTGGCTGAAATTTACTGAAGTCATATATATGTTGCTGGAATGTCTTCAACCCACTCTTCTAGGTGAAACCACTTCTATACCTTTTTTATGTCAAAGAAAGCCCGAAACATTACCACCTATCGGTTGTAGGTTCCCAACGCGCCCTCCTATCGGGTGGTGCTACGAAAATCCCATTTAATTGAAATCCTTTGCTCTGGACGTTTCGAGTCGGTTCAAACGTTTATTGTGAAGTCAGTTTGCGGACATTATGCGAGCAAACGATTAAACTCTGACGACACAACGAACGTGCGAACCGACTCGCAAAGTCCAGAGTAAGCCTCGAAGTTGTCCTGTAAGATGATTTCTGGATAATAGGGTGGGTAACACCCAAAAACTCGGAAACATCGCCACCTGTCGGTTGTATTCAAAACTGCAAACCAAGAACGATTATAACATAGAAACACAGGTAATTGGACATGAAGTGTTCCCAACCAGACCTCCCTTCTAGGTTTTACTTTTATACCTTTCTTATGTCATAGTGCCTCCTAGCGGCCATCAACAGATTTCACGACAGCGCCACCTAGCGGTGCTACTGAAAATCTCATTTTGTGGATGTGTCCTGTAACAGGACTTCGAGATAGTACGGCAGGTACGAATTCCCAACGCGCCCTCCCTTCTAGATGCAGTTTCTTTTATAGCTTTTCTTTGTCAAATAAATTGGCTGATAACGCCATCAATCAGTCTTATGTTAAAAATTTTTTTGGGAATGATTACACTTAGAGTGGAATAACTAACAGTCCGATCCCCCCCTCATATAGCAGACCGTACTTCATCAAATTAAACCTTTGTGAGAACCTACATTTCTTCCATGTTAATGGCAAGTAAAATAAGGTCACGGTCTCGATAGGAAAAAAAGCGATAAATAAAATAATGGTGACCAGAAAAATATAAAATGTTATTTTCAATTTAGAGCCTTTTGCTGAAAAACCCCTTAGGGTTTTCCTCGCAAATATATAATATGTGCCTTATGGTGACTCTACACTATAGGGCACATATTATATATTTGCGAGGAAAACCCTAAAATGTGGAAGGGGTTTTCCAGCACTTTAACATTGCCCTCTAAAAAGCTGCAGATTTTGTTGACGGTTTTATTATGGGAGCGGCCAACATTATTCCCTATAAAAGGAAAAATACAGCAAAAATACAACTAAGCCTTACTCCGGAATCGAACCCGCGCACGATATGCTAACCTCTACACAATCTGGGTAGTTGAAAGTGTAAAATAAGTATCCATGCAAGGGGAACATTCTTACTCTCACATTTCTGGATCTTATAGAATAGATTCTTACTCTGCTGTATTAGGACAACTGTAAGAATTTTCAAACGATATCGTTAATAGAAAAATAAAAGTATTTTCTACAAACATATCTCAAGGGTGGTATTTTATTGTGGTCGACAGGACGTTTACGTTGACTTTGTAAGTGATAAAGTCGATAGACAGGGGAGTTCGATACTCGATTCTAAAATTGGTCAACCCTTATTCGGTAGGTCGATATATTTGTAATACAGCGTATATAGAAACAGCCATACATTAATGAAGAAATCAGTATTAAAATATCTAATGCTTACCTTTCGAAGTATAGAAAAGTTCTGAAAATGATCCAACCGAAAAGAGATTGCTTAGATATGTGCATTTGGAGTAGACACATATACTAATAAATCTCCATTGGGTAAAATCGGATATGAAATGTTTTCAAAAGCAACAAAATAAATTTTACAATAGTTCAATTATAAAAGAAATTTTTATAATGTGTTATTTCTTCTAAACATGAAATTCACAAATATTAAAAAATTAGAAAGTTAATGAAATTTGAATTTCCTATTAAAAACATTTTGGCCCACACATGTTAAGGATATGGAAGCTTTCAGATGGCCAATGAGTTCTAAGCATCATACAATAAAGCAAATATGACTACCAATGGATATCATTACTAATAAATAAAAATTTAATTTAAAATACCGATACAATGGACTCAATCAGTTATTCACGAAGTTGAATGATCATTAATATTTCTACAGATAACTTTACAAACGCACAAGAAATTAGCCAAGTAAAAAGATAAATCGCCAAACAAAATGTAATGTACGTGAAGAAACTTTTTTTTTTTTTTTTTTTTGAAAATGAGCAATTTGTTTTTTATTACCAAATTCTATGAGGATAAATAGGATGCTGAACACTGTGGAGATGTCATCTGTCAGCAGCAAGTATCGATCCGATTAGTGAACAATTGATCAAAGTGTTACCAACTTTCCTTGCTAAATCTGTTGAATCGCAGTTGTAAAATACTCCCCTTAAAAATTTCGGAACATTCATTTTTGGCTCCATGCTGAAAATACAATCTGCAGCATTGTTTAAATTGTGAATGGCTATTTTATGGATTAATATGATCATTAAAAAAAATGGCTAAATACAATGATTCATTCAGATCACGTTTGTTAACACAAATATAACCCTAGCAAGTAGTAAATTTGTTAATAGACACAAAATTTAAAAAAAAATATTTATACCATATAAATACTTAATAAATTCAAACTAAAAATCTATTAACATTTATCTACAGAATACAAACATTTAACTTTGTAATAAGCTAAAATGCATCGTTGTATAAATACGGAATGCCTATTAATATGTAACAAGAATAATATTTACGCATCGTGGGAGGGATTTATAAAAGCTTCCAACACATACAGAACATTTTAAAACTAAATTTTTATTAAGACAGATGTGAATTACATGAAGAATATACAGTGCTTCCAATCGCTTAATAAGATTTATAAGGAAATCACTTAAATCACTGCATACAATAAAATGTTAAAAAATCTACTCTTCGATTTTTTTTATAGAAAAATTATTTACATTAAAAAGAAAGAAAAGTAATAGTGTTCCCATTCCCACATTGCATACTTACATATAATGGCGTTAGTATTTTTAATAAATTGAGCTCATTAAAATAAAGCCTTTTCATATTAACGTGACAGACTATAAAGCAAGAAAAAACATTACGAATATATCTTTTAAAGACAACGGTGTAACAGTTACGAATTTTTCAGTTAAACTAGTTTTAAAAAATGTATATGATGCCGCACATAAAATTCTATGCTTCCAACACCAATTCAATTTTAAGGGGACGTGATACTCTTTTAAAAGAAAAAAGTTTACACGAAGTATTAGAATAAATATTGGAATCGTTCGGTAGAATAAATATTGTAAATAATAGAATGAGTTTTTAGATATCTCTAGATTTATATTATATAAAAATATTACTGATACAATGAAACCAAGCACTTTGACAGTTTTTTCCTTTATATCAATGTATAACATAATGAAGCAACTTTTTGCTTATTAAGTGTTATCCTATATCTTATAAAAACCTCTACACAACCTTAATACTTACATTCAACAAAAAAACTGAATAACTTTTGAATGCATAGAATTTGGAGGAAAACAAACATGAAAAAAGCCATTTATAGTGCTCATTAGTTAAATCAAAATGGTCTCTTATCAGTGAAACTATAAGTTCAAAAACATCAAAGAAACAAATTTTTCCAATTTTTCATCCATGTCGATAATGAGCCAATTTAAAAAATTCGATATCTTTAAAGTTAACATCCTCTTAAACTCAGTCGCGCGAAACTGGGGGAAAAAATATAAGAATTCACCTAGTTTTTAAAAAGAATTTGTGCGTATTTACCTTAGACGTCCGTTTGCTACAAGCTATCAGAAACTACCTGTATCAAAGTATGAAAACCCCGTCGCTCTGAATGACACTTGAACTAATGAGTGAAAAAGCATGACGCTATACTGACTTTCAAGAAACCATATTACCATTACCATTAAGCCCCTCCCGGTTTTACCTTGTTCTGTTATTAGGTTAGGACTCTTTTATCAGTTAGGTCTTGTTTTTATGAAAACACCTTGTGCTTGGCGCTTATGTCCTAAACAGGACCTTGCGCCGTAAAACTCAAACCAACCAACCAACCAACCAACCATTAAGTCCCTCCACACTATGGTGAATTGCAAACTATTACTACCTTCTGGAGGGGGTATGGCTTATCGATGTCGACGATGGCTTCGGAAGCTGTTTTTCTCCAAAGATCAAAGACAACCAGCATCGATTCCAAAGTGCTCAGTAGATTCTATGGATACATACACACGCTCTGCTCATTTAGTGGCCCAGTGTGAGAATGCAACCAGTAAACCATCGAAGTCGCCACCAAGATCAATACTGGAGTGGCCATAGTGGGGAGGATACATTAGATGATAAAACGTCAAATTAAATAGTCTTGCAACTGTTATGTAGCCTCTACACTATGGCCAATTGTTCACCACTTCCTGATGGTGACCTTGGACGATGATTTAGGTGTTGCATCCACACAGTGAGCCATTAAATGAGCTGAGCGAGTGAATTCATCCATAGGGTCTATTGCGCCCTTTAGTTGCGTATCTGACTGCCTTTAATCTTTGGAGAAAACCGCTTCCGAAGCCATCCTTCGCCATGGCCATTTTATCATCTGCCATCGTCGATCGAGATAAACCATACCCCCTCTAGACGGTGGTAATGGCTTGCAGTGGACCATAGTGTGGAGGGGCCTTTAAGATCTATTTAAGACTCTTAATGCCACCAAATTTATACGTTTCTTTCATTGATGCAATGGTGAGAGTAGATTTCAAAAGTCGAGAGGAGTGTAACAGTTTAGAAAAACTAATTTGTTGCCACAAGTATATTCTCATTTTCAACAAAATTTAGAGATAACCAAAATTAACAAAAGGGCAAAGCACTGTATAAACACCATTTTTATGTTATAAAAAATAGAACAAAGTCTTGGTCTTACCCTTATAACTAATCAGATATTAACTACGCATTTAATTATTGTGAATTAGAGACAATCGAAAAATAAATGTTGTCATGGAGATCATGTCTCTAGTTCAATTGCAAAGCGTTGAATATTCGATTAGCTCTCATCGCTAATTAAGCAATGCAACCTTAATTTGTCACACGCACTTTAATATCGAATCTTTTTTAAATTTAAAACAAGAATAAACTTAGAATTTTTTAATTGGTGGAGCCATAAAATTTTTCTTTTAACCTTAAACTATTTAAGTAATCGTGATACTTAGACCACCCACACCCACATCCAACTAAAGAGTTTATTGATGCAAAAGCCTAAGTGGGTGGGGAAAACCTTTCGACATTATTCATTTTAATGTTATACACTGAATTATTGGCTTTAAAAAAATTCTTTTTTTTTTATCACTATTACTATTTTTAGCAAGTATTTTCCCTCATTTTAAAATTTTAAAATTTAATTTGCATATAAGAGTAGTTTGAATTTAATATATTATAGATTTCCTTTAACTTTTTAATATGATTATGATTATTATCTATTTTTTTTTAAATATTCTGTGTTTCGTTTGCGTATTTTTTAATAAACATCGGAACGAGATTACATCTTGCTTGCATGTAATGCTGAGGGTTACCTATCATTCCACGTTTACAGTTTGGTGAATCTAGTTTTCCAATTCTGTACAAGTAAATTGGGAAACTTCCATGACCGGTTATGAAATAATTTAATATAAATTTTCGAATTAATCGTGACACGTGTATGAGCTCTAATTTTTGGTTTTTCTTAATATTTCATATTAAATAATGAAGAGTGGAGTGAATGTGCTTAGCAAACATTTAAGCGGCACATTTTATAAGTCTATACTCTTTCCTTGAAAATGCATTTAGAAAATAATATTCACAATCCTCAACACTTAAAAAGCACGGACAAAGAAGTTAAATGCTGTTGCTTCCTCCCCGATAATAATTATTATTAAAAGAGATAATTTGTTGTTAGAAACAAATTTATTTTTGAAAATAATTCTCCTTCAATTCGACCCACTGCAAGATTTTTAAAACAATAGGAAAATTTGGTGGAAAATCTAGAGATGAAATTAGTTTTAAAACATCAATTGAGCCTAATAAACCCTAAACTGATACTCCTTCATTTGCCAGATCAAGCGCGTTTATATTGTCTATCAGTTAACAATACTTCCAAATCGTTAGTGTTTAATTAATGTGTTTTTAAGGATAACTTTTAAATCAGATGTGTCCTTCAAAAACAGAAAACATTTGCTGTTGGTACTTATTAAATCGAATGGATTCATTCATAGTAAAAACATAAAATACTTCCAATAATAAGGAATTTGCACATGTGGGGGATTCGAACAACTTAGTGTTTTTCTGATAATTTCAGACTCGTAGATTCCAAAAATGTTCTCAAAAATGTAAAAAACTGGGTCCATCATTTAAAAAATTAATTTTAAAGTTAAGCGAAAATCACGTGACATCAAAACGCTCCGTGATTGGTTGTGATGCCATCGCTCATGCAGACCAATATTTTTGTATTGCTTTTAAAAGCGCGCACTATTTTCCGATTTTGTTTTTGCAAGTTCCTGGAATTTTCTAGCTATCAAAATTTATTTTTATTTAAACCTGAAGGTTTATTTTATCGATCTAGATAGCTTAGTTACCTCAATTTGTCATAAATGTCTCTTCTACCTGGATTTGCTAAAGGACAATCAGACATCTCTCCCGAAAATTGACAGCATGTCAAAGTTTTCTTTCTTGGCAAAAAACCCGGATTTTATGGGAGCAGAAATACGAGGAATTAAAACCCAAAGGTATGTAAAATCATTTATATATTTTTCCAATTTTACTTAACATGTATTAATACTTTATTCATGCTAAACACAGCTCTTTTGTTTGTAAACACAAACAAGTCAAATAAATATACATATATCATATACACACACATTTGTAGTAGCATCGTTTTTTATAAATAGAGACGGATGTAATATTAAAATAAAAATTAGAGGAGGTATTTATTGTGAGACCGGTCTCATTAGCCTTCGTGTTGCAAAAGTAGACCGTAGCACTCCAAAACCAAACCAATTCAATTAAATGAATGAAATGCAAAATAAAATAACTGTTCTACGCTTCCAAGATATAAAGAATTAATTTTGTAAGATATTTTGAAACAAGTTTTTATCCTAATAACGATGTTTTTAACAAATTCGAACTCAAATGCCACACTGACTTCTTCTCCGGCCTTATAGCCACCCCTGTCGCTACGGCTTTTTTTTTTTTTTTTTTTTTTTTTTTAAATATATATGAGGGGTAATGAGACCTGATCTTACAGCTTGAAGTCGATTCAAGCTACGGTCATTCCTCCTTGCAGAGGGATTCGAAGCAGTGGACTCCACTACCTATTATTCAGTCTATTATAGCACCCTACTATTCAGTCATCGTTTAGTCATGTACTTGTTCGATAGTTTTTAAGTAAGAAGGAAGCTGAAGGTTATTGAAAATGCCACCTAAATGACATACAAACTATATTGCTAGTTTTAAGGTTAGTGTAACTTCCTGTGGTGAGCAAATTGTAAAGCGAGCAGCAACCCTTCGATTAAATCAAAATTTTGTAAGTGACGTTCACGGAGATCCCACGCGGTCGATCACTGATATCAGGAATTAATGTGCAATATTAGCATTCTTTGCACCATTTCCATGTAGGAGGTGTTTACACTGATGCGCCTGTTCTTCTAGAAATTTAGTAAATCTTTTATGTTTCAATCGGGAGAGAACACTGGTAGATGATTATACTGAAAATCTCTATCTCAAAATTCTAACGGATATAAGAGTATGCAGACTGTAAAAAGGTCTCCGCCCGTCTCTAGCCTTGAAGTCTACCAACTAAAATTCGTTCTTGCCATAAATACACAATTGTTTAAAAATAAATGGCGAACGATCTTTTGTAAATTATTATCATTGTTTGTGCTAAATTTACGTACAATTTTGTGTGTTATCTAATATGAGAAGATTGATATAAGCTCGTTTTCCTGTGTACGTCTAAATCAGCATTTTCAAACGACATTCTGTAAATTATTTCTAAAAAATCTAGTAAAAATAAGAAAACAGGTTGATTTTCAAATTTTCTTATACATACATTAGCTTTTCCACACACGTTCCATACCAAACGATGATCTAATAGGTAGGCCCTGCTTTTCGGTAACGGAGTTAGCATGGAAGTTCGCAGTCGTTTGGATTTGACTTCAAGCAGTAGGCATCGACCTAATTAGCCCTCGTATTCTTAAAAATTGACCGTAGCGTTCCATGGCAACCACCCACATTTTAGAGGATTAATTTTGGTCTCGTAATTTATTTATAAAAGGTATATTAAATTAAAACAATTATTAAAAAACTGTTTAAGTTTAATAAAACAAATTCCTCTCGTCCAGTGGTTCATAACATTTTTGGTACCAATAGGAACCCCAGTGTTAACAAAGATGCAATCTTTTTTTTAAGCATTAGTGACATATGGAAAACTAAGGCTTAAATTTAGCGTGCTATTGAAACACCTAGAAGAGACAGAACCATTTCTCTAGTCTAAGAGTTGAAAGGCTAAATGAACAGGGTAGATTTGAGGGCATGTTGGTAAGTAAAATGTCCATAGCTGACAGCCTTCCATCCTACAGTCTATCGTTCTCCCCCAGCAACTTCTGCCTGTTCTTGCATGTTAAAAAATTCCTGCTAAGTACCAATAAATGATGACAAACGACTGGGACTCGCTGGCTCCATTCTCAGGAGACAAAAGTTTATCCCAAGGTATGACGTTTTCACAATTAAGATAGTTATGTTGAGACTGAAATACTGATGCATCTTTTGCAATAAATCTTTGCAAGTAACAATGTTTTGTTTCTTTTTTTTACGGACCATATGAAACTTACTTTCTGGATGACTCTTATAAATCAACATAATGTAAAAATTTACGTGCATTGTTCTCAGTATTTTTCCTGGAACAATTAAGCAAATTTCCTATTTATGATAAAAAAAATATTTTTTTCATTGGAACTTTAACCCTAGACAACTTTTACCGAATGCTTTATAGTAAAGATTGTATAAGCTCTACAGATTTTCATAATCTAACAGGAAAATGTGCTCTTTATACATTGTTCTTGGAAAGAAGCCTAAATGACTGTCCAGTTAGAGGTCTGTGGTGAGCATGTGAATGTAATTTCCATTGCAAAAAGAAATATTCTAGGGTTTGTGGCTTAAAAAATCCATTTAGTTTATTACTTTTTTGAGTTATTCACACTATAACTTACATGTAATTTTTCACTGTTATAATGTACGTATCGTTTAATACACGCACTCATAACACTGAGCTACCTTTAGCTCTAACTCAGGTTATGTGCTGGGCAAAATAACGATTAATACCTAATTCTGCAAACTTAACATTTTATTATTTTTAAACATTAGTTACAATTTTGTAGTCATCCAATTAGGACAGTATTATGGAAGCAGAATCCAAGAATTTATTTTACGTAACAACATTTAATAAATTATATTATTTAACTATGAGGTGGTGACTACAATCGTAAAAACAGTGAATGACTTACTCGAGACACAAGAGGACGGGCGCACATATAATAGCGGAGACGGGCATTTGTCGGGGCGCGACTCTGGCGAGTTGAGGTCTCGATCAACAGGTTAGTTTAAACTTGACGGTGGTGTAACGTCCTGAAGTATGGGTAGGCGAGACCGTCAATGATACAGGCTGGACAACCGTTTATTCTGGATTAAATACTTTATTCGAGTGAATAATTATGTACATGAATCTTCTGAGATCTCGTGTTGAGATAACGTTAACACAATTACAATGCGTGGGTATAGTGAAGCTAGTCCTTCTCGAACACTGGAACAGTTCGCTATTGGTGCCGGTACGAAAAGCTTACACAATACTCTCCGGGCTGACGATCAGTACCGTCGGCTTTCACACACAGGCTCAAACGCTCAGATTGCGTATCCCGCTGGAGTTCGTTGAAGAAACTAAGGATGCAGGATGATCCAAAATTAGAGTAAGGGTCACTCTCAGCGACCTATTTCTAAGCACAAAGTAGGAAAAAAAAAATAAGATAATGGGAATGAGATCCCAAAGTCAAAAGGCGACTTCTTAGCAAAGCAGAGACGATGGTGGTCTCTAAAACAAAGCAAGCTCCGGCAACCGGCGAGACGAGTGAACTCCTTTCGAGCCCCACAAAACAACTCCAAAGCAACTCTCAAGAAAAAGCCTCCCTCTTGGCTCAGCCAATCTTTTATAGGGGTCCCGGTTCCCTTCACGTGATTCTTCCGGAACTTTCCAGACCCATGGTGACGTAATCTTGTGGTCAACCGACCAGCCTGGATCAGCTGATCCGTTTCCAGATGTGGCCGAAAGGTCGTCTTTAAGTCAACCGACCAAAACAACTTAAATTCTTTTTGCGGCACCAGTAACGGGGCCCAAATGTACACTACAGCATCGCTCGATTGATAATTATTACTCTGATCCTTTGACAGTAGCAGACATAATAAAAGCGCAGATACACTGGCGCTAGTGAACTGACAGTTCTGAATGTACCGCCGCCTAAGCGACTACCTCGGTATTGTGCCTGAACGTCACTACGGCTTTGTCCGGACCAGGCGTGTCTACTTACCGCTAACAATAATGGTCCGCTGCGAAAGGTCACCTTACATTTTTCTTTTGCTCGAGTCATGTAACGAATCGTTACAATGGGATGCAGGAGAACGGGCGCACAAAATAGTAGAGATGGGTATCTGTCGAAAGGCAGTTCAGGGAATCCGGAGAGACATCCATTTTGGAACTTCCAACAGGACAACCGGGATGTCACATTCAGCTCCAGTACGATAAGGAATCCCCTCCAGTCTCCTGCTTCTCGTTCTCTATCTCGTTTTTTTTCCTCTCAATCTTTCATTTCCTTCTCGCCCAATCGTTATTAAAAATCAATCGGATTTGCAGATAGTAATAAATATTGGGTGTAACCCTTTTGCTATCTGCTTATTATGAGCATTCTGGATCCTCCTCCAGATGCATTCCAGGGTCCTATATCAATTTCCCATTGGAACCTCTTCACGTTGCAGGTGACCACAGGCCTTTTTGACCTTAAGTGACCCCTGTCCACTCATGCAGGGTTATTACAATTTTGGCAAGGTTAATCTGCCAAGATTACCCTACCAAAAGTAAAAGATCTACACAGCAGGTGATTACTATTAAAGTGATTTGTGAATGCAAGAATGACTTGATTTACAGACTCTACGAGAGGCCTTTTGCAATGGATACAAACGGGCAAGTTGATGGCACAATAAGATGCAGTGGAAAAGGGTCACATAAGGCCAAAAGGTCAGGATCTGTGGCCACCTGCAGCGAAAAGAAGTTCCCATGGGAAATTGAAATAGGACTTTGGAGTACATCTAGGAAGGATCCAAAATGCTCATAGTAATAAATATTGGGTGTAACCCTTTAGCTATTTGCTTACTATGAGCATTCTGGATCCTCCTCCAGATGCAGCCTAAGGTCCTGTATCAATTTCTCATGGAAACTTTTCCCCGCTGCAGGTGGTCCCAGGTCATGACCTTTTGCATTTATGTGACCTGTCCACTGCATCTTAATGTGCCATCAACTTGCCTGTTTCTGTCCATTGCAAAAGGCCTCCAGTGAATCATCATTCCAACTGCCTTCACAAATCACTTTAATAGTCACCACCTGCTATATAGATCTTTTACTTTTGGTAAGGTTAATCTGCCAAGATTAACTTGCTGCATGCACAAACATATTGAGTTTACATTTTAATTGAGTGAGGGAGTTTGACAGCAGATCGAATTTTATGATAGCAAATAATTCTTTTTTTACACACCAAATGCAAAAGAGTACTCAAAACACCACAAAATATGGAATGTTAACTTTTATTCATTAATTACAAAAGCCAAGGCACTTGGTCTTTCTTGGAACATAACAAGCAGGTTCTTTTCATATTATATTAGAATAAAAATAATAGCACCATCTCATTTTCTCATTTTTTCATATAAGATTACAAATTGGAATGTAGAATTTTTTTATAAGAACTATTAAAATACAAGAGATGACTGGAACCTTTTTAAATTCCCAAAGGTGTTTTAACCCCAATCTCTTATTTTTCTTGCACAATCTATATAACTAAAATTTGAGAATTGAACTGTATCAGTAATTCCAAAAATTAAATACTAAGCATCATACACATTACATATTAAAAATAGAAAATGACTCAATGATGATTAGCCTAAACATAATGAAAAGAATTGGTTACTGCAAAAACTAACTTTCTTGTACCCACAGCACAAAAAATAAATCTTAGGTAACTTATAAATTCCTCACAGTTTATAGAAACAAGGTTTATTGATTATCTGTAACAAAAAGTACTGTAAATAAGTAGCATATTTTCACATTACATTACATATTCAACAAGGAAAAAAATAATTATAAGTAGATAATCACATTTATTATAAGGTCTGTACATTTTTAATAAGGACTCTTAAATGAATGAAAAATACAAATGAATTAAGGTATGTAGTATTAGTAAACTCACTAATTATATTTTAAATGGTAATTATATTATTCATCTTTTAAATAATTACATTCATACATATGTTAAGTAAAATATAATGTAACCCCATCCACTAACCAATCACACTAATTTAAACAAATGGCATATATGTTTCAAATTAAATTATAAGGGTAATATAAAACTCAAGAGTTTGGGATTTATAGAGCAATAGAACTCTGTGGGTTCCTAATTTAAACTGTATATAGGTGAAAAATAAATATAAGCAAGAAATTACAAGACTAAAAACATTAAAGTATAGAGCCAAAATATTTGCAATTTATGTCTAGAAATGTACATTCAAGTGACAACAGTGGTGAGAGAATGGCAGAACCACAGTGAGAGGGTGGCAGAAGTTAATAATTTTATAAATTGGAATTATCTTTACTCGTCAACTAGAGAATAACTTTTTTCTATTAAACAGCTGCTTTGCATTATTGCTTAATTCCTTTTAAATTTTTCATTGGTTACTTTATAACGTGTTGAGTGTAAAAAATTTGATTATCAATTTTAGATAGTTAAGCTACCCAGCATATATGTCACACATGTGATAGTTAATTTTAAGAATATTAAAGTTAATTAAATCATTCATTCAAGCCTATTTGGCTCTTTCTGACACATTACACTGGGTTGATACTTTACAATGCAATATTAAAAAAAATCAAAAATTGTTTAATAATGGCATAGGAAAAGCATCTAGTGATTAAAAAAATATAAGGAAAAATAAAATTTCTTCATATATGTCACACATGTCAAATTTCCACTCTTAAACACATGAGACAAAGCTTACGTACTCAAAATTAAGCTAGTTACGAAAAGATACATTTATGTCACTTCATTACTAAATTCAAAACAGCTTAATTTATCTAAATTTATGTAAATGCAATTCATACACAAACATACACATTACAAAAAAAAATTATAAAATTGCATGACCTTACATTGAATAAACTATACAATAAATTAATGCAGTTTTACATATTAACAAAAGCAAAAAGAAAAACATTCTTTTCAGTAACTTTATAGTACAGTCAAAAATATTTAACCTGTTAAGTATATCAATATTATTCCATTGTGCAAAATGGATAAACCTAAATCTAATAACTTATAAGAAAAGAATTAAAAAAGTAACAACTTAGGACTTTAGCTTCCACTGAGATTTTCAGTGGAAGCTAAAGCAAGTGAAGTTTAAAACAGTCCTGATGTATTCTAAAATAATACAATCTGAACTACTAATATGTAATTTTTCATAATTTTGCTTTTAAAAAATTCAATTATAACAATATAAATTACAACAAACTAAAACTAACAAATAAACTAATTTAAGACTAATTAAAAACATTTATAAAAATACATAAAATACAACAGGAGTAACAATAAATGGTTTATATATATGTACATAAATAATTTTAAAATAGAACAATTTCAATAGAAACCTAAAGATTTTTGTGGATATGAGATTCTACAATAAATTAGCAGTAAACAGGATGCTAACATTAACAATTTCTTTTTATTTATCCTATTATTTAAAATAAAATTATAATACAAATACACACCTAATGCACTTTCTTCTAAGTATTTTAAAATAAAAAGTTACATTTCTTTGTTTCTGGTTTACTACATAAATGTTTTAAAAGCAGCAAAAAAGCAAACTGCCCCTTTGAAATACATAAATAATACTCACTGTTATGTTTTAAAAATTTAATTTTTAATACCACAAAACTTTTTAATTAACTTCTAGAAAAAATAGATCTTTAAGTTAATTCCAGAACTATACACTTCACATAACAAAAAGAAAAAAAATTAAATATTAAAGCTATGAAACTTGTAAGTGAGATAATGTTTGTCCTCTGGGATATTATAAATTTTAAAGGCAAGCCTACACTAAAACGTCAATAGGAAGTTAGTTGCACACATTACATCTGATAGAATAATCATATAGCTATACACAAAAATAATTTTCTTCAATGATAGTTAAATAAAAGATGTTTGAAAGGACAAGGCCATTATTAGTACATAGGTGGCAAAATTTAGGTGCCAAATTCTTCCAATATCTTGGAAATTAAAAAAAAAAGTTTACTAGACACGGATAGATAAATTTCATTTTTTAAATGCAAGTGCATTGGTTTTTATTATTTATCTTGTATTGTAAATACTGTTTATTTTTATCTAATATCAATAAATAAATTTATGAACACATGTTCATGTATTTTAAAATTATACAGGGGAAAAAAACCTGCTTGCAGGTGCTCAGTCTCCCAGGAACAGGTCTGAGAAGGGGTATAAAACAATAAGTTCCACAATATACTCTGTACATTTATTAGGATAACATACAGTTAGAAACAAAATCAAATGCTATTACTGGAAGCATAATCACATGAAAATACCTATCTTTTAAGTACAACTTAAAACATTAGAATTAGGTAAGTATAGATCTCCAAATGAAATGAAAAACCTTTTATATGACTCTTTCAGATATCTGTGTAATCAATATGAGGATATTTGGTTTTGTTCCTATGAGGGGGGGGATTTTATATTACTTAGCAATATTCTTCCATTTAATAAACAAAGAAGATTTTAACTCTGACAATAAAAATATGTGTGAACATGTAATAAAAACTTTTAGATTTATGGGGGTGTGACTGCCCTTAAGTGTAAAATATTATAAGGATCACTAAAAAATCGTTCATTATAAGGTCAGTGGTTTGGTAAATTTCACTTACTTTTCTGTAGAAGAGTTTCATAACAGCAATACTAATTTGCTAATCATACACAAATGAGTTTAATAATATCCTCACATTGTTTATAATTAAGTCATTAGTAGAATATATTTGAAAAAACAACACAGATAGAAAAATATTAAGAATATATATTAAAATTTTGCAAATGTATGCCTTAAGAGGCATTTGTTGTAAACTCAGAAAAAGGAACATATAAGACTAAATCTTTTTATAGTTTCTGGCCTTTTGAAAGAAATATGAAAACAAGAACTATCAGTTTTGAAACTAATATTTTAAGTAATTTTTTATTAAAGCAGCATGTAAAACTGAATTTAAAAATTCAAAAGTAATAGGAACATTTTATTATGAATTTGTCTTCACAAACAAATTCAAAAGTAGTATAAATAAATTTCCCAAAGTATGAGGTTAGAGTCTTAAAAATTTCTTTTAATGAACAAATAGGAAACAGAATGAAAATTAAACATATTTGTAAATAGATATTTTTAGCAGTGGATTATAATAAAAAGAATTCCTAAACTAGCACAAAGCAATTACGATGTATGTTAGAAATCATGCATTATCCAGTCTTAACACAGTAACTCATACACAATGCAAGTGAAATATAAAAATTATAAAACTGCATAACATGACATTTAATAAACTATTCAATACAATACAGTTGTACATACTAACGAAATCAAAAGGAAAATTAAATGTTCTTTTCCATGACATTATAGTACAGCCAAAAACATTTAATATGTTATACCTATCAATATTACTCTACTGTGTGCATGATTCATAGTGCATTATGGATAAACTTAGATCTAGCCATAACCTATAAGAAATCAATTAAAAAGGCAGAATACAACAATGACTTAGGACTCCAAAACTTCAGCTCCAACTGAGGGCAAATATGCATGTGAAGTTTAAAACAGTGATGGTGCATCTAAAATAACACAATTTGAGCTATTGACTTATTTATGGGATTTCTTGTTCCCTTTGGTTTTACATTCATTATCTGTTTAAAACTAACTGGAATGCAGCATGACTATGAGAGAATTGGTGTGCAGATGATCCACTGGACATAAATGTAACACCATCACAGACTGACATATCCATAGTCCAACATCATTTTCCTTTATTTTACTGTTATTAAATGTTTTAAATTATTAGACATAGTTACTTTAAGACTTAAGGACTTACTTTGCTAGACTGAGATGTCTTAGTTATGGACATCCTAAACAATAACTACATATTCAGACCTACCAGTCACAAAATAACCAACAATGATAAAAAAAATACAAAACAAACAAGAATCTTTTTGGAAAAAATAAAAAGATGTTAAATACAGACATACAAACATGAAAAGTGAAGTAAAGCAAACAGCTGTTTTACAGCTTCCTTTACTAAATAAACAGGAATTTTGATGAATAGACAGTGCACTAGCAAAAATTGCCTACCCATGAGAATTTTAGTTTTATTATTTTTGCACATTCATATTGGTCCTTTATACTAGTTTTTTTCTTTTTATAGAAGTGCTATCCTGAAAACAAGCAGATTCTGAATATTTGCTATTTCTTTTGACTTTGGTTTTTTTTTTTATTTAGCAAAAATCTACTAACACTAATGGGACAGAATGTGAAACTTTTTTTTTTCAACTTAAAACTATTTTTGAAAATAATGTTATGTCTTGTTACATATTAGGAAAAACATGCAACTAAAATCTGGTGGAATGTCTAATGGTTTTATCAAATGCCCGTAGACTGTGAAAGTCCAGAGCGAGCCAAATGTGACAAATTCCACCTATCTGGTAATAGGAGAGTCTTTAGATTCTTAATTGGAACATTTTTACACCTAAACACAATTATCATAACTTAAAAAAAAACTGAATAACTGTTAATCTTTTTAGCTAAACACTCATTGTTTAGTAACCATTTATTATTATAACCTTCAGTACTGAAGTTAGTGATATTAAGAATAAGAAATGAAATTCAAAATGTCAAATACACTATGAACGTGAAAATATCTGAAAAAAAAATGGCCAGTCAATTTAGATTGATGAATACTAACTAGACTTAATTGTTATTAACACCTTTATCTTTTTACTAACTAAATATTTTGGAGAGATATTTATATGTAATCATAACATCCATCACTTATTTAATCAGAAATTTAGTTTCTCGTATCTGAATGCTTCAATATGAACAAAATTCAACATAATAAATTCTTATTCTGGCATTTTTAAACATACTTACAAAAATATATACATAAACAATGTCATGATAACACACATATGTTATAAATATGCAAATATAAAGATATAAGCCAATAATTTATATTAATACTGTGTTTCAACAAGCTCTGTTCACAGAAACATTAGAGCTAATACACACAGAATTTTTAGCATAGATGTATCACATGCATAATTTTAGTTAATGATGCAATGATAATAGCCCACTTTGTTCTTGAGGCAATACTAGAGAATTTCAATTCATCTTAGGATAAAGAGAACCACTACTTTTATAAATATATAAAATTTCTTATGCCAATAATATAAACAGTAGTACTAAAAAATATCTTAAGCATAAAATTTGCATGTTTTTACTTTACCCAATACAAAATGTGGAAGGACCTTAGGGATAACATGAAGCACTAGTGCCATCTACGTAACCTTTCCCCACCTAGTCAATCTACAGTTTGCTTCATGAGCTTATTGAGAGGTCAGTTTTATTTTGCTCTAGCCAGACTATTTTTTTCAATTCTTAAAAGTTTGAGGTTCAACATACACACTCTCACTGCCCACAATGGGTAAAAAAAAAAAACATAAAATAGAAGAAAAATTCAGTGTGATGACTTTGCAATAGAAGGAGGAGTCAGTTATTGCTGTAGATAGAAATAAATGTGTGTGAAGAAAGACAATTTATCAACTAAAGTGGTTGGTAAGTTCAACACCTCCTAGGAGGATATCACAGAAGAAAACAAACCCTGGTGCACATAAGAATACTTCACTTAAGTCATATAAGTTTTAAAGCATGAAGTAATATCAAATTCTTGTATAACCATAATTAAACTCAAAAACAAATAACCTTAGCTTATTCAGAATATCTTAACTAGAACAATTCTTCATCATCTTCAGAAGAACCTAGATTTACAAAGTCACTATGCAGCAAAAAAGCCTATGATGACATTAGCAGTTGGAGAAAAAAAAAAGCTTGGCTTCAGAGAAAAATATAAAGACTGAACATCTGAAAAGTAGATCAAAGTTAATAATAAGAACACTTTCAATCTTGTCAAGAGAAGCTCAAAGATTGTGCATAGTTTTCATACTGCCTCATGATTTGACCCAAAATTCACAGTTAAAACTTTTAAACACTCTGACAAAATGATGGGTGAAGTACATTTTGTGGAAGCAAGAACAGGGAAGGTTTGTATTTTCTTCTGAAATATGTAACTGTGAAAGCAATTATTTCAATATTTTGAAAGAACATTTGCTTATGTTCTTTCACTGGGGCCACTCAGTGTGATTATTTTATGTATGATGATGCCACAGTCCAAAAGGTTAAGGTCATGACAATTTCTCAATGATCATTAATATTTTAAAGTTGGCCAGGCAATTTCTCTGGCTTTAACCTCATAGAAAATGCCTGGAATTGCATGAAAACAAAGTTGTTGAAGAGACATGGCCAAGCAACATTAACAGTCTAAAAACAGTTCTGAAAAACCTATGGCCAACTACGGACTTGACCAATTTTTCCTTCTTTGCTGAATTCAAGCCCAAATATCTGTCATTAGTAATAAAATTTAAAAGTAACATAACAAAATACTAATTATGATGTAATAGCACTTTAAAATTAAAATTAAGTGGTTTCAATGATTTTATAATGTTTCCTTTTTCTTTACACTGTAGTGAACTGTTTATATCAATTTTGTTTTAATTGAAGTGCTATAATTGGCAAATTGAAGACCTAAAATTGTATATTTAAAGCCAATTTTGTATTGTTACAAACATCCATGCTAATAGAATTTGAAGTCACAGTTTTCAGTATAGCAAGGGATCATACTTGCCTGACTAACATCTGATATAAAATTTGCTTTCAGAATTTTATTATTTCTTTTTTAATAATTTGAGGGCTCACAATGCTTATAGTGGAAAAACAATTGTTAGCTTTTAAAATGTCTTTATATTTAAAAACAAATAAGATATGAATAGTACAACCACACACAATTTATAAAAGAGAGCATTGCAAAAATAAGATGTTCAAAATAAATTTTAGCTCCATTGTTTATAATTAATAGAAATAAACAGAAAAACTACAACCAAATTATATTAATTAAACACTTTTCTTAATATCACTGACACTTCTGAACTGGAAAAAACTTAACTAAATTATGTAAAGATACATACAATAAACCCTAACAATTATATATATAAAAAAATTGAGGATTTTATGAATTAGGTTAGAGACATACTGAATTCTACAGGATTTCCAATGGTAAGTAATTACGTGACACTAAGTTATTGAATGGATTATAAAAATAAGAAATTTAAATTCAAAGGAACATTACTATTTATGTTTAGCAATAGAAACTTAATACTTCAGCAAAATGAATACTTGAAAAATACAGTTAAAACTTCTTCCTTGGTCTAAAATATGTACCATCAAAATAGGTTTACAAGATTAGTCAGGAAAGAATTTTACAATTCTTCATGTGAATATTTTTCTTAAAATACTGTAAATTTACTTTTCAGTTTGTGTAGATAAAGCTTTCTTACTTTCTCATGACATATCACACATTAGTATGATTCTACAAAACACATTTAACCCACTTTTCTTCCCTATTTTACATAGAGAGTTATATGGGTTTTACAACAATACATCATTATAAGTATAACTAAATACAATATACTTTTTTTTTCTTTTTTTGGCCATTAAAAATTTCTAAATAGAACTGAATTTATTCACAGAAAAAATTATTGTTTACGAATATCATGAAATGTATAAAATAACCAATTAAAAGATTTTAAAATACAGAAAATGTGAAAATAAGAAAAATATATGTACTTGTTATTCATATATATATATATATTCATTTTTAAAAATTCATTTCTCTAACATCTAGAAAAAAATCAAATTTATCCCTTTAAATATAAAACAGGAGGTGCGAATTTACTAAATGAACTCAATTGCATTAGTTATTTAAAACACATCATTTTATAAATACAATTCAATTAAAATGAGAAAAAATGTAATACAGCCACCATATTAGAAAACAAGAAAATCCCCCAATTTATATCAGTGTAGGATGAACACTGTATTCAGTTTAAACACATTTCAAAAATGAAAATATCCAAATACCCTTCCAACAAATCACAATTTCTCCACATACTAGAGAAAAAAGTACAATACTAATTTTGATGTGCAACTACATACATAGGACAGCAAAGTATCACAACCATAACTTACACCACATGTACATAAAATACTCATCATTTTACAGTCATCAACAAATTTGTGTCAAAGGAAGTTTTCACCAGGAAAGATACCATTATGAACGCTAATAATGTGCTCTTATTTAACAACAAGTTCTCGGAATACCCATTTCTGACCACTTGATGCATTATTACACTGCTGAAGTTTAAGCTCGCCTTTTAGGTGACTTAGCTCCAAACACTTGCGATGATGCTTATGATAAAGCATTTTTGAAGACTAGAATATAAAATAAACAGAGGTTACTATCATTTTCAAAAGAATTACCATATCAATATACATACACTGTGTTTAAAATATTGTAGCTCAATATGGGATATTATGAATAAAAAATAACCTAAAACTTGTTCATAAGTTCAGTTAATATACTAAATATTAAGTTTTAAATGGCAAAAAACAAAATATATATATAAAATGGAGAAGAAAGGCAACTGCTTTGAACAAAAAGCAAAAGTCAGAGAAGAAAATTCCCAATAACTAATTAGTAATCAATACTTTCTTGCTCCATTTCAAATGAAAACAAAATTATAAATGTGTTCAAATCAAACAAAAATATGAATTATGATTATGGTGACATCTGACATGTTGTGTGATATAGTCCATTTATTTATTTTTGTTTTAAGTTATAAATAGGTTAGAAGAAACTTATTTAAAAGTGGGATATATATTTCAATCAACTGGAAAGAAAGATAAAATTGGATTTACCAATTAAATCTTTTTTCCAGTTGGTTATAGTATTCCTTTATTACAGAAGCACTTTTATATTTTCTGCACATTTAATATGCCATATTTAAATTATATTTCCATAAATATGCTATAGGAATAAACATGAGAATATATCTCTTGGTAATTCTGTGGCATTAATAAAAAAATTTCTAAAAATGAACTTTAAAAACTTTGTTTCAACTCCTTAAAACAAGCCCTGTTACAACTATATGAATATGCTCATATCTTACTATAGCACTGTTGTACACTGGTTGTGCTAATTTCCATTATAATGAGACTTTTGTTTTATAGGGTGTAGAGTACAATAAAAAATAGAGGTGCACAACTAGATATTATAAGTCCTACATACAAAATTTCGCCATTCTACAGCTAATTGTTTCTGAATTATGCCCAACAGTGCTGATATGTTATATTGAAACTTTTAATTATATAGAGAGCAGATAGCAATTAAAAACAGAGCAGAACTAGATATTGTAACAGTCCTAAATACAATAATTCAATCTTCTACAGATAATAGTTTATGAGTTATGCAAAATACATGTATATGAACATACAGATATTGTTAGTTTAAGCTACAAGGAAAATTGTTTGCACAGGCAAACTGATTTGCTGCAAAAACAAACTTTGCAGGCATCTCAGCACTGTCAGGCTCCACAGCACAGGTGAAGCCTTAAAAAGCATTGGCATCTTGATTTTGTTTACCAACAAGCTGATTCATTATTCAAAACTATTTCAATTCATTAAAATAGTTTTCCTTGTGAGATTAGGAAATTTCTGTAAAAGATTCCGACAACAGTATTTTCCCATACAACTTTTAAAAATGCAATTTCATCGAATTGTGGCATGTACATGTAGAAAAGGCTCTGAATTTTAGATGTTGATAAGAATTTTGATTTTAGACTTCAATAAAAGTTTGTTGAAGCGCTTTTCTGAAAATCATTAGTTCAGTGTGCACAATATTTTTTCACAGCTGCTCTACATATGTCAAAACAAAACTTATGAAAATTTGCTCAGAATTCATTTGATCAAAATAAATATTTAGAGTTTAAAAATTAATGTTCTTTTGCATGTTTGTACAAATGGAACACCAAAACTTGTCAAAATTGATTTAGGAATGGTAAAAATGAACATGTTCATCAAAATCTGAAAGCTAAAAGTTTTTGCAATTAACAACTTTGCACAAGGAAGTTAATACCATTTAAAAAACATTTTCTTTGATTTAATAACAATTATAAGACCAGCCAAAGCTGAGTGTCTCACCTAAATTAGGAAAAAAAGACATTTTTAGAGAAATGTATTTAATGTGTTACAGTTGAATACTTTAAAGTCTATTACTAACCTCCCAAACTAAGAGTAAATTCTTAAATACATATAAAAAATTTTTTACCGAATTGTATTCCCAAGGACCATCAACAGAACCCAGAGAACAGAAAACAAGTTTCATATGATTTGTGTCAGCATTCACGCATCTTTCTCCAACACCCAGCTGACCTTCTGCATTTAGACGAAATACCTAGAGGACAACAACAAAATGCAACTCATGTCAAAGAAGCTTGCTCATAAGAACCAAAATGGATATATACATAAGCATTTAAATTTGCAACATAAATAAAATTTCAGATAAGGGAATTTTCAGTATTCCAACCTTTTAAATATTGTATACAGATTTGATATGTATAAATATTTATTAAATGATTTTTCTAAATTTTAAAATCACTTTTAAAGAGTAACATGTACATTTTTTTTTAACTTAGGCACAAGATGACAAATATTTCCAATTTGAAATCTGAAAAACAAATTTTACCTGGTTTCCACCTGAACCATGGCAGTGGCTCATGCCAACAATAGATGGTGGATGAGAACTCATAGTATCCAAGCATTGTCCAGTTAACATACTGTGGATCTGATAGACAATAAGAACAAATTTCAGTTATTCCAAGGAAAAAATAAAGGATATCATGAAAATAGTCATTTTCATTATAATAGAAGTTTATTTCTCAGTAGCTCTTACATATAAAATTTCTTTTCAAGTGAATTAAATACAAAAAGTAACAATATCAATTAAAATATCGGGCATAAATCAGATGTAATATTAGATTACTGGTTCATAATGTGCTAAGATCTTATTGAATATAAATAGATATTAAAAATTCCATATGCACATAGCTAAACAGAGAATAAAATACACTTTTTATAATATAAAAAATAAATGAAAGTAAACTTTATCTACATTTCCCTTCAACAACTTTTAACAAAATATTTTTATTTCAATACGATTTTTTTTTTCAGTGGTTTTTTAATTTTATACATTGATACCACATATCAAACTATATTTAACTTAATGAAATAAGATTTCAGAAGTTAAATATTTTTTATTATAATAAATATTTCAGGTAATTGTTTAAAAGTCACCTTTCAGAATATTAAAAAAATGATAGACAAAATACTAAAATTTCATTTTATATTCAGATAACTAGTAAACATTTATGCTGAAAAAAAAACACTAAACAATTAATAAAAGTTTTTTACTATAAGACAAAATTTTTGCAAAAAGAGTTTATAATGTTAAATTTTTTTCATTATGCAGAAATACTGAAAATGTGATGTAATATTTAACCAACTGTAATTTTACTTGCCAATGTATAAATAAATAAAAATTCTGATTATACAAGTGCCAAGTATTTGGTACTTAAACTATTAGCCTGTTACTTGTTATCGCTTCCAATTGAATAGCATACAAAGATATCAATATTTTGCTCCAATTTTAAACATGGTCATTTATATATTTGTGCACAAGTCGGAAAACAAAAAGAAGCAATAATTGAAGAAAGTGAATATCCAGAACTGTACATTTTGAATAAACAAGATTCCCCCAGACTCCCCTTAACTTGATTTGATAAATAAAAAGTAAAATGATAATTAAATAATGTTTTGAATATGAATTTTACAGTACTGAAGGTGACTGAGTTATCTGGGACTTGTAGCACTATCACAATCTTTGACAGAAAGTCTTCCCTTTCATTACTTTTAAAGCTGCAGAGAGCAGGAACTCACCACAAAATCACAACTTTGACTGTCATCAATTGTTTGAAATTGCTGATGTGAAAAATCTTAATATCATATAATTACTAAACTTATATGCTTAATTAAAAACTATTTACGATTTAATCTATCAAAAGTTGTAAAACTTCAATTTATTCATGTTTTTGCAATTGCATTTGCTCTCAATCTTGATATTATTCTTGCTAATTTTTTATTTATTTTTATTATTTTCATTTTAAGTCTCCTCTGGATATTTGTAGTTAGTAAATTCATAAAAAGAATCATTAGATGGATGTAAGGAAATCAAAATAAGATACAACAGAGACAAAGGAACTTACTTCTCCCCAAAATAAATTCTTAGGTAATATTGGAAATTTTTGGAGAACATCATATGCCACATTTTCCATATACCACTTAAAGGATTTGCACTGAAGTCTCTCTTTTATAGCCAACTGACCACTAATGTCACCATGATCATATTGTCTAGCCATAGGTTCTCGAGTATAGAAATATTCTTTATATTCATCCATCCACACTTCAACAACTCTTTTATAATTCTAAAATATAAACAAAATTACAATACGCTAAACAATGGAATATTTTCAACACAGATGTGCACTTAATTAGGTTATATAGTTATAAAGACACTTTTAAATGATCAAAAGTCAAATTTTAATTTATTGCCATTATGAGATACTGCCAACTCCCTTCATAATGTCCCATTTATGCACGAAAAACATTTTCCATATAGGATTTCGAAAACTAAAAGTCTATTAAAGTATCAATTTATTATAATGTCAAATGATGCATTCTATAAAATTTTGAAAAACACTCAAAATTTGATTCAATATCTAAAAAATTTGTGAATTTTTATCCAAATGACACAATATTTTTCAAAACATGTGTACACAATAAGAAGCTTTACTGAAAGTTTCAAAATATTTTTCCAAAATTTATGGATTTTACATATAATTTTCTGTACTTCAGTTAAAGGTAATCGTAAACTCTCATGAGTCTACAATTTCCTAGGAGAAAACATCTTGCCCCCCTGCCAAACATAAACTGATTTTACTTCAACAAGCCAGATATTTTGCTTATTATTCAGACAGACAAACATAAAACATTGTGCACACTCAAGCTTTGCATTAAAAGCTTTTCTTTTATATATAAAAAAATTATAGT
This sequence comes from Pardosa pseudoannulata, assembly GCA_032207245.1. Taxonomy (NCBI): domain Eukaryota; kingdom Metazoa; phylum Arthropoda; class Arachnida; order Araneae; family Lycosidae; genus Pardosa; species Pardosa pseudoannulata. The sequence continues at coordinate 184,958,157 of CM063505.1, read as the reverse complement.
TTTATTATGCCTTTGTAAAATTTTCTCCCATTTACCTATAATCAAAATGATCAACATAAAACTCCACTTTTTTTTCAGGCAAAGTTGAATATTACTGCTAATATTGACAATGCTAACTAATTATGAAATAAAAAAAACCGGTACAACACTGAAAACTTACTACAGTGACTATAGGTCCTTTACGTTTCTCAGCTAATTTTCCAAATGAATATGGCATAAAACCTCTATATATGTGGCCAACTCGTGAGCATGGAACCCATTCAATGCTTCCACCACACTGCCAAATCTACAGATAGGACAGAAAAATATTTTGTTAACATGTTGCATTTTGTACATGTTGCAGACATTTAGGATAATTGAAAAATAACTTTTGAAAGTTTTTTCATACTTAATAAATGCTATTAAAAGAAAGCAACTATTTAATTTTGGTCTGTGGAAAAATTCTTAATAAATTACCTTAAAAGACAATTCAAAGTTTTCTCCACCCCATACTAAAAGACCTGGATCATATGCTCCCAGTTCCAGGAAATACTCTCTGTTTATAGCAAACAGACCTCCTGCATGTGTAGGTGATCTAAAAAAATATTTAGAGACTTAAAGGATATGACATTAAAACATTACAAATATATGACAGTTATGATTATTCTGATTGCAAATATAACAACTGTTATTGAAAACTTACATTTTAACAAGACACTTATCTATATTGTAAAATCATAAATTTTATAAAAGATACAATGAAATATATTTTGTTTTAAATCTATAAAAATATAAAGATAAGTTAATTTTTTTAATGAAAGTGTAATCAATAAGTTAAAAAATATTACACAATATATAAATATATACATATATACACATGTGACTATAAACATCATAAAAAATAATTTAACTGAAATATTTAAATTGTTAATGAAAAAATAACCAATAGTTTTGATAATAATAAAATTTTTTAAAAACATTTAAAATATATATATATATATATATATATATATATATATATATATATATATATAATACCTAGATAAAATTGTAACTGTATAAAATTTAACAAAGTAATGTCAGAAATGTGCAACTATCTTATATATAACAAAATAGCTACATAAATTCTGGGCCAAATAAAATATTTATTAATCTAAAAAAATAGAACTGTGAAATGATGATCAACTGTCATGCTAAAAGGAAATTTGCTCTACTATAGGGGCTGAGAATATGGGAAATATGTAAATATTTCCAAGAAACTAGTGACTAATAAATCCCTTTTGGTACACAAGAAATACAAACACACACACCTACGATTTAAATACATAATAAATTATGTCAGATGATATAAATATAACAAACTATCAGCAACTATCAGTATAATACCCTATCTTGTTAAATGGAAGGAATAGATAATGAAATAACAGGTAAAAAGCCTCATAGTTAAAAACTTAATGGTTACTTGGAAAATTTTAAAAAAATATAGAAACTTTAAGGTATAACCTTCCTTTAATACTAGGATTGCTGCTCTGAGTAAGGAAAAAAAGTTTGTCATTTACAACATTTCTCCACGTCACCTATTATAAACAACTATAATAGAAAATTATCTCTTTACTTAAATCAAGTTCCAAGTTTGTAAAACAATAACATTAAATATAACAGCAAATAAAATTTATTTAAAACTAACTTATAAGGTTCACTATGGTGTTTTCGTCTTTTAGCTTCTTGTTCTGGAAGTTCAGTTTCCTTATAAAGCATCCCCCATTCAAATATACCACGAAAATGAACTTCTCCATGATAAACAGGTCTGTATTCAAAATTATCTTTATCAACTCCATCAATTACAGGTACAGTCATAACAGTTCTAAGAAATAGAGTAAAAACAGTATTCATTATACAAATTTTAAAAATGTGGAAAAAAAATAAAATCTCTATGAATATTTTATTTTTGTTTTAGTTTTATAAACATTTACCTTCCATTTTAAGAAATACATTTAAGATTACAAAAATTATATATATATATATATATATATATATATATATATATATATATACATATATACATACATATATATATATATATATATATATATATATATATATATATATATACATATATACATACATATATATACATACACACACTGCACAGCCAATAATAATAAGCTACTGAAATTTTCACAATTTTTTTAATATCTAAAAAGAAAATGAAAATCTAACCTTTAGTTTTTACAGTGTAAAAAATATTATGTAATTTCTTACATAAACTCTTTCCAACAAAATTTTGAAATATTCTTATACAGAACCATCCATAAATTGAAAAAAATTAAATTCTAACCGCCTTCCAGCTGGAAATGTTTTGCAATTTTTACATAAATTTTATGACTATTGGTAACGTTTACGAAATCATTTAGAAACATACCTCATACATTAATGAAAATATATTTTTAAAACAACTGAATTTTCATTACAAGTTATTTACTCATAATTCCCAGAATATAAATCAACAGATTATGAAATTTTCAGAAAAGATGCAAATTTGTAAGACAAAGATTATAATACAAATACAATAATTGTTAAAATTAAATTTTGAAAATCATTGAAGTTATCTCAGAATTTTATACACTTCCTTTCTTTTTATATTTAGTACAATTGCATAGTTGTTTTTATATGTATCCTTATAAAACTTGATTTGTTCAGTTACTGAATAGGGATGTCTTAGAAATATTTCATAAACTGCAACTGCAACTTGTAAAAAGTCAAAGAAATTTTGGTACTTTTTTTTGGGAGGGGGGGGGGCTTAAATGTAGTTAAGTATGTATCTCATCTTTAGAATGGTGTACAAATGCCTCCAATGGCTACAGAGAAAAATAAATGGTTTAAAGCTGTCTCATACTACTCTGATCACACTATCCTAATGTAACTAACTTTTTGATGAACACTTTTCAATTACAATATATATATGTAACAATTATTTTCTCTGGTCAATGATTATGTAGCCCCTATTGTTTTTACTTGCCTGGGATACAGGCAAGAAGAAAGCTAATCAGGTAGCAGTAATAACGAACGAGGCAGTCTGTCACATTAAAGAGAATGGCACAAGTCTAATTAAAACTTCATTTTAGAGCTGCTAAAATGGACACCTTTACTAGTCAACGACAGACAAAAGAAAGACACAAAAATCACTCTGCTCGAACAGAGGTGCACCCCAGAGCAGACAGAAAGAATTATCCCAAGGGACAAGAAACTTATTCAGCAAATTTAAGTGTTAAGATCAGAAAAAAGATGGAGCCATACAACATTCAAGTACCCAATAAATAAAGTTTTATTAAATCTTTCCTTAATGATAGTTATTCTCAATGGCTTAAAATATTTCTCAAAGTTAACAAAATTGAAAGCATTTCTTTAAAAGAATTGCACCTTTTAAAAACTGAAAATATAAAAGCATGTAATTTTTACTAATACTATTATTAGAATATCATAAGAAAATTGTATGAATTCAGTGATTCTTTCTAAATTTGGTGCAGCAGAAATATAACAATATTTAAATATTCAAATTTACTTCAGAGATATATAAATCAACAGTTTCAACAAATTAATCATGATATAGATAAAATAAACCTGTTTTGATAAATTGGTGTTAGCAACGGAGGTAGCCAGTTGACATTTACTTCACAATGAGCATCTAAAAACAAAACGACTTCTCCTTTTGAGTATTGAGCTCCGTAAGTTCGAGATCGAATTAGTCCTTCTCTCTGTTTATTCCTTATTAAGCGTACTTTCTGCCCAAACTGTCGAATATAATCTTCCAAATTTCCTTTCAGATGATCTATTAATACATATACAAATGACATATATATATAATTATTTTAATTATAAATTACAAATTGCTCTATATATTCAGATATAGGACAAAAATCTTAAGTTTGCAGGGGATGTGCATCTATTATTCTAATATATTAAACATTCAAAATTGTGTCATAAAAGCTAGAATTATCTAAATAATTACAAATTATAAGATTTTCAAAGAGGACCTAAATTTTCTAGATAAATATCAAGATTTCTGGTATTAAATAAATAGTCATAGATCAATAGGTAAACAGTTTATTAAATAAGATGACATATATTGAAACAAATAATTTTAAGATTGTTACAGCCATAACTGGTTACATGAGAGCTAATTAGAGAGACCTACTGCTTAACCCTTTTTTATGCCCAATTTTTCCATTTCCAATCCAAAATAAGCATTTTACTTTATTGCTGAAAATTAATATATGTTCTATCCTGCATTTAAAAATACATAATATTTTTCTCAATAAGCAGCTCATGCTTGACCTATTGGTCTTCAAATATGTTATATCCCATTCACTATTTCCAGTTTCCCCTGCAATTCACCCAAGTTAAAAATTTCAAAAATAGCCTCTGTACTATATCAAATTTATTGTCTTGAAGTACTAGAGATTAATATTTACATTTAAAAAGTATGAATAATGTAATTATGTTTTGAAAATTAATTTCACAATTTTACAGTAAAAACCAATTTATATCATTTCTTGATCACAAGAGCATAAAAACAACTTAGCTATAATTTACACAAAGTATCCTATTTCTAAATTTCTTAGTAAAAGTTTGGTAATAATTATAAAAAATATTTTTAATATATTTTCTATTTGTTTTAATAAATTCCATCCAGTGTATGAAAAATTTTTAAACATGACACTATTTACAATATTATATTGTATCACTTCTTATTCTTTTAAATAAAAAAAATAATCAAAGAATATAATTAAATTAATTAAATGCATAAGAAGCAACAAATTTCCTTTCAATGATGCACTTCTTTCCTTGTGATATGACATGCTATGCTGACTATACCAGCATACAAAAGGCAAACATGACATGCAATTCTGACAAAGAAGGGTTTAAAGTCAATTCCAAACAGCTACAATGTTTTATGCTGATTGTGGAATTCTAATTTGAATGATAAAAAGAAGTGCTTTATCTGTTTGGCATTGCAATTTAATTGGAGAAAAAAGAATTAAATTTTTTAATACTTGTTGCCATACCTGACACACAAATGCATATAAAATGTATAATCATTTCTGACTTCACTTTATAAGTCTCATTAAATGAATAGGGTTTTTTTTTTCTTAAAAATTTCTATTTTATAAATAAAGTCAATGCTTAGTTTTTTTTAAAAAGTAACCTTCAATAAGTTCATTTTTGTATGTTTTAATAAAATTATTTGAAAATAATTACACCTACATATAATAAAATTATCAACTTACCTTTGTCACTAAAATCATCAACTAATACAATTTCTTTTAAAAATTCAGCTGGTGAACGATTTAAAACACTGTGCACAGTTCGCAAAAGAGTAGACCAACCTTCATTATGAAATACGATAACAACACTAGTACTAGGTAAATCGGTAGGATAATGCCAATATTTACACCTAAAATATGAAATATAACAGAAAATCATATAAAGAACAAAAATTTAAATAATAAACTTATTGAACTTTACTACAGTAAATTTGACTTTTTTGGTAAAGAAAGCCCTAATGCTAATTAATATCAAACAGACTGATACCATTTTTTATAATACAAAAAATAGCATTAATAAATAAATACTACATACTTTCTAAAACATTTGTTGTGTCAGCTGGCACAACTTCATCAAGTTAGTTACTTATTATCTGGTAGACTATATTGCATATTAAATTATCAGGGACAGAACTAGGTCCTTATGTGAAAAACTGGCTTATGTTCCTATCACCAAATACAGTCAGAAAAATATATAAACATGTCTTCTCTGCGTGTAATATATTTAGAATGAACTACTCAATAACTCATGAATTACGAAACTAACAACTTTATACTCATGATTTACATAAAATGGAAAGGAATTTAGAACAATACTTTCCCAAATTTAGCATCTCTTAATAAGTCAATGACTTCCTCATAGTTTAAGCTATTTGCAGTTTCTTTTTCAATACATACTATAAAGCATATTCCTTGGTTGTTCCTGTCCTTACTAGATGTATATATATATGATTTTATAACTCTCAACTTTTTGAAAAAATATCCACACAAAAATGTCATTGTAAGCATACATAGAAAGTTTCTCAATGTCTTTATTAAATTTGGATATATATATATATATATATATATATATATATCCTCTAGTTCTAGCTTATAAATACAATTATGAAATTTCTTTATAGATTTACTAAGTTTTAGAATTATTGAATCTATTCTAATGTGCATAAAAGCAAATTTGTATTTTGTCATTGTAAGCATGCATAGAAAGTTTCTCAATGTCTTTATTAAATTTGGATATATATATATATATATATATATATATATATATATATATATATATATATATATATATATATATATATCCTCTAGTTCTAGCTGATAAATACAATTATGAAATTTCTTTATAGATTTACTAAGTTTTAGAATTATTGAATCTATTCTAGTGTGCATAAAAGCAAATTTTCACACATGCTTTTTTTATTATTCTAATTTATCTCAAAACCTTACCTTCTAACTAGAATTATGGAATTTTGGAAATTATTTTTCAACTTTTCATTATTTAATTCAGAACCTATTTTCATCATGGAGTCCCTTTAGCACACATTTTGTGCACAGTGACCCTACGACTGATGCACCAGGGGCAAATGCTTCCTTTGTCCTAGTTCTATCTCTGATTATCAACAAGTGTTTTGTAATTACTGAAATATGTTCTTGGTAGAATTACATTTCCTCTAGTTGCTTTGACTAAAACAAATGTATTTTACGGTATCTTTTTCATAGCTTTTTAAAAGAAAAAATGTTTCTTTACAGTAGTTCACCAATGTTTGATTAGTTATAAAATCCTAAAATTTTTCATTAAAATGTAGTTTCCGAAACATTCACTTTCAGACACTTTTAATTCATTTTGAAATCTGGCATTTTCATCTATATAAGAAATTATTTTCAGTAATGACAATTTAAACTTTGTAAAAAGGTCTGATATGGAAACCACATGACTTTTTTGTACTCCTATTAAATTACAACAGTTACTGCTGCACCTCATTTAAACTTATTTTATTTGAATAGCTCCTTCAATTCTTTAATAAGTGGACTGTGGCTTAATTGCTAAATTATTAGCTTTAATAATAAAAAATTTATACACTATTAATTCAACAAAGTGAGAAACTGCTAGTATATGTTAGAATATATTAATTCAACAATGTGTACAACTGAAGAAGCACTTTGTATCAATCGGTAGACTTTATGTTATATTGAGATTTTTAACTTCTTTTACTTAACTTCACTTGTGTGTCAGTTGGTATTTTGAATCAATTATTAATAACTACTTACCTAAGTTTCCTTCCAAATACAAAATTAAAATGTTAAAAATTCTAACATCTGTTTTTTAATATATAGATATAAATGTCTTCTATTTTTAATCTAACAAGTACATAAATATTTATATCCAATTTTATTGATAAACAAAAGTCCACAATTTGATAAACTACAGAGCTTATTATAGTACTGTTAAGTCATTATCCAAAGGGATGATGGAGCTAAATTAGGATTTAACTGTATTTCAAAGTAATCTTACTCTGGTAATCTCTTGTCAGGTATTGTCCTATGCAATGAAATCTGATCGCTGGCAACCATGTTGATTCCAAATTCCATCATTGCCTGTGATACTTCATTCTGATCTTCTGGTCGAGCATAATGTGGCTTGCCATTTTCTCCAGGACCTTCTCGAACAGTGTCAGTAGGAGATGGTTCAAAATTGCCAAGAATATCTTTCTTGAACACAGCACCAGGCTTGGGTGGCATATAACTTTTCCCCTATATTGTAAAAAGAAAAAAAAAATCAATACAGCCAGTCCTAACAATTATATTATGATACATAAAACAAGGTTAATATTATACTTGAAGCATTGATAAGGATGAGAACTTGAATAAATTTAATAATATTATTCCAAAATTATCTGCTTACAATATGACAAGAAGATTGCGAAAAGATAAACACTTGTGTTATTTCTCTTAATTTAAAATGCATTTAAGATTTTATTGTGGTACTCTAGCAAATAATTTTAAATCTTGTAATAATATATTTCAGCATCTTATTTTGATAAAATCTATATGTCAAGGACACAGGCAAGGGGGAGGGTAAAATTCCCCTCCCCTGAAATATTAGCTATGTGTACAAATATTCCCAAATTGACAAAACTAAATAAAACAGTTCTTTAGCATAAACAGAAAAAAATATATAATAGAAAAAAAATTTTTAAATTTTAAAACGAGAAACAACAGAAAATTTGAAAAATAAATTTACAGTGACTTGTACCTTTATTACAAATGCACCAAAATGGTGATACTACATTTGTTGTGAATGGACTAATCTTCTAAAAAATGTACTTCTACATAAGCCAAAAGCAATCGATAAATTGCATAAAATAGTAGTTTATAATTTTTTTTGTTTATATTGTTTAAATTTACAAACTGTTTAAAGTTACTTTCAGATAGGGTTACCAGAGTTAAAATTATTGTTATTGACATCTATGTAAAAAAAAAAATCATTGGCCATATATGTCTAGCACCAAGATTCTCAAACTGAGGGAGGGAGCAGTAATCTAGAAAAGTCAGTATAAAATTAAAAGATAAATAAAAACAGCAAGAAGTAACTTAAAAATTAAAATTAGTTTTTTTTCTCACAACTGCTGACAGGTGCTAAGAGATGTGCTTTTATTTCTTTCAATATCTGACCAATCTTCTACCTCCAGGATACTTAACATTAACTTATTTTATTTGCTTGGTTTTATTTACTAGAACATTACAAAACATTACTTAGCTTATATAAGGGTTTAGAATTTTGGATAACTTTCTGAAGAAAATTTACAATCTCAGCTTATAAACGGAAGAGCTTATATTCAGAAATATATACGGTATCCCTGAAAATGCATCAGGCAAGAAATAATTCCAGGATTAGCCTTGATGTCAATTTATTAGCATCCAACAAACATTCAAAGTTTTATACAAGCATTTATGCAAGAACTGAAACGAATAAAATTGTAAACTAAATTTTTCATCGCCAAAATATGTTTTATGATTGACATGTTTTAAATGCAATGTAATGCATATATTTATTTAGATCACATTTTTGGTTGGTTGTAAGCCAGTTTTAAACTTTTAAATGTATTGTTTGTATCTAAAGTAGACTAAAGTTAACCAAGTGAAGAATGCTTTAAAAGCTTTGTCTAAGGTCATAATAAAAAGCCACACGCCCCTGAGGGCCCATAAGAACCATTGATTTATAGCACAATAAAAACTTATTATATGTATAATTATATGTATATTAACTCAATAACTATTACAAAATTATCAATATTATATTTTTATTGTATAATTTGTACAAAATTATTACTAATTTATATAAAAATTTAGATCTAATTAAATTACCTTCAGAATATAAAACTTTATTTCATATAAAGTAAAAATGCAAGAAAAATTAAACTATACGTACACTGTGTAAAGCAATAGATTCCTTTCCTTTAGGATTAGGTAAGAAAAATGTTACTATCAGTATTAATCCTGTTACAATACAGCAGAGCTTAATCAATCGAGCTCTCTTGATTCCAAAGGTTTTCATATTTAAGATTTCTTTTCTTCAAACTAGGAAAGAAGAAATTATGAGAGAAAAAAATATTTATAAATATATCTGTATGCATAAAACTTTTGTTATTATAGTGGAACTCCAATATTAACTTTGTTCCAGAAGGATATAATTCCCGGCTGATATATAAAGAGAAATATATCATTCCTTTGATCTATTTTTAAATAAAGCTAGATCTCTCCCAACTACAAGAACATTTTTTCATCACAAAATGTCCAGCAATGTTAATATCAGTTATTCAATCAAAATGATTAATTTTTACTTAATGAGCAATATTTTAAGAGGATCTGTTAAAAAGATAAAAAACATACTTCTTTTATGTTTTTTTTTAAACAGCTTGTATATGTAGTGGATTTAGTTGCTTCATAGTGATCATCTAAGAAAAATAAAGGATTGTCTCCCCAATGACCAAGATCTTATATTAAGCTATCATATGTATTTTTTTTTTTTTTTTTTTTATTTAGTAACAGAAATGTATGCAAAGTTATGATTTATTATATGATTAAGCTGTAATAAGAGACATTTTGTAGCCTATTTTAAGAGAGCTATGCAATCATAACTTAGGTGTAAATGAAACAACATTATACAATTAAAATCAGATGTTATCGTAAAAGACAGATATTGAAACAAATTGTTTTAAAGAAATTTTTTTTAATTTTCTCATTTTTCTATTATGAGAAATATTATATTTTAAATGCAGTAGCTTTCTACAATTTTTAACCTGCAAGTCATTTATGTAAAACAAATAATTTAAGTTTTATTCGTTTGTGATATCCTATAACCTACTGCAAAATTACAAAATTTAATAAAAAGCATTGTAAAAATTATTATAATAGTACTTTAGGTATTATTTGTCAAATTTAAGTATTCTTTCCTCTTTAAAAAGTTCGCATAAATGTATGTTACCTTTCTCTAAATTTAAGTATTAGAGACAAAAAATTAAATTTTGTATTATCTGACTATATATTGTTAAGCTTGAGTACGAATATTAAAGTATTCGTTACGAAAACACAGAATTCAAAATGTGCTATTTTAAGAGAAAATTCAAAAAAATACTTTCAAAATATATAAGGATTCAGCTAAGCAAAGTAAAATCAATATAAATAAACAAGGTATTTTAACAAATTCAAAATATCCTGACTTTTAAAAAGACAATTTGGTATCAACAAAAAATTTTAATATTAAAGACTTTTTGTCTCAGTAAATCATCGTGACACTTACGAAAAATAGCTAGGAAGATAAATCAATTTTTAAAAATATGACATTGTGCATTTAATAAAAACTAGCGATAAAATTATATGTAAAAACAAACAGCTTTATTTAAAGATCTAGTATATGCTGTCACTGAAACGTACGTGATAGTTGCAGTTAAATGGTAATTTTAAGCCGGTTTTATAATCGCTAGATTCACAATCTCAGTGGTTCCAAATCTTTTTAATAATCATACACCTTTCAATGTAAAAATATGTTCTTGCAACCCGAATAATTGTATGTAATTGTATGTATGTATGTGTATATATATATATATATATATATATATATATATATATATATATATATATATATATATATATATATATATATATATATATGTATGTGTGTGTGTGTGTGTGTAATAACATTTATTTCAAAATGCAAAATATAATTATTGAGAAAACACTTTTCTCACACGCGTGGAAAAGTTTTCCCACAACAGTGGGGTACATCTAGAGAAATAATGCAATACAATTCTATGAACTCAATACATTCTTACCGTACAAAATCAAATGATTCAAAATTTTGAAACTAAATTAGTAAGTTCTAAATTTTCAAATATTTTGTTTACATTAATGTCATTTTCTCCTTGAAGTTTTATTTTCATCATAAAATTATTTATATTGCTGTTTAAAAATTAGATCCTTCTTGGTTTGAATACAGAGTGCATCAGTTTGTCATTTACAAAATTTCAGGATAGAGAGAGTACACGTAAGAAGGGAAATCGCACAGCAATATATAGCCGAAAACGCCTTCCTGGCGCCGTAGTGAAGACAGAAAACACAAGAAAAACAGGAGACGAATACAAGAAGAAAATATGTTTATTATTCACGGTACAGAAAAAAAATCTTGGGAAGTCTTTGGTGTACGCAATAAATTTCGCTATTTAAACCAAAGCATCAGTTGACGGTGCATGCGTAAACGCGGTTTCAACTGCCGCACTCGCTATGAAGTTTCATTTCTCCTGCAGAAGAGTGATAGTGGGAGGGAACGTTACACAAACACTAAAATCACTGATATGTACCTGGCATACGGTACCACTGCTCGTGCCATGGACGTACCACAGAGCGGTCATACGGCCAACGTTACAAGAGACAAACTCCCAGCCCCTCCTTTGTACGCATGTACTAAATATTGTCCGAGAGCGGATCCTTCATTGTGGATATATAGGAGCGTGAGTGAAGAGAAAGAAGTCCAAGCTGGGCAAAAACTTAGTAACCATTTCCCAAATTCCCAAATCGTCGAGTAAAATACGCTAAGCTCCAAAAGAGCCCAGGTAAGTCTTCGAGTTGAGTGACTGTTCTGCGTCGATCTTTCCGAATGAAATTACAAATTTGGACGATGATGTTCTCTATTAAAGCACCTGAAGGACGATCGGAATGGGCTGATAATTTGTAAAGAAACACCCCCTTCTTTTAAACTGAGAAAACCATTCGCACAATTTAGTTTTACTAAAAGAATGTTCTTTGTAAGCGATTTTCATCATCTAAACAGTTTCGGTTCATCCTTGTCAAATAACGCACAAAACTTTACAATCGTGCGTTGTTCGGGTTGTCGTTGCCGCTGGAGCATAAGAAATTACAAAAGGCTTAAAAGTTTCCTCTCTTTGTCTTTCAATCATCAAGGATCCATTTCTAATAACGTATAAGTCAGTGCACTCATTAATAGAGATACCATACGAAATCATCACACTAAGTCTTCCAAACCGGACAATGGCCGAATGGGTAGGGTGCAGCTCTTCAGTTTCGGAGTTTGTGAGATCTAAATTCACAGCTAGCATGATGTTCGTAACTGTTCGGAATCGGTTTCAACCAAGTCCCGGCCTTATTAGTCCTTGTATAACAAATAAGTAGATCAGAGCGAACCAAACCAAACCTAACCTAAACACTTCCTTTAAATCCAACACTTTCTTGCTCAAATACAGGATTATTTCGAGTCCCACATTTCTTTTAGAACAAAATGCACTTATTGTCTTGAGGACAGATAATCGTCGGAGAACTGGACATAGCTTCATTTCTTCTCCAACTGATATGGTCCCTTGCCCACTCTTTGCTGGCAGCAGGATAATGTGCACACAGTGAAACCATAGCACAGCTCGCGGACATAAGAGCCCACAGCAGAGTCGGTTTTGGATGCTTTGAGTCTGTGGTGTCAATAGCAAAGCGAAGGGTCTGTTTGAGAAGAGTCATAATCGTTGTCTGGTTTTTCTTCCAGCCTTTCTTTTCCTTAAGTACAGGTCTTAATTTGCAGTTGTTACTAGTCTACTATCTTGTTATGATATTCTGTGCGTATTTGTAGTTTCCCCAAAAAAAGTTTTTTTATATAAACCAAAGTTTTATTTAATTTTATTTTTTAATAAAAACCACACTTTAAAAAAATCAAATATAAGTTTAACATAAAAATCTGTAAAACTAAAAATATGGTTCCCATTTGGAAAAAATAATTGCTCCCACAAAAGCATTAGGTTTTATACTCTGCATACACTTTATCAAAAACCAGGAAACATGTAAATTTATTTCCGAAGAAATTTCATCCTGAATAAAATATTTTAGGGCTGCTGGATGTCTGAGATTCAGTGTATATTTAATAACAAAATTTGCTTAACTTTAGGACAAATGAACAAAATCTAGTTATACATTCTACAGCTAAAACCTGGTTGATTTTAGGACAAACAAAATCTGACTTTTGGTACACACCATACATTTAAATTTTATGTATATTATGTGAAATTAGATTTTATGATAAAAAGTGCTTCAAAAAATAAAACTTTAGCTGCATATAAATTCTTTTGACTGCCACAGCATAGAAAAAAAATATATTTTGTGAGCATGCTTTTTTTTTCATCAGAAAAATTTTAGAACTGATATACATACATATAATTTGTCTGTTTGGATATATTTTATTTCATCACTGAGGAGTGTTGGTTAGTAAATGCCCTCCGCTCAGGCTTCGTTGAATTGTCGTCGGGTTCGAACCCCGATGACGGCAAAATTTCCAAATCTAAATTAAAATTCTTAAAAATATATGTTTTTTGTGTTTAATTATGTATATATTTAGGCCCTTTTTGGATTTTTAGACCATTTATTTATTTTTAAAACTCGTATTTTATTTTTTCCAAATCATCAAAATTTTCGTAAATCATCACTGCCAAGCAATTTAAAAATTATAACATCAAAATTATGACAATAAAAATTATTAATACAATTAAATATTATTTTTTAGGCCTTTATTCGATTTTTAAAACAACTTATTTATTTTTAAAACTTATTTTTTATTTTTTCAAAAAAAAAATTCTTTCGGCTTATTTACGGATGTCACTGGCCAAAAAATATTTTATGTTTTACTATCCCTAAACTTTCTACTCTCTAGTTTTGTATTATGAACTCACGAATCCACCCTTCTATCTCTTTCCTCTTTTATGTGTTTATTTTTTCGCTCGTTGTCATTTCTGTGCTCACTGATAGGAACCTCTGGATTAACGGGCCAGGCCCATAGAATCCAGTTGCATCACCACCTTTGATGCCTTTGTTATATATTTTATTTCTATCACTGTTTTCTCAAATCTCAGGCTTCTTGATGTATAAAAACACTGATGATATTTTGCCATGAAATTTATATATATTAAATATATATATTATAAATATATATATAAATTAAATATATATATAAATATATATATATATATATATAGTATGTATATATGTATATATATATATGTAATATATATATATGTATATATATATATATGTATATATATATATATGTATATATATATATATATATATATATATATATATATATGTATATAATATATATATATATATGTATTTTTTATATGAATTATATATAAATATATATATTATATATTTTTTTATAAAATATATGTTTGTATATATATGTATATATATATATATATATATATTTTATACATATATAAAATATTATATATATATAAATATATTTTTTAATTTTTTTAAATATATATATATATACAAACACACACACACATCAATTCTATTTTCTCAAAATATTGCTTCATGAAAAATAGAAAATAAATCTGCAATCTAGTCATTTTCCCTATGCTATGGTAATATTTGAACAGATTTCTTCAAGGAATGTTAATAAATAACAGTTGTGGGAAATCCCCCGCGAACTAACTGTAACCGTTACGAACGAACTCAGTGTCGGTGTCAACCGCGAATGTAATAGTCGAGATGAACTCTCGCTACCCTTTCCTTTTTAAATGTACACAGTTTTCTGTAATTCTTTTTAAATGTTTATAAATATTATTCTTTTTTCACCAATGTATTCGAGCCATTTAATGCCAAACACGGAATCAAGGTGTTTATGCAAGAACAATAACAGCCCGGCCCGGAACAAATAGACGAGAAGCAGCACCATCGGAATTTTGGAGGTAAGGCCTCTTTGCTTTACCTGTTAATTTAATTGTGCTGTATTCTCGGTGTGGTCTTTTGCGACAACTGGCATCCCTGCCGGGATTCGGGCTTATATTGAAAATTATTGATTTTTAAACACTTTTGAGATCGAAATCGAAACTTTGTAGTTAAAAATGGCTGATGATGAGATTGCTCGAATAAAAAAGAGAAGGGGAATAATAAGAACGTCGGTTACTAAGCAGATCAAAATTATAGAAGCCGAATTAAGCAAAGAAACAATTTTGGACACTTTAGAAGAATCTTTAGAACTTTTGATTGAACACGCTAAAGAACTAGAATCGCTAGATGGGGAATTACAAAAAATCATAGATCCTAAAGAAATTGACGCGGACATAAATACATCAATCGAATATAAGGAAAAAATAATTACTTGTAAATTTAGAGCTCGAAAGAAAATACACGCATTATCAGAATCGAAAACGAAATCTGCCAAAATTACACCCGATACCAGTCTTAAGGATTCATCATTAGAGAATGAGTTTCAAGATAAAATGCAGATTAAATTACCCAAGCTCTCTATTCAGAAATTTTACGGCGAAATAAGCCAATGGCTTAGTTTTTGGAATTCATTCGAGTCTGCGATACACAATAATGCGTCTTTAGACAAGACAAGTAAATTTAATTATTTGAAGGCCTATTTGGGTGGAACTGCTTTTTTCATACTGTTGAAGGTTATGCTATAACGCCGGAAAATTATGACAACGCCATTTCTTGTCTAAAAGAAAGATTCGGGCGATCAGAAATTTTGATAAACCAACACATTTCAAATATTTTGGCTATCCCACCATTAAAAAATTCAAGTGATATTAAATCATTTCGAAAGCTTTATGACAGAATTGTAACCGAAACTAGAAGTTTAGAAACTTTAAAAGTTAAACCGAATGATTATTCAGCTGTTTTATGCCCATTGTTATTGAAAATGCTCCCTCATGATTTACTTTTGGAGTTTAACAAAGAAGTGCAAAATTCGAATTATGAAGTAAATAAATTAATAGAATTTTTATCAAAGCAATTGATTGCACGAGAAAGATCGTCCCTTTCGAAAACCGAAAATCAGAATACTTTCCCAGATCACAGACAGCATTTCCGCTATGAGGAACAAAATGAAAAAAGTAAAACAACTGCCGCCGATCTTTTCAGTTCTGAATTGAGAGGCAATAACTTTTCGCCATGTGTGTTTTGCAGTAATTATCATGAGTCAGCGGACGATTGCTTACATGCTTTAAATTTAACTATTGATGAAAGAAAAAATATCCTGGTTAAACGTGGCGCCTGCTTTCGTTGCACTGGAAAGCATTTGAGTAAACAATGCCAGAAACGCGTTCGTTGCAAACACTGCAATAAAAGGCATTTATCGATTTTATGTTTTTATTCTAACAATAAAAAGAAAGATGAAATTTCTAATGAAACCACTGATGAAAAAACCTGTGAAAATAGTGTGTTGACGAACAGTTCTTGTTCAAAGGAAGTTCTTTTACAGACTTTAATTGTATGCATTAATGGGAACAACTCGAGTAATTTTTTGAGGATAATTTTAGATTTAGGTTCACAAAAATCCTACGTCAGTAAGTATGTGGCTGAAAAAATGAAATTAAAGTGTATTGGAGAGGAAACAATTACTCATGGGTTATTCGGAGGAATAGAGAAAAGTGAAAGGCATAAGAAATACTCTATTAAGTTAAGCAACATAGATAAGAGTTTCACTTTTGAAATAGAAGTAATGGATCAAAAGAAAATATGTGCCCCTATTCCTAAATTGAAAAATCTTGAATGTATTGAAGAATTGAAAGAGTTGGGAATATTTTTAAGTGATATTGCCATTAATGAAAACTGTTGCTTATTTGAAAATAATCCAAACGAAATTCATGCTTTGCTAGGAGCAGATTGTGCCAGTAAACTATTAACTGGGGAAGTCAAGCATTTATCAAATGGGATGCTGGCTATGAGAACGATCTTAGGGTGGACAATTCTAGGAAATTCGGGAGAGGAAAAAACGAAGAATTCTAACATTTTGTTATCGCTTCATACAACTAGCTTTGACATATCTGATTATTGGTCTCTTGATACAATTGGCATTCGTGACCCAGGGACTAAGATGTTAAGGTCAGATCTTGAAAGGGCAGCAAAAGATCATTTTCTTCAGACTGTTACTAGGGATGAAGAGGGGAGGTATTCAGTTAGTCTACCTTGGATTGAAGATCACCCCCCGCTGTCGAGTTGCAGGAGTCTAGCGGAAAAGAGACTAGCTAGTTGCGTGAAATCTTTGGAACGAACGGGAAGGTTGACCGATTACGAGAAGGTTTTCAAAGACTGGTTAGCTGAAGGTATCATCGAGGAAGTTCCTCTCTCTCCTAATTTAAAAAATGAAAATTTTTTACCGCATCGTCCCTTGTTTAAGGACAATTCCATGACAACTAAGGTGAGACCAGTATTTGATGGTTCCGCCAAAGAAAAGAATTTCCCCTCTTTGAATGATTGTCTAAAAGAAGAGCCTAATCTCATTGAACTGATACCAACCCTGATGAATAGATTTCGCCTTGAGAAGTACGGTGTAACTGCTGGGAAGCTAAGAAATTCTTTCTACGTCGACAATTGCGTTCTTAGTGTTTATAGCCCGGAAGAATTGTCAAAATTGATATCGGAAGCACAGGCTCTGTTGAGCACAGCCAAATTCCATCCCCGAGGGTGGGAGCTTACCCCTTTAGCTTTTAAAAAGGAAAGTGGAGAAGGCATACCTGTCATTTACTGGTCAGATTCAGCGAATGGTTTATATTGGATCAAGAGAACTAAGACTTGGGCTACATTTGTGTACAATCGAGTTCAACAAATACGAGGACTGAGTAATCCTGTTGATTGGAGACTTGTAGCGGGTCCCTTGAATCCTGCCGACCTCCCTTCACGAGGTTGCAGCTCTCATGAACTGTTGAAAATCCGCTGGTGGGAGGGACCAAGATGGTTAAAGTTACCTTCAAATGAATGGCCTATCTCTAAAATTGAACCAGACCTGGAAATTGTTAACTCAGAGAAAAGGAAAACTATCGTGTCAGTCATTAATGCCCAAGGAGATACTACAGAATATGCAACTCGAATTTCATCATATCGCAAAATTGTAAGAACAATAGGTTGGATGCAAAGATTTTGTCACAACTGCAAGAATAAAGAAGACAGGAAAAAGGGAAAATTAGATTTAGAAGAAATAGATCGAGCCGAGAAAATAATTTTGAGAAAAGTCCAGGAACAATCATTTGAGGAAGTACGAAAGTTGCATTTGCAAACTTTTACAGACGACGATGGGTTGATTAAAGTAAAAAATAGAAATAGAATTTCTATTCATGATAGGAATTCTAATTCATGAATTTTTAATAGAATAGATTAGAATAGATTAATTCATGAATTTAATTCATGAATTAATCGATGAAGAATTTTATAGAATTTTAATTCATGAAATTAGAATTTTAATTCATGAGAAGAAACTGCATATAAGATTTGAGTATAAACAAAAATTACGCCAAGATTTAAGGCTTCGGTTCAGAAGTGAATATTTGGGACAGTTAAGGGAATTTTCAAAACCTAGAAAAGAGTGTTTCGTCAAAGAAGGAGAAATCGTGCTGATCGGAGATTCCAATACCAAGAATATAGATTGGCCGCTGGCCAAAGTTATTAAAATTTTCCCCGGAAAAGATGGAAGAGTACGAGTGGTAGAGTTAAAGACAAAGAATGGAACTTTATTACGGCCTGTCCAAAGACTTTATCCATTGGAGATTAGTGAAACTGAAAGTTCTCCAAAGCTCAACGTAACATCCCCAATTGTAGACGATTACAATGGAGCTTGTCATAGGAATGATCCCTTAGAACCTGACAGTGAGCATGAAGAGAATCTTTCTCAAGAACCTGAAGTTCGCCTTTCTCGGTGTGGTCGCGTTCTGAAGGAACCCGACAAACTGAACTTGTGACATTCCATTTCTTCAGTTTGAGTTTTGGAAGATATCTCAAAACTCAAAGGTGGGAGAATGTGGGAAATCCCCCGGCGAACTAACTGTAACCGTTACGAACGAACTCAGTGTCGGTGTCAACCGCGAATGTGTAAATAGTCGAGATGAACTCTCGCTACCCTTTCTTTTTAAATGTACATAGTTTTCTGTAATTCTTTTTAAATGTATATAAATATTATTCTTTTTTCACCAATGTATTCGAGCCATTTAATGCCAAACACGGAATCAAGGTGTTTATGCAAGAACAATAACAGCCCGGCCCGGAACAAATAGACGAGAAGCAGCACCATCGGAATTTTGGAGGTAAGGCCTCTTTGCTTTACCTGTTAATTTAATTGTGCTGTATTCTCGGTGTGGTCTTTTGCGACAACAGTATTGTTTATTTTTAGATTAAATGAGAGATTTGTACAAAATGTGCAAATAAATTTTATACAAATTACTCCAAATAAATAGCATGCTTTTATGAGCTGTTTAAAATGGAATTAATCAGCATAATTCTCCCATATTTTTTAAGTAATAAATACTGATCTTCAGATAAAATGTAGGATGTGGTAGCAAATTCATATTAGTAAGGAATAAATGTTTGAAAAGCACATATTTATGTTTGTCATCGAAGCCAGTTCTAAAAGAAATCTTGTTTCTTATGCACCTCTTATTGTATATACATTTTCAGTTAGAATAAATATAATTTAAAATTATATGTTTTGAATCCATACATTGAAATTTTCTACTCCTTTAAATATTCCACTATGAAAAATGCCAGTTGAGTTTTTAGAATCATCTTTTACAATTCTAAATTTTCAACAAAGTCTTGTTTATACTTTGTTGAAAAACATTAAATTGTTAAAAGAATTTCATTTATGGTTTTAATCAAAATATAAACTTATGTAGTCTACTGTTTGTTTTAAGCGATTTCATATTGATCTATAGACATTGCAGAAAATCAGTAGAAGTCATCATCTGAGCTACCAATACACACATATCTGTATAAAAAAAAGTCAAAAGAATTAAGAGAAGGTTTATGTTTTTAAATATTTTTATTTTTAAAAATATTTTAATTTTAAAAATATTTTAGTTTGTTAATGCTAGATGTATCTTTCCATAATTGGTCAGTTCTCACAGCACCTGCAGAAAAAAAAAAAGTTCCATAAAAATCATGGTTTAAATTTTATAACAGTATTACGTCCAACAGCCAAAAAATCTCTCTCTCCTTCCCTAAATATGTGCATACTGTTTTTATTAAAAAAAAATTCATTTTACATAATTGTCTCCACTAAAGTAATAAAATTAATTTTCTCAAATTTTACTAGTGCATATAACTGGTTATTTGTACAGAGAATTATGAAAAAAACATGAAAAAAATAATAAAAGTAAATTTGAGCACATCTGATAAAATTAAAAAAAAATTGGAGTTATTTTACAACATTGTTAAATCAGAATTTTTCTTGGGAGTGGTGATATTCAAAATATGAAGAGCTCCTATTAAAAATAGAAATAAATGCATAAGTAATTCAGAGTACAAGTAAAAAGAAAGATTTTAAGATCTATATTATTTTAACTTTTAAGAACCATTAAAAGTTTAAAAAAAGTTAAGAAAAGTTAAAAAAAAAAGTTAAGTACAAGTTTTTAAGAAAGATTTTAAGAACTATTTTTTTTAATTAATCTAAAAATTAATAGTAAAATAGTGCAAATTATACCTGCTTGGTTAGTTGAAACCATGTTCATTTTGTTTAAGTTCTCATAGACAGTAAAAGAATTAAGAAGTGATTCTGTAATTAATAGACATAAATAATATAATAGTACTGATTTTATAAAAAATTATATAAATATATTTGAAATATTAACAATTAAATCTAAATTATAACTGCAATCGTACCCAAATACTTAGCTGAAATTTGATGTTGCTCATTGAATGTTACTACATAACATAAAGCATTTACTTATTATTACACTTTGAAAGAAATCTTCATAAAAACATAAGAACTGAGCATTTTAGTTTTTTTTTTTTTAAATGTGACTGCCTTACGTGATAGTAAATCAAAAATGATAATAGAATTGAATAGCTAAACCTTTTTTATGTATTCATAAGTCAAGGTAAATGTCGAAAAATCTCCAAATTAGAGAAGAAAAAATACCAATAAAAAATCAGTACAGAAAAATTCAGTGGCAATTGAAAAATTAGGTATTATTATAGATTCTAGATAATTATTTACACAATGGAAATTGTAGACTGACCATATACCTAATGTTTCAGTAAAATGTAATGTCTTAGTTAAATGTAATAGAAAAAATTGTATACCTTTATTCACTGTTTTTTTTCCTGAAGAGTTTCATATATTTCAGATTTCACTAAAAATTAATTTTAAACACAATTGGAATGCCAGTGGCAAAAGGCAATTTTATGAGTTATAATAAATATATTTATATCTAAATAATAAGAAAAATGCTGATATTCGAGTTTATGTAAACTTTACAAGATTAAGATTAAACTGTAATTTTAAATTAAAAATATTCTAAAATGACCAGTTAAAGTTTTTTAATTTAAATTATAAAAATAAGTAGTTCAAAAAAAGGGGGTACAAAAGAAACAAAAAAGAAGCTTTTAGTTATTGTGAACAGTTTTACTAAAGCCATTAAGTTTTAAATTAGAAATAATTCTAGGTTATTATAAAAGATAATAAAGAAAAGATTTTTACCTAACACAGTATTTTTAACATGTATATTTTTCCAATTTTATTGAAGATAAAATTTGAAAAACAAATTACTTTTTTACTACATTTTGAAAACACTAATTTTAGAAAGTATTAATGGAAATACAATATAACTGTTATCTAATTGAAAATATACACTTTTTTAATATAGGGCCATAAGAACACAGGACTCATTTCTAAGCTTGTAATATCTAATAATGATGATGATTTTCAGGAGTTTAAATATAAATTAGAAAGATTTAAAAATTTCTTTCCTATAAATACTGTTTCTGTGTTATGTTTAGTTTGTACTTTAACAAAATTTTGTGAAGAGAACAGTTTCCAAAGTTATTAAATTCTGTAATGTTTACATTAGGAAAGTTTGAATTGTGAGATATGTCAATAATAACATTTATTTGTGATTTGACAACATTATTCAAATTACGGGATTCTTGTTGTTTACATACATTTTTAGAAAACATGATTAACCAATTCACTCACCTTAACTCCTTAAAAGAAAGATTTGAAGACAAAATTATGTGTTCGATAAGTTAAATAAAATGGAGTGGAATGAGTTTCTTAATAACGCATGCGCAAATGTTCTTAGAATTTACATATAATCTATGTACATGGTAGGAATTTCGTCCAAAAAACGCTGAATTTATGTTCATACATTACCTTATGCTTTATGTTCAGATTTCGTTGCTTAAATTGCCAATTTTGAACATGTTGGTTAAATTTACGTTAGTCAATGACAATAATGGGACTTCACTTCCGAGTGTGGGACGAAGTTTGGACGAACGAAACAAGAATGGGACGAAATACGAACGTATGTGCTGTGTGGGAAAGACTTATATTTCATCTTCTAAATAATCAATGATCCTTCAAACTTCCGATTTGGGTAAATGATTTATGCTTCCTTTCAAACATCGGCCTCAATGGTATAAAGCACTCAAAGAAAGCCGAAAAATCAAATTTTGCGTTTTCCATTACGTTGGCAGCTTATTTACTTACGCGTCATTTTGTTGTCCCGGTTACTCCTCTCCCTGGTGTAGGAAAGCCTGCACTAGATCCAATATACTCCGCCACAATATGCCACTAGTCCATGGCTAACTGTAATATACAGTTTCACTTGCACGGAGAACCAAGTGGGCTAAAAACTAACTAAACCTCAAGAAGGGGAGTGCCGTTCGCTTATAAGAGCACCACAAGGGTGAAAGGACGACTTTGCTCAAATGGGTCCAAGTGGTTTAGAACAAGGAACCAAGTAGAAGACCCCTAGGGTTGGCCTGCCATCTACACAGATATTGTTTGAGAGCTTGAAGGATATTGCGACCACGAACCTATCTTACGGGTTTCAGTTTAGACATCATAAATGAAATTTGGATATTTCCATGTTGTTGATACTTTAAAATTTGCGTTCTGAACACTTGTTTCTAATGTCGTCAATAGAAACTACGATTATAGTGTTCTATTAGAGAAAATGTGCAATATGCTTTAATTTTTTTACGCAGTGTTTATATATAAAGACACATACATATATGCATAAATATCTGTGTATGCGTGAGTGCATGTATATATAAACAATATATATATATATATATATATATATATATATATATATATATATATATATATATATATGGGAAATGCCTAATTGCATATACTTAGCTTTTAGATTTAGTCTAATTTTCCTTCATATTTTATTACTTCATATTATAAAACTTAATAAATGTTTAACCGAATAATATAATCCTCAGTGTTTAAATTCTATATATTACCTAAATATAAATATATAATATAAATTCCTCTAATATCAAAATTAACATAAATTATTATGAAATATAATGCTGTATGTTTTAGCTCCTTATGGAAAATGTTAATAACATATGTAACTATGGATTACTAAAATTCATAATATTAAATCAGCCAATCAAATTTTCTAACTGATTTCTTTGTTTTAATATTTAAAAGATTTAGTTAATAGTTGTGTTAATAAGCAGCTTATTTTATCTTAAATATTACATACAAATTATTATTCATTAACTTAATTCACCATCTTACATTTTAATATACTAAAATAAAATAACTAATTTTTATTTATGTAGATGGCAGCACTAATTATACTGCTGTCTATAGAATGAATTTAAAAGTAAATTAATAATATAATATATTCTTCTTTTGGTCGATACTCTGCTCTATATTATTTAAATACATAAATAGTAAAAATTAGTCTGATCCAAGAGGATTCTAAAATTTCAGTATTTATCTATGTGCTTGGAGAATTTAAATTTACTTTTTATTTCTTTTTTGAAAAGCAAGATATATTTGCGTTAGTGAATCGGTTTTTAATATGGAATAGCTGCTATTGTGGAGCGTTAATGTTTTTTCGCTTGGTCAATGCTTCACTGTGATATGTGGTGTCTTTCTAATTTTAATTATAAAGTAATTTAGTTTGATATACCTGTATATTTATTATGTTTGGGCAGAAGGTAACGGTTGCGGCTCCTCAAAAATGTTTTAAACCCAAATTGTAGTCCAAATTTTCCAACGGAAATTGTAAACCTAGTATCTATTTACTTTTTTTTTCTTGCACACCCAAATAAAATTTCATTATAACGCATATTATTGCACGTTACATTGAAAATTTTCGTTATATAGAATTCAGATTGCAATCAAGAGAAGAAGGGCACAACTAGATGTTCTTTTTTAGTTTTAAATACATGATTTCGATCTCTCACGGCGAATAGCTTTTTAGCTAGGCATCACAGCGCTAATTTAAGTTATACTGAAATTTCTCGTTATATATGGTTTAGATTGCAATCAAAAGAAGAGAAGAAAACTAGATGTTATATTATTCTTAAATACAGGATTTCTATCTACATCGTCTCATAGTTTCTAAGTTATGTCCCACAGCCTTAAAACAAATTATATTGAAATTTATCGTTACATAGAATGCGTCTTGAATTCGATGAGAATTAAAAAACTTCAATCAAAAGAAGAAAAATAAAACTAGATGTTATATTATTCTTAAATACTGGATTTCTATCTGCATCGACTCATAGTTTTTAAGTTATGCCCCACAACCTTAAAACACGTTATAGTGAAATTTACATGGAATGCATCTTGCATTCGAAAGGAGAGGTGTATAGATGTTATGATACTACTAAACACAATAGTTCAACATTTTACAGCTAGTCATTTTTGAGTTGTGCTAACACAACGAACAATTTAAATATAACTTATATTATTATTCGGAATATTGAAATTTTTGTTATACAGAGTTCAGATTTCCATCAAAAGAGAAGGAGCAGAGCAATATGTCATAATAATCCTAAATACGAAATTTCTGCATTTTACCTCTCATTTTTGAGTTACACACATACAGCATTAAAATACGTTATATTAATTTTGTTTCGTTATAGAGAGTCCAGGTTGAAATCGAAAAAGGAGGAACTCAACTAGATGTTATCATAATCATAAATACAGGATGTCGACTTTCTACGGCTAATCATTTTTCAGTTAAGCTCCACAGCGTAATTACTCGTTATACTGAAATTTCTATTTATATAGAATTCAGAATGCAACCAAAGGGGGTTACAAAACCAGACATTACAACACAGGGCCGTAGCCAGAAATTATTTTCGGAGGGGGACCAAGGGAGAAAGACATCTTTTGTCTGTGAATGATACTTCAATTAATGAAAGGGAAAGCACTGTATTTCCGGAATACAGTACTGTATTTCCGGCCAGCGGCCCAGCAAGACTTTTATGGTCTCAGCGAGTTTTTTCTAAGAAAATAACTGTCCATGTTCATGATCAACTAGGCAGATAGCACATGCACACACAGTAGTGGGACATTGTCTATCTACAAAATAGTCTTTTAAAATTTCGGGGGGGGGGACCAGTCCCCCAAATCCCTGCCCATGCCTACGGCCTTGTTACAACAGTCCTGCAAAAATTTTTCAATTTTCTGAGGCTAATAATTTTGAGTTATGCGAGATTCGTACCTACCTACAGACGTCAAGAGAAAACTAGCCAAAACTACTAGAGGAGTGTTCAAAATGGATATCTGAATTCTCAATTAAAGTCTTTTTATACGTATTAATTAAAACGTTACGTTCAATTCGAAGTTTCCATTTTATAAATTTATAACATCATACAGTCCTTCGTCTCTCTGGAGCAACGTAATTTCTCTTTATTTTTAGATCAGAATGTTAGGCATGTATCCTGTAACCTCCCTTCTTATTTTCTGCCAGGTAATGATGCATTATCAGAGATAGTCCGAACGATGCCGGGCTACACAGCTAGTATTACTAATAAAAACCTATAAAAAAAGTTTTAAAAATTAAATTCATTACAGCAACACTCAATTTACCAAATAAGACTATTGCAAAAATCTATATCAAATATTGTTATAATTCGCCAATATTATTATTATCACTTTGTTTTTCTATACATATGGTTAGTGCTCATTGTTAATGAAAACCTTAAAATTTTAAACAATATTTCAATTTTTGTAGATCCTTGATAAACAGCATAGGATTTAGCGTTATTAGTCTGCATGTAGATCCATTTTGGGGCTAGGAGTGGAATGATTACGTTGATTCATCGGAAGACATACAGCAAGAAACTACTGAAGGCCAAAACTTCTCGACAGCGATCCGTAGCAGCTACTAAACCGTTGCTGAATTACGAGAGGCCCGTCATGGTCCGATTTTAATTTGGTTCAACTCGGTAAGGATAAATTAGTACAGGGGAAAGATCTGGTCAACCTAGTGGAACTGAAGACACAGATCACTAGGGAACGTCGGGCTCATGAGACCTATATGTATCTAAAGGAGGTATAAGCCTGATATTGGTCTCTCGTTTAACGCTAACCAGGGAACACGTACGGCTTGAGATCGTGGTTGCGAAAGCAAGAGACCTCCTGTATTCCGGGACTAGGAGAACGAACCAGACATTCGATAGAATCGATAGATCTCAGACATTCAATAGAATTGGAATTTGTGATATAACACTCATAATTATGAACCGCGGTAGCTCAATCAGCAAAGGCAAAGACTTTGTAGCCGGAGTTGTAAGGGCGAATGCTTAACAAGCAAATGACCCCGCGTTATTATTTTTTTAATAAAACATTTAAAAAATAAAAAAATTAAAAAAAAAAGAGTAAACCCTATCTTAGCCTTTCGGAAGAATCAGAGCTCAGTATATAACAGTTATCATTATTTTAAGACCCAAAGCCATTTTTACATCTGCACATGTGAATGTCATTCACTATCTCATCCCTCTACTATTGATCAGAACATTAGCAGCTGGGTTCTTATTGAGCAGAGATAACAGATTAGGTGTAATGCAATTCTGCATTTAAATGTGTACATTTTACAGAATGAGTACATTTTTCTGTTTGAATACAATTAATTTTTTGGTCTTTCATTTAAAATGTTAAACATTTTAATTCATCAAATTTATTTCAATAATGACATTTAATATGATTTATTCATTAAAACTAGTAATTCTTCTTCTTTCAAGGCACTAAAGCCTGCGTCAGTCCAAGGCCTTCCCTAAAAGTTTTTTCCATTTGGTCCAATATCGAGGCTCCTCTAGTTTCCTTTATTTAAAAGTTTCTCTCCACCGATTCAAGTCACCTAATTGGTGGTCTTCCTCGTCTTCTGTTTCCCATGAGATTAGTAAAAGTGAGAATTTTTACTGTGTAAACTCACCACTTTCTGGGGTGCTGTGCTAGCTTGTGAAGTTCCCGCCTACTTTACTGGGGCAGGTATGTTCGTTGGGATGCATTAAATTACCTCCGAAACTTAAGGTTTTGGTTTGGTTTGGAGTGCTACGGTCTACTCTTTTGCAACAAGAGGACTAATGAGACAGGGACTTACAGCTTAAAGCCGATTCCGAACGGCTACGAACATCCATGCCACAGTGGGATTCGAACCCACGAACTCCGGTCCCGAAGGCTAGCACCCTAACCAATCGGCCATTGTTCGGCCCGAAACTTAAGGACAACAAATAACATTTATTTACAAAATTGATAAAAATTAAAGCAAAACACATATTCTCTCCGCGTTTCAAAGCCTGAAGCAATCAGATCCGGTGGACGAGCGCTCCATAAAAAAAAAGAAGAAAAACCAACATTGCGTTCTCTCACTCCAACCAGATAGATCTCTTCAGCTCGTAGGCTCTATCTAGACTCTAGACCTCAACTGCACTGCCCGCAGATCTTCTCCCTTCAGGTGGGGGGAGTCAGCTTCTGGAAACTTGATCCCTTCCGAGAAGGGAATCCTTTTTTAAGATACACTGCCTCCCTTAAAAAAAAAAAAGAGCGACACATTCGAAAAACCTTATCAGCCTCTTAGCCGGCCGGCTCCTATTTCCCCTAAGGCACGCCGTGTGGAAAGAGTCAATGGGGTCGATTTTGCGGAGAGGGGCATACATCTGTGAAACACAGGACGTGGGTCCAAATTTCTTACTTACTTGGTTTACGTTGTCAGATCAGAATAAATGTCCGACTCATTATAGTCTATTGCATTTTATAACTTTAACAATATCAGGTTGCTTGTACCTTTGATAAATTTCAAAGTTAAATAAGGACCTCCAGCTATTAATCTCATGGACTACATCAAAAATGTTTCTAAAAATTTTACGCTCAAAGGTTAATAATTTATTTTCATGTAACTTGTTAATTCCCAGTATTCACTCCCATAAAGCAGAATAGGTCGTATTGGTGTTTAACTAGTAATTAGCAATGTTTATTATTTAGTTTAAAATGGTATTTAATTAACCAAAATTCATTCGGATAATATATGTTGGAATTTCGTTCATATCGACATTTCCCCTTCGGGATTTTGGCCGTGTTGAAATCATGGCTTGTTGGGATTATATCTGACGGGATTTTTCCTGTCGAGATCCTGGCCTGTAAGGATTCTGGCTCGTCAGGATTACTACCCTGAGATCAGGATGACAACTCGTGTAGTAATCTGCGAATTGGGAAGGCGTCCGTTCAAACGAATCCTTTCAAATACTAGATTCTTACGTATACGACTTTCTCTTCCCTATAGAAATTTATTTCAATTCATAGTAATTTTCACGTTCCACTTTCGGCGATTTTGTGGAGGCCGACTTTTGACAGTCGTCTCTCGGCCGTACCTGTTTTTCGGATCAAAAAGACGACATAATTATAAATAACCCCACCGTGTCGCTGCCAGGAGGAAAAAAAAGTGTTACATTTCACCCGTACCAAATGATGTCTGCACATCAGTTTTGATGGACGTTCCTTGACGGCTGTTCGAAAACAATCAATCGCTCTGAAAGAGATTTTTCAGTTTGACACGTTGGTAAGGAGGAGAAGAATGATGGGATTTGATGGACCCTTTATCCCCTCCCCGTCTGCTTCGATCTTGTCTTTGAAGGAGGACCTCTGACATTTCATTTGGTTCTTTGCAGGTAGTGTTTGCTCAATCCTTTATCATTTCATTCTGCTTCTCGCTTTTATTGACTTCAAGGACGTTTCGAATTTTAAAAGTTATTAGGTAAAAGATCCTTTCGAACGTCCATTTTCATATTACTTGATGGTCTTTCCCATTCCAAGGGCATTTTCGGTTTCTTTTGAGAGTGCCTTGGACGTGTTTTTCTCACAATGAATACGTGACCTTGCAATATGAAAAAGTGAACTTATTTATATCGTTATTACAATACGTTCAATTCTTATTACGTAACCTGCCGAGTTCCAGAAAACGATACTGGCCGAATTTCCTTCTCCGTAAATCATTCAAAGGATCATAAAAGACAGGGAAAAGACGTATATACGACAGACCAAAACAATTTTTGCGTGTTTTTACTTCCTTGCATATGGACGGGGTAAACTGAGGCCAATGATTGGACTATAATTGGCCAATAATTAGAATTTACATTCATGTTAAAGGTGCGTGTGCACAATAAACACAACTCCCACACGTACCATATGTACTCGAACGGTTTACGACAGAAAACAGTTAAGAGCAGAAATGATACAACGATATTTTCAGGGGACACAGCCTTTTCGATTTTATTATTATTTTTTTTTTCGATTTATCATGAGGTACAACAAGGCCACCGCTAGCAAAAACAAGCCCCGGGACTGATTCTCATGATGTGTTGTTCTCTCTTCCCCCTACTTCCCTCCAAACTCCAAAATTATTCTTTTCACATTTCATATAATGCAGGATTACTACTATTTAACTGTTAAATTTCTAAATGTTTAGTTCCACCTAGATTATCTAGTAGTTAGAGCAATGTGGTCGCACCCTGTGGTATTTGGTTCAATTTTTGAGCAAGGCTTGGATGCGTTTCTGTTATTACCGCATCTGGAGTAATGTTGGCCTATTATGATACTCCTGTAATAAAATAGTTTACGAAATCTGTTGAATTTCACTGGCCAATACTAATGAAGGCATGTGTTCCCGCAGTAAGGAAAGAATGTTAACACAAACTTAGTAATTTGAGTTTTCTAACTGTTAGTAAGTATTATAATTATCTTCATACAGTAGGAAATGGATGATTAATAATACCCATTACCTTTTTTATAAACCTTATTTACACAAGCGGCAACTAGTCTTGCAGAAAAGGGAAGTCACATGGATAAAGTTGACCATAATTCCCCTCTCTCTCAAAGGTAGTGAATTATCATGTCCTTACAATTATTTAATTAACAATATATATATATATATATATATATATATATATATATATATATATATATATATATATATGTGTGTGTGTGTGTGTGTGTGTGTGTGTTTGTAATGAGAAGGACTTCTCGATGGGTGGTTTCAGTCATGGCCATAAAACTAATACCGTTTTAACTATAGACCTTTATTAGGATTACGTTGGAGGATGGGTTCTCACTTCATCATAGAGGCAGGACAAACTGAAGTGTCAGCTAGCATGTACAAGACCCTTAACACCTGGGTCAATATTTGTGGGAAAAATGTCTGCCTCCGATAGCGTGTATCTCCTTTTTATTGGGAATTTTTAGCCCTTGATTAAAGTTTTGAAAACCCCTGAGAATTTTCCTTACACACACACATATATACAGTTCACGAGCTCTGATCAGGGGTGTAACAAACTGAAATTTTATGGTGTCCTAGCGGCTGATTTAGAAAATTCTGAAAAAAAAAAAAAAAAAGAAATGCACGTTATTCGAGACGGATTTTTCCAGATGTTTTCAGAGTTTTAGATTGACAAATATATTCATGTTTGTGATAAATAAAGATGCCCAGGGTTAATTTAACAAAATTTACTTCCACGAAACATCAACATTTACATATAAAACAGAAATATAAACATAATGGGAAGGAAATTCTAAGGTACACGACCATACTGGTCGACAGCCTCGAACTAAGTTCTTTTTTGTTACACTCCATAGAGGGCGCTGTAAACTAAGTCACAGTCTAGGCTTGTTTGTTAAGGTCCCTCCTCGCTATGGTCCATTGCAAGCCATTACCACCGTCTGGAGGGGGGAGGGTATGGGTTATCTTTGTCGATGGTGACAGCCTATAAAATAGCCTTGGCGGACAATGGCTTCGAAGGAGGTTTTTCTCCAAAGATCAAAGACAGACAGATGCGCAACTAATGTGCGCAGTAGACCCTATGGACGAATCCAAGCTTTCGGCTCATTTAGTGGCCCAGCGTGTGGATGCAGCCCGTAAACCATCGTACAAGGTTACCATCAGGAAGTGGTGAACAATTGTCCATATTGTGGAGGCTACATTACATGATCATACCGTCCCTAAATTGAAGGGGCAACCCCTCCTACTGATATTGCTGAATTTACTGATTTTCTTCAATGAACTGGAACCCACCCACCTCATCGTATTCTTCGTTTTATGATACACATACATACATATATAGCAACTTTAATTTTTTCCTTTTACTGATCTAAGTAAGACATACCGGCATAAAATAACGGGCTTTTATTATGAGCTATCATCAGAAATATAAAGAGTTGAATGAACAGTAAACTACAGTCTATCAAAAAGCTTACCAAACATATTGAACCACTTCGATCCCTGACAAATGCTGTGCTTGAAATAATTAAAGTAATTAGAAACGAGAGATACAAAATATATAAGAAAATAAAATGTTTTATTCAGTATAGTTAACACCTTCAATAGAACAGAAATTATCGGACATGAATTCAAATTCAAGTGTAAACATGCGGTAGTTTCTAAAAGTTTTACCAGATTCATTTTTGTGTAATAAAAAGCATTATATACAACAACACAATAGCGCAAAACAATAAAACAAATTAAGGAATATTGGGTTGGGTTTTCTAAGTACATTCAGAGCATAAGGGATGATATAAAGTTTATTTTTCAAGATACATTTTCCAAGAAATGCACATTTTTCACTTCTTCAAGGGATCCAAAAGTGTCAGGCTCAGGAATATTGGGTTGGGTTTTCTAAGTACATTCAGAGCATAAGGGATGATATAAAGTTTATTTTTCAAGATACATTTTCCAAGAAATGCACATTTTTCAAGTCTTCAAAAGATCCAAAAGTTCCAGGCTCAGGAATATTGGGTTGGGTTTTCTAAGTACATAAGGCATAGGAAAGTTTATTTTTCAAGATACATTTTTTCATTTTCTTTCAAAAGAAATATATTTTTTCAAAGGACATTAGGGATAAGGATAAAAAGTTTATTTTTCAAGATGTTTATTTTTTATTGATAGTGCAGCAGGATGATATAAAGTCAAGATACATTGAAATGTACATTTTTCACGTTTCAAGGGATCCAAAGTGGGATGGTTTTTTTTTCAATTAAGGGATGATATATTTATTTTTTTTCAAGAAGAATTTTTTTTCAAGGATCCAGGCCAGGGAATATTGGGTTATTTTTCTAAGTACATTTAGGGAAAAGGGATGATATAAAGTTTATTTTTCAAGATACATTTTCCAAGAAATGCACATTTTTCCTTCAAGAAAAAAAAAATTGGTTTTTTAAGTACATTTTGAGATATAAATGATTATTTTTTTCAAGTAAATACATTCCAAATATTTTTTTATTTTCCAAAAATCACAGCTGTATTCAGTTGTTATTTCGTAGCGGATTCAGGAGCGGGCGTTTTGTGCGTAAATTTAGTTATTCAGATACATAGGATGAAAATTGTTTATTTTAACAACTATTGGATTTTAATGAAATATATACAGATATATGAATAAAATGTATAAATAATAAGATTTTTTGTCAAAAATATATATTAGCAGATAAATTTATAAAGTATCGTACAAAGATGGCCGATTTTTGCTCCCCCCAATACCCTGTTCTCCGCAATCGGCTAAGTGAGGACGGTTATAGTTTCGTTTAGAAAAATTTATTGAAGTGCAAAAAAACTACTTAATAAATAAATAAAACTAAAAAAAAGTGTGTAATGTTTATTAATTTATTTCCAATTATGTATATATAAACTGTAAAATGTAGTTTGGATGTTTTCATATTGTAATGTCATTTTATCTGGATATGTGATTTTGCCAGACAAGGGCAAAATCCGTTATACATTAGCCGTAAAAACCGTTTAAATTGAAAAATTTTAGTTAACTGTCTAATTGTAAATTAATTTTTTTAAAAATATTTGATATTAAAAAAAATATTTTTAATGAAAAAAATTGACATTAATAATTATTAGTGAAAGATTTTATTAATAAAAAAGCAAGATTTTATATAAATAAATAAATTTTTTATTTCTTCTCTATAATGCTATAGCTTAAAAGATTGTTAATAACATTCGTTGCTAGATATTGAACATTATAATTCCTTCCCGTTTGGCTGATTGATAGTTATTTATAGATATCGTAGATCGATTTTTAATTGGATCAACATCCTGGTTTTTATATATGCAAAATGATGTGTGAAAACCTAATAAGAATGTAAAGTAACATTAGTATAATCGAGCTTTTGTATAATAGTTTACATAACTATTAATATCGTTGAATCGAATTATGTATTTGTAAATATCTGATAGTTCGTGAATGTTATATATAAAACTGTATTCTACTTGTCATTGTAAGTCATACCCTAATCATCTGGATATGGGTCTCGTATAAGGAGCAGGTATGGAGGAGAAGTAATCAGCCGTAGATTATGGAACTTAACAACTGTTCATTTATTTAACAAAAAGAATTTAAAAAAATATTAAAGTGTATCAGTAAAATCGTCCAGAGAGGAGATTACTCTAGACAACCTGCTCATCTCAAAGTTCAGCCGGGAGTTCCCTCCCGTTTCTTCTTTTCCAAACAGGAAACCTCGGTTTTAGGGGAGATCGACATCCCCCCTCTTTTTGACCGAAACGCCCTTTGGTGCCCAGCCGACGCGGTCACACAAAGCACAGTTTCTTTTCTCCGTCGTTGACAAAAACGGCACACTTGACACCTCAAATCGTCCGTGCGTCAAAAAGACCATTACTGGTACAATACTGCCGTTTTCAATTGTTCAAAAGAATAAAAGTTCGCCCGACCTCCGACAGAGACGGACGCGACTCTTACATAAACATTTTTACATTGTAAAAAAAATGAAAAAAGCAATCATAAAACTAATAATGTTTTACAGTGTGGTAACGTTCAAAGCATTTTCCTCTATGAAGAGGTACACGGCATAAACCCTACTAGTATGTGACCCGCGCTCAAGTATGAATCGTCAGAAAACGTAATAGTACTTGTCCCGCATACAATGTGTTAATCATCTTCCCAATTAGCCAGATAGGCCAGGGTGACCTTACCTTTTAAAATTTTACCTTGATGACTTATTCCTAAGATATAAAAATTTAAAAAAGATTTAGTATTTAATGCATTATAAATAAAATATATTTTTCGAATTATAATAATTAAAATTCTGAGAATAAAAAGTAATTAATTCCAATTTGATAAAAAAGAAAATCAGTTTCTAATTATATCTAAAAAATAATCTTGTGTGTTGCATTCACCTCCCCTCCCCCGTTAGCTAGATATTGTTACTGTTAGTGCAAAAGAACGTTATGTTTAATACCTTCGGTTTTTCATTTCCTGTTGAATGTGGCATTGTGTCGTCTACAAAAATGTAGTATGGTATCAGCTGATCTTATTATAATTTAACATAATAGATCAATTGAATTCGTATGATATTTTTGTTGAATTCGTATGATATCTTTGTAACAATTGCACAGTACGACTACAGAATGCCACATTTAACACAAATAAAATAAAAAATAGAACACAGGACCTGTTGCATTTACAGTAGCGATATGTTTTTACTTAAAACATGATTACTTGAAATCATAAATTTTTGTTTCTTAGATGAATACATAGACACTCGTATGAGTTTTTAATAAACTTTTTTAAAGTTAAAAGTTCTAATAAAGAACTCATAAAGATTTGATTTTAAATGGAGCGAAATAACTTAGTTTATGACACACACAGACACACACACACACACAAAAAAAAAAAAAAAAAAACCCTGGTGTAGACGTTACACGACTTTTGCGTATACCTATTACTTGCATCTTTTGTTATTTTAATTGTATGATACGTCAAGAGATTTATCTTTGACACATTTCTTTAAAGGTTGAAAGTAAGTACCGTTTTTCAAAGTTGTGGTGTTGTTTGAGTAGAGCTTAAGTACTTCCATCTGACAGCGTTAACATCCGTTCTATTGAGATTTTTCGTTACATGCATTTCGTTAGAAAACGAAATTTTGCATCATTTCAATGCTACCTTCTTTCTCTATTCCGGGAAGTAAAAAAAAATTCCAAATAATTCTTTTCAAATAAACTTGCTTTTGTTTTTACTTGTTTGTTTGAAAATGAACTTAAAGTGTTACTGCAACTGTTTAAAAAGTATTGCTGCAACTGCACCTGAATACGTTGATATCTTACTGTTTAATTGCTTTCGTGAGTTTGAATAGCGTTAATGTATGTTGTCTTAAGAATTTTCCTTGTATAGATTGCAGTTTGTAATTAAATGGGGACGTGCACAATTAGATGCTATATCAGTCCTAAATTCTGTTACTTAAGAACTAGCAAAAAGAAAACGTTGATATAGAATGATAAAACTTATGGGATAACTCTGAAAAAACAGAACGTCTTAAGCAATAATTAACAAAATACAAAACAATTTACAACTTGAAGATTGTATTTTATTTTATTACAGAACATGGAAGTTTCCTAGTATGCTGAAATAAAATTGAAAATTAGATTCACATAAATGTAAATGCTAAAATTAGGAAATGTACTACTTTATTTACAAAATTCGTGTAATACTAAAAAAATCGTGTAATAAATGAATATGATGATGAAATTCACGTGACATACTTTAAACGAATAAAATGGAACAAGAAACATATAAGAAAAGTAAAAGACATTTACAATATATTAAACCAAAATTACTCTTTTATACAATTCAGATTCTAAATGTATTTACAGTGTTCTAAAATTTGCTCTCTAGAAAAAAAAACTCCCTCTACTTAAAATTAGATTATTGTAAATATATAAATATTATTGTACTTAAAAAATAGAAATAATGTAATAAAGTTACTGTGTTTGTGTATGAGATGAAATTGTATATATCGTGAAAGTAACTGTTCTTTTGCACTCGAATATATAGAAAAACAATATAATAAACAATAAACAATATATGACAAAAACGTCTTTGGGTTGCCACAAACTTAGGTTGGAGTTATGGGGAATCATACAGTCTTAAATACAAAATTTAAACGTTCTACGGCTAAATATTTTTGAGTTAGAAGAAATACGCACAAAGAGCGAAAATTGCCAAAATGCGCTCAGAGATGGTTAAACTGAATATTTTCAAATTAAAGTTTCCTTGCATGTAGGTACAGATGTAACATTAAAACTTCTCAAAATTGAATCAGTCATGGTCAAAACGAGTATATCCTTTGAAATTTAACCAGTTATATGTGGAATGAACATATTTGAGAATAACGTTCCAAAAATGGAATTTTCTTTCTTTAATTTTGATAATTATTATCATCTAAATGTTATTGTGTTGTTATTTAGATTGAATGAATCCAAACCTGGTAATTATTATCATCAAAATATTACTGCGTTGTTATTTTGGTTGAATAAAGCCAAACTTGGTAATTATTATCATCGAAATATTATTGCGTTATTATTTAGGTTGAATAAATCCAAAATTGTCTAATTGTTATTATTATAATCTTATTGCGTTGTTATTTAGGTTGAATAAATCCAAACTTGGTAATTATTATCATCAAAATATTATTGCGTTGTTATTTAGGTTGAGTAAATCCAAACTTGGTAATTATTATCATCAAATTGTTAATGCGTTGTTATTTAGGTTGAATAATCCCAAAATTGGCCAACTATTATCATCAAAATGTTATTATGTTGTTATTTATATTGAATAAATCCAAAATTGTCTAATTGTTATTATCATAATATTATTGAGTTGTTATTTAGGCTGAATAAATCCAAACTTGGTAATTATTATCATCAAAATGTTATTGCGCTGTTATTTAGGTTTAATAAATTCAAGATTGGTTATTTATAATCATCAAAATGTTATGTTGATAATTAGGTTAATAAATCCAAAATTGGCTACTTATTATCAACAAAATTTTATTGCGTTTTGTTATTTAGGTTAAATAAATTGGCTAATTATTATCACAAAAATATTATTGCGTTGTTACTTAGGTTTAATAAATCCAAAATTGACTAATTATTATCATCAAAATATTATTGCGTTGATATTTAGGTTGAATAAATCCAAAATTGGCGTTTTTGCGTTGTCCAAACTCTGGATAGCTGTTATGTAAAGAAATCTTTAAAAAACCGTTTTTCATTTTTTTTTCGCTGGCCTTCACGTCGGACACAATGTAGCACTATAAATTACGACGAGATTCAGTCGTAAAATGTGTCAGGCGAAACACGACACAATAATGGAGAGGGAAAAGTATAGTAAATTTTAGAGATAAATGTCACAAGGACCAACAGTTTGCTAGCAATCGAATGCTGCAATTGATTACAGAAATAAAGAAACCCTGTTATTTGGAGAGTTGTCATTTTATATACTTTGACAGACAATTGCCTCGCTTTATAGTGATGAAAAAATATACGTTTTCGTGATACTTTCTTCTCCTAGGTTTCGGTGGATTACACTCGGCGTGTCTACAATATTCCGACATAAATTTAACGTTTCAGCAAAATCAGAAGTGTTCGTTCTTAGATTTATACACACATATTCTTTCTTACGATTTTTCTTTTTTAATTTTGTAATTTCCGCGTAAAGTATTGTATGCACATAAAGTATTCCACGTAAGTAAAGTATACCCCGTAGTAAAGTATGCACATAAAGTATTCCACGTAAAATATTGTATGCACATACAATGCTTATCAATTAACTTCTAAAAGAATAATTTTTCCTTTATACCTGTAATTTTTTAAATCGTTTATATTTCAGGATCAATCGTAGAAAACAAATATTTAAATGTACTTTAGAATTAGTTTAGTATGGAGCGCCACGGCTTACTGTTTTAATACACGAGGGCTAATGAGACTGCGACCTACTGTTTAAAGGCGATTTCGGAAGGCTACGAGCTTCCATGCCAGCAGCGGGATTCGAACCCGCGAACTTCATTGCCGAAGAGTAGCACACACTCATTCGTTCCATAGTTCGGTGTACTTTAGAATTATACGCATTTCCTCATTTGATGTATGTTTTGTAGCAGATGTTCATTTAGTTTTATAGCTTTATAGCTTATAAATAACTTACCAATATTTATGAGTTCCATAAAGTCATTGTAAAAAACCGTTTCACAAATTTGATCATCATATCTACCCGATATTTTGCATCTTCAAGAAAGGATAGAAGCCAAAACTCAAAAGAAAAGGTGAATCTGCTTTAAAAAAAAAAAAAAAAAAAAAAAAAAAAAAAAAAAAAAAAAAAAAAAAAAAAAAAAAAAAAAAATTCTTTGCTTCACTAGACGATCACACTTCACAGCACAGACATAGAACTGTAACTGGATTATATATAACGTATTTTCATTCTGCATACTAGCCAATTAGCAGAAAGAAAGAAATATGAAATCGATATAAGATTAAGTCGATATGAAATTAGAAGCCACATTTCTGATATACACTTTTTTCTACACAAGGGAGTTCACCACCTTAAAAATAATTTTTTCTGTCAAATATTGAATTTTTTAGTTTTTGCGTTGATTAAAAGTTACAATATTTAACGCCTTGGTAGAGTTTGAGTTTTTTTATGATCATTCTAACCGGAGATTTAGTAATTTTATTAGAAGATTATTCTCCAAATATATACTAGAAGTGGATGTTAAAGTAGCCCTTACTTCTCGTGTATTATGATTTTTTAAATATTTTTTTAACTCTAAACTTTAGTAAAGTAATTGTTTCCGATATAAGGTACTTTAAATGTATATATTGTATTATATCGTTCTCATTTACGTAATTTTGGCAGTAAAAAGATCCATCTGTACTGCCATCTACACTGGAAAAAGTATTTACGTAGTTCTACTAAAAGTATTTTAGAAACAGGAGCTGTACATTTAACCGCATTTTCTGGATTGTCTAAACAAACTCAAAAATTTTGGTCTATTTAGACACAGATCAAAAATAAATAAATCAATAATTTTTCTATTCAAATTTTGCTGTATTCTTTCACACATTAACAACTGCACAGTATCCAGTATGGATACCCTTTTACGTTTATAGTGGGTAAACACACACACACACACACATATATATATACATATAACGATGCTGAATTTTGCACACACAATAGTTAAAAACTGGAAGCTAAATTAAATTTTTGTTTCCATTTTGTAGATCCGTTAATTATATAAATTCCACAAGGCACAAGTAATGAAATCTGGCAGTCGTGGTGAAATCTCTTTTATTTTCCGGACAAGAAAAAAAAACCATTCTAATTTTACATCCACACACCAGGTTCTTTTGTAATACCAGTGTTTGGTAAACACCAAACACCTTTACAAGAGCGCCCTTTTGTGAAGTGTATAACGATGGTGCAATGACGTGTTTCCCCGCCCCTCCATTCGAGACCATTAAATTTGTTAGTAATTACATGATTATGCAAATATCTTAACTTGTGTAATGTTTAATGCGTA
This sequence comes from Pardosa pseudoannulata, assembly GCA_032207245.1. Lineage (NCBI taxonomy): Eukaryota > Metazoa > Arthropoda > Arachnida > Araneae > Lycosidae > Pardosa > Pardosa pseudoannulata. The sequence goes on along the minus strand of CM063505.1, from coordinate 184,917,957 downwards.
ATGTTTAACAATAAATAAATGTAACTAAATTTTTGAATTTCAACTGGTCTCAAAAATGTTTCTGTGAGAATTTTTTGATTTTTCTCTTTCTGACTGTTATGAGTAGCACCTTAAAAACATTTGTTTCAAATGTCATGATACTTTTAGCACAGATTCACAACAGTCTAATATACACAAGATAGTCATTGTTGCTAAGGCAACTTGGACGAGCCAAAATGCTCGTATTAAAGCGAAGGAATGAGCATTTCTTTTGATGAAGGCAAACCGGGGAAGACGTATTCGAATGATCTTGAGCTGTTTGGCAGGAAAACCTTCTTACAGGAGTCACCGTCTGTTCGATCAACACCTGCTAGAGCAGTGGTCGGCAAACTTATTAGACAAAGAGCCAAATATGTGACATTATAACAATTTTTAAAAAAATGGGAGCCCAATCTGCTTGTTTAGTAAACTTTTATTACACTAAATAAGTAGTAACTTATATAAAACTAAATTTCATACTTAATAAATATTTATTAATGCGAACAATGTACTTGCATCTACTTGGAAAGTTTGAGTAAGTTAGGTTTGTATGTTGATGTTTTTAATTTTAGGCATCATTCCAAGTTCTCATCAATAAGACGACTTCTCAGTTTACTTTTGATACAAAAGATTTAACGCATATATATGTAGAACCGAAAAGGGAAAGAACAGCAAACACGAGCTTTTTCAGCTGATCGTAAGAATCAGAAATACTATTCCAAGCGTTGAAAATGATCATGTCTTCCTTCTGTAGGTCATTCAAAGCAGACCACTTGTGTTGTGAACTAAGATCACATTTTTTTCTTCTCCAATATTTCCAATTCAACACAAAGACGTTCGAATTTAAAGCGACATATCTTCTTGTTTTTTTTAAATTTAGCAATTGTAACTTGTACATGGTTTCAGTTTAGGTTTACGAAAACTAATAAAATTAAACTCGATGTTCGTTACATATTTTTACAACAATATAAAATTTTAATTACCTATATATCTTTTAACTTAAACAAGAAATTATACATGTTTTCGATTTGTAGCAGAATTTTAATTTATCAAAATAAGATGCAATTTTTTTCTTACCAAGTGTTTTTTTTTTTTTTTTTTTTTTTTTTTTTTTTTTTTTTTTTATTTTTTTAAATGCGCTTTATTATTGCGCCTTCCGTGGATATTTGTGCCAGAGCCGCACTTAAGGAGCCAAAGAGCCACATGAGGCTCTGGAACCGCACTTTGCCTACCACTGTGCTAGAGGAACACTTGCTGTTGCTTTAATTGCCTTGGCGTAGTCAGCGCGGGAACTTAAACTCCCATCTGCCTTAAAGAATAATACAGACTCAATCCCTCGGTCAAACTAATGTTCAACACCATTTGCAGCTATCTAATATTTAATCTAGAATATAATATAAAATTAACTTAAACATTGTGTACATATTAGCATTCAAGTATATAATCTGCAAGGAATTTTTAAAAATCTATACCTCAAGTCTATGATGTCGATAATTTAAAAAACAAAATCAAATCAGAACTTAAAAGAGAAATGAAGCAACTGAATCTGAGCAGAAGCCTGTAAACGCTTTTTCTGTCAAGGTTTTTGGAGATCACTTCTTTTCCTGCGTGTTTACATTACCTCTAAGGTGACTTCCCTTCTTCTTGTATCTATATTCTTTAATTAAGAAAAACGACTTTGCTCAAGTGAGTCATCGTAATTTAGAAGCAGGGACCAAGCAGAAGGTCCCCAGGCCTAGTTTGCCATCCCCCAGAGGTACTGTTTGAAAACTTGAAAGACATTGCTGTCAAGAACTGATTTTACGCGCCCCTTCGCCATTGACGATCACGGCGGATCTTTGGTCAGCCTGAACCTCGATCCCGTAATCGTTGCTTTAACCGATTGAGCTATCGCGGCTCAATGTTGGAGATGGACTACAAATTAGAAGAGTGGTCTATTATTTCTACAGCTAACAAGTAACAACCAGGAAATATAAGTGGGAAAAATTAAGTTTGGGTCATAATAACCATAATAAAATTCAAAATTCAGCCAAAGTATAAACAAATACACAATAGAAATACAAACAGAATGCAATTTATTAAAAGGAAAATATTAATCTACGTAATTGTAGCTATAACATTTTTGGTAATTTGAAAATAATGCAAATTTTTAATATACTTTTCCTTGTATTTCTAAAACAATGAAAAATACACGGGATTACAGTTTGTTTTTCTCGTTTTTAATGATAATAACTAATTTTGAAACAAATATTTTAATTAAAGGTTAAAAATAGGAAAATAGTTCTCCGAACGTGATCAGCTCCTTACAGACACGTGCATCCTTAAAAAAAAAGAAAAAAAAAAGTAGACATACTCTAACCGAAAAATTCCCTCCCAAAATATGGCCACCCCTAATAGATGTGTGTGTGTGTGCGTGTAAGTAATAGTTCATCGATCTCGAGATTTTCTAGAACGTCGTTTAGCAACTACATCGCAACGATGTGGTTGAAGGAAAAAAAAAAGAAGAGTGTGCTAGGATTTCCCAACGTACCGGTCGTAGATCCATACCCCTTGGCGTTCGCCTTGACAGTTCAGAAACATAGTGAGAAAAACATTCGAGAAACGATTGACCGGTCAACGAAAAAAGTTGAGCCCCTTAATTTCGAGTTTTTTCAATATTCATATAATAGTTTGTACAACCAAAACGGTCCGAACGTTTGAGTGCATATTCTTACCTTTTCGAGAATCATGGAAAATTTACAGTTCTAGTATATGTATACCTACATATTTGTGTATATATTTGTTATATTCCAGAAGTATATGTGTGTACACATAAACTTCTAGAATAGTGGCTTCAAGCCTTTAAAGATGGGGGGGACGGATCATCTGTAATGATACTTTAACCAAAATGACCCATATAATTACAATTATACTCAAAATAAATTTCTGGCGATTCTATCCCTAAATTACAATCTTTGGCGAAATACCTATTTTTATGTTTAATTGTGGTAACTTTTAGCAACTTCGAGAACACCAAATTAAATTCTGCTTAGATCAACCATTCTTATGAACTCATTGACGGAACTTAGTTTAACTTCTTAAGCGTTAACTTGTAATTAATTTTCACACTATGATTGGCTGTATCACTTGCGCTCTTACAGCATTATACAAGAGAGTGTAAAACGTTTTGGCTGGAGAGCGCCAAATTGCTGAATAAACTCAACAGTTTTTATCCTCATATTTTGCTGAAATCTTTTGTAGCCTAACTGCACTGTATACGGCATGAATCAGGGCCAGAAATTATATTCAGAGGGGGACATTGTTTTTTGTGAAGGATACTTCAATAACACTACAGGTTTTCTTATGTATACTCCTAATGAGTATCGCAATGCAATGGGATTTAATAGTGTCGTAATGTAATGGGATTGTCGTCGTATTAAATGTCGTCATATTTAATGGGATTAATATTATCGTAATGCAATGGGATTTTAAAATATCAAAATAATTAAAGAGTGTTATAATGAACAAATTTATAACTTTGAATGAGTAATGTAGTAACTACACAGTGAATTTAATAGTAAAATTAACGCTGAAAACATATAAACTATGCATGATATTAAATTCTAATTTTTAACACAGACGTATAACCAAAGGAAATGAATAATTTTGAAAGAATATGAAAATGTTCAAATTTTTTTACCTGTATATTATAAAATGTGAAAGTTTTCAAAAAAATGTACACATTTTCTTCCGATTGTGCAACAATATTGTGATGAGTCGTCAAGAGTGCTAGTCAATCTGTTCTTACATGTCGAATCCAATTTGCACCTACTTCTTAACTCAACGTCCCTATTCTAAGCTCACTGTTGTCTATGAACAGCTAGACAGATGATATACCAATACACATGGTCTAATTTCTTTCCATGAAACGGTCTTTAAGAATTTCGGAGGGGGACAGGTCGCCTAAATCCCTCCCCTTGCCTACGGCCTTGGCATGGATACCCTTCTAAGTTTGTAGACAGTAAAAACACCCATTACACACACACACACACACACACACACACAACACACACACACATATATATATATATATATATATATATATATATATATATGTGTGTGTGTGTGTGTGTGTGTGTGTGTCTGTGTGTATGCAAAACGATGGCCGAATGGTTAAGGCGCTCATCTTCGGTACTGGAGTTCGTTGGTTCGAATCCCACTGTGGTATGGATGTTCGTAGCCGTTCGAAATTAGCTTTAAGCAGTAGGTCCCGGTCTCATTAGCCCTCGTGCTGTAAAAAGTAGACCGCAGCGCTCCAAACCAAACCACACACACACACACACACACACACACACACACACATATATATATATATATATATATATATATATATATATATATATATATGAATGTGTACGTATCATCTATACAGGTATTAGCCGCCTACGTGTCATATAACTAACTACGTATAAAAATATCATATGTCTCCTTTCCTTTTAAGATAAACATGTACATGCTATCCGAAGGACAATTGCATCCACAAAAATTACAACTTCACTCTTTTCGAATTCTTATTTGCCAGTTCTTCATTAAAATTTCTGATAATTCTAAACTCTCACAGCATTCTTTTATTTGCTGACATTATTAGCTCGAAAAATCTTATTTTTTTAAAGTTATCATTCATGTTTTTATCATTTCAGTTTCAGAATAACAAATATATTATTTTGTATATACTATTTTGTTGAATATACACACGAATATCTGACATGTGATTTTGGACACTCTGAATAGTCGACACTTAAGAGAGTTACTTCATCAAATGTGTTACAAATAAAACCCAAATTTAGAGGAAAAGTGGAAGATTTCTTTACTATATTTGTTAAAAATCCGCCACCTAATGTTGTATCACTCGATTTTCAATACTTTTGGGGTTGGTTTAAAATGGTTTATTTTCTTAGCTGCCAATGCATTAGACAGGCAGATAAATGCCCTTGAGCCAGAGTACAAAGAAAAACAATGGCCATAAACTAGAGGGGAAAAATTAAGACAAATTTCCCTAATCTCCCAGCAATAGAAGTCGATGAAATCCTTCTTACTAGCAATAGAGATCTTATCACATCAAATCAGTAGACGGGACAAGCAGATTTGTATGATATCTGTAACCCATAAAAACAATTATGGGTGTTTGTCCCGTTAGGAGAAGCCACAGCTTTCCTTGCAAGACAAACACGGATATTGGGCTTCTCTTCAGTTCATCGTTTCTCAACATTTTTAAGTTGACAGCACACTAAAAATATCTAAATTTATTTGCGGCACACTTAAAATATAATATCAAATAGAAACGCGTGGTTGGTTGGTTGGTTGATTGAAGTTTAAAGGCGCTAAATCCTCCAGGAACAAACTGCGCCAAACAAGATGAGAAAATAAACTAAAGACGAAATTTAGATAAAAAATTTTGTCAAAATATAAAATTGAAGGTTCTAAAACGGATTAAAGTAACAATAAAATATAACATTCAACAGAGAAACGAATAAAAATTGAGTTATATACAGATTAACGCGTGGAAAGTAAATTCGAAAAAAATGTTTAAGAATCCGATGAGTTATTACTAATTCCATTTTAAAGTAAAAAAATCAATGTGTATGCTGATAAGACAGAAGAACCTCTATTATCCAAGTTAATTGAAATCATTAGTACCTATGATATCAGAAATCTCGGTTAATAGAAAGTGTAACATTTTTTAGTGAATTTTTTAAGTTATACATACTAAATTAAACAATGAACGATGCATTTTCAAAAATAACAAGAAAATATTTTATTTAAACTTATTCTAGATTAATTTGTTGAATGTGTTTTTATTATTTTTAAAAAGTATGTTACCTTTCACTGCTAAAGTCCGACATTTCTATCAATGGCTGCCCAATCACGCCAATTTTTAAGCAGCGTAATATCTCTCGGTGTAACATCGCTTTTTCGTTCCAAATATTTTAGGGCAGTTCTAAGTGCTTGCACACCTTCAAGTATAACTTATAGTCAATGAACTAAAAAGTCTGGTCAATCAGAAAAGACAACATTCGTTATTTCTAAATTTAAAATATACACGTATCCAGCATAATAGCTTAAATTATTTGCAATTCTAATATATTTTTTGAGAAATAAAATCATTTTAATTTACCTCTATATTTCATGCATTTTTCCTTAGAGCTATACTTTAATATATATAAAACTCTTACAAAACTGTTATTCTCTACATTTAATAACGCTATGTATGTGTACAGACACACACACACATATATATATGTGTGTGTGTGTGTATAAATATATGTATATATATACACACACATATATATATATATATATATATATATATATATATATACATTTATATACATCCTATTGTATTTACATGGCCGATTGGTTAGGGTGCTGACCTTCGGAGCTGGAGTTCGTGGGTTCGAATCCCACTATGGCACGGATGTTCGTAGCCGTTCGGAATAGGCTTTAAGATGTAGGTCCCGGTCTCATTAGCCCTCGTGTTGCAAAAAGTAGACCGTAGCACTCCAAACGAAACCAAACCAAACCTATTGTATTTACGTATAAACAATCCTTTGTTTAGTATTCCACTTCACAAACAAAAGATAAGATAAAATTAATTAATTAACCCTTTTAAGGACAGTAGTTTAGTAGCGAAACCACTTGTTAATACTTTTTTTTTCTTTAAATACATTTTCTTTTTCTTTGTTTTTGACACTTTAAATTATAAATAGATGATATCACAATAAATAATTTATTTCTCTTTGAAAAATACTTTTTTGAATTTGCTTTATATGGAAGAATCAAGAGTTCGATTTTCTTCATGATCTCACATGAAAATACTTACCCAAAACATTACTTATAAATTGTTTAGCTATTTATTAATTACATCATTTTAAGGATAATTATTCATTGCTCTCTAAATTTAAAGTTTTAACACATTGTATGCGGAACACGTATTAGTAAGTTTTCTGACGATTGATACTTGAGCGCGGGTCCCGTACTAGTACGGGTTAGTGTATCAACTGGGTTTGTTTGTGGGTACAAAAATAACGGTTTAATACAGGAAAACGAAGCCGTATGTTCTTGTCAACTACATAGATTCTGGAAAAATTGAGACAAATAAAAACTAGTTTTTACGTCAGTCAATGCGTAACCACAGAAAGGGAAGGTGGATTAATAAAATCAATTTAGATTTAAAATTAACTTTTTATTTATCCTCGTGAAAATGATATTATATATATATATATATATATATATATATATATATATATATATATATATATATATATATATATATATATATATATATATATATATATATATATAATATCAATATCTAAGCCCTAAAGTTTATCCAAAATTATCCCTTTTCCCCATTCATTATTCTAGATTTTAATTTCTTCTCTCTATATTAATCATATTTTCCAAGCCACGTAAATTGAACTAGGAAGATGTAATTACTTCAGCCGAACCCCGAAATTCTTTCTATGATTCCCAAAACAGAAAATGATATTGCTGGCATTTTATAATTAGGAAGTTATAACTCTCCCAAAAATCAGTGGTCACAAACACTGCACATACACACGAAAGTTCACTTTAATGAATTTCACTATTTATTTCCTTTTCACATAACTAAAATACATAACTCCGCTTGTTCGACCACACATCGAACCGTTACTCTATCTCTCTTTTCTTTTTGCCGATAGAGGGCATTACACCAACGAACGGTCGGAACAATCAGCTATAATAGTCATCTGGAACGGTACACTTTTGCAGATGGCTCTAATCAAAGGTTACTTTCTATAAGCAAATAACACTTGCCTCAGCATTTTTCCCACAACAGTAAAACACACACGAGTTTTAGTCGTCTCTCGGTAAAGGTCGATGTTGCCACATGTAGTTAGAGAGAGCTTTCTGACACAGTCCGGTTCAGACGCCTCTGTATTCTGTGCTATTTTGATCGGATGAAATAAAAGTGACGTTCGGCACGACGAATTATGTGTTTATTTCGAACAGACGATTAGCGGGACACTTGGCAGCCCAGTATGCTCGGGCTGAGGAAAATAATAGGGGCAATTTCAAAAGAAGTTTTCAAGTGTAAGTTCGGGACTGGTTGGTCCCCCCGGCCGATTACATATATATGTATATTTATATATTATATATATTTGTATTTATAGATATATATGTTTATTTGTCTATTTATATATTTATTTATGTATTTCAATATAAAATACGAAAAATGGGTTAAAAAATGAAATAATTTTTGATCTCTTGAGACTGAACTGAATAATTAAATGGACGCGCCAAATTCCAGCTCCCGGTACCATTCCACTGCGAAATGGACCCGCACACAATGAGTCAAGAAAGAAATATTTTCCTGCTCTACAAGGGGAGCGTTTCACTGTTAAATCACCCTCTCTAAATCTCGCCGTCCCTTCCCCAAAGAATGTAAAGATATTTTTTTCATATGTTTCAAATCTATAAGGCTCATAGATAAAATTTATAACCTAATTGCATTGAATACCAAAGAATTTGTAATCGTGATTTTCAGAGTATTAAGAGAGTGAGAGTGAGTGAGTGAGTGTGTGTGAAAGAGAGAGAGAGAGATGGATGTTATTTTGTAATGAACCCACGATCGTTCGAAGGTGTATTTTTATTTATTTATTTGTTTTTTACTCAAAATCCAGCATCTTCCATTTCAGAAGATTTTTTATTTTCTTTTACTGTTATTTTCCGAATTACTTATTCAAAGATAAATAAATAAAATAAAATAAAATAAAAATCGAGAGTCTTACTTCGACACGACAGCCAACATGCAAACCGTTCTCAAAGGTTGAGTGGGAAAATGCACGGCTTGCTTGTAGATGAAAAATAACAATCAAAGATTTTAAAGACAAACACCTGCTCGTTTTTGAAAAGAGAAGATCATAACGTTTAAAGAAAGCATGAGTATTATTGGCAGCGGCAATGGAATAACACACTTCAAACTCTGATATAGGGGAAGGAGTGAACAAGGAAAATGTCACATAATTAGAAAACTTCAATACTAACTATAGCATACCAAGTGACTTTAACTATTTACCAAACATCTTCTCGGAACGCATGTTGAGAATCATTTAGTTCTTTCCCGAAGCTGTGCTACGTGTTCACTCTTCTTCACTTCAGTTCAGAAGACTTCAAACTTGCTAAAATAGTAAACACATCAACTTTCTGTCCTTTCAAAATTTTACCTCTTTTTACTTGGGTAAGCCCGCAAACGTATCACTGTAATACGTGTACAGACTGTTGTTGACGCCTCATTATTAAAATTAGACGAAAATCAAGAACTTGAAAAAAACGCTGCAAAGTTATTAGTTGCCACTAAACAGGAGGTACGTGTAGCTTAAATAATGCTAAGGAACAGAATAACATCCTCCCCAACTTTATATAAAATGCATTGTTAAATAAGTGCCATAATACACAGCGATAGTGTTTTAGATAATAAAAAAGTTGATATGATTACCCCATTTTATAATAAAATAATTCTATCAGGAAGAGTGTATTGGAATCATGAATAGAAAAATATATGAACTGCTTAAAAAATTATGGAGGTAAGCTCAAAAGTACAGAAAAACTACAGGAATAGCCATGGATGGGTATAAAATGGGATGTACACATTAAAACGTGTCACCGATAACGAGTGACCAAAAGATCATGAACTGGAATTTTAACTCTTTGCTCTCGAGGGCTCCGTAGCGGAGCCATTTAAAATTTGTCTTCAAACTCGAGGTCTCCTCTACGGAGACAATACAAAATAATTAGTTTTTACGATTTGTTTTTATTCTTATGTTAAAAACTGAAAATTAATTGCATTGTCTCCGTAGCGAAGCCTTCGAGTTTGAAGACAAATTTTAAATGTCTTCGCTCCGGAGCCCTCGAGTGCAAAGGGTTAATGTCCGAAAATTATGTCAAGAATAAAAATAGACACTCCAAGTAGAAAAACTGGATATCTGTAACTGACAAAAATGGTGTTGAAGATGATGTTAGCTTTTCAATAAGATGTGTGATACCCTCAAACAACTAAAATCTGTTGTAAACCTAATGAAATGAGGTTGACGGTGAGAATTTGGGGATACCCTGCTCCATTCTTCGAAAACTGCACTTTCCAACTCCCGATCACCCAACTGGTACTTTTATCGCCCGAGTATGTCCCAGAAGTGCTAGATCAGATTTCAGTCATAGTGGCCACTCCATACGTTCGGTTGTTGGCCTTTCAAGCATATACTCCCCAAGTATAGCTGTGTGATGCTGGACATTCTATCATAGATTAAAAGGAAGGAATCACCAATAGACACTTATTCTATGACATGAGAGCTCAACATCTCGTCTACATATCTTTGGGTCGTCAATGCGCCCTTCCGAATGTGGTGCAAGTCATTACGTCCACTTTTGCTTATTCTGGTCCATACCCTCAATCCAGCTCATCTGTAATGTGACCTTTGTTATAGAAATGTAAGAGTATTTCGAGTTTCCCTGCTCCTCAAAACCAGAACACGTCGAGTGAACTTGACTCCACTCACGTTATGTCCAATCTTCATTTTCAGCAACCCAAAGTGTTCGAGCCCCACGGTGTGTTGAGGTCAAGGGATATATACCATTGACCTACGTTCCTCGAGGCCACCTAGTGCCACAGCCTACTGCAGACCATTACACTCTCTATCCTGTAGCCAAAAAAATTCCCTTTGCAGCTGTTTTTTCAGTTTCGACGAGCTGTTAACATGAGAAACTGATCGTTAGTTGCTATGGCAATGAGTGGGTGACCTTGCTCTGGACGACGTCTAAAATTCCCCAATTTCTTGTAATCGATTCCAAAGTCTTGTACCACTCTTGGCGACCCCAACAGATTCAGCTACACACTATTTCACGTTTCAACAGATTACAATCTCTCAACAATTCGGAAAACCATGGATTCCGGTAAATCACATTATGCCAAGTTCCAATCATCCTTTGCGAAAAAAAGTTTCAACAATTGCATTCTACGAATGAGACAGTGAAAACAATAAGCTTATACGATGTCGTGATTTCCACATCTTTTCTTTTCCTTTTTCTCCTTTTTGATGCCATGAGCGTTATTTTGCAAATGAAGTAGGCTTCATCTGCATTCTGCTGTACGTCATAATATGGCTGTTTTCATTACGTTAGTTTTAAGCCGAAATATTTGCACAATGTCGTTAAAACCACGTGCTCTCCTATTTGTTCTCAGCAGTATAAGTCTTAACTTGAGAGAAACAGCGACGATTCGAAATGACCGCTGGATTTCTTGTTTGCTATGTATTTTGACTCGATTTCAAAGTATATCGTTGAATCACTGTCGTCCAATTTGATACGATTTTAATAGTATCGGTATCGAATGAGAAAAATGTTAAATTTTATTATGTTATTGCAATTGTTGCCAAGATCCCTAGGCTTTTGGGGCGGAAAAGTACAGCTTCTGTTTTTAGTCCAAAGACCTTCCAATGAGCCAAACGTGTGTGTGGGGTGGGGGACGACTCATCTTTTTGCTGAGTTGTTTGTCCAGTTTTTGTGCATCCCCTGGGGCTTGGCCGCGTAACACCTGTTGCTTCCGAAAGCGGAAGTGGTGTGCATATGGGGCAACGAAAGTCGTTTTGGGTCAGCCTGGGTCCAGAGAAATGGGTGCGCTTTTGCTTTTCTTTCGAAATCAGGGAAGTAGATGACGGCCGGCCGTCGAATGCGTTTGGTCATCGAATTTTACCGACGACAAGTTTTACATAAGTGTTTCTATAGTACACACACATACACATATAAATATACAGGGTGCTACTAAGTACTGTAGCGCTCAGCAACGTATTTGGTTAATTCACACTATGTATAAAATGTTTATACTATGTATAAAATGTCCCTTTAGTGAACTCTACAATACAACAAATGTGATTTTAATTAGAGAAAAGGAGCATGATTTTGCTTATTCCTCTTATAATAATTTTAAAATACACCATACAAAAAGTAATAACTTGTATTATTTTTTAAAGGGTGCATTAGAACAATTAAATGTATTAACACATTTATTTCGCTTCGGCATAATACAATGTATGTTAATATTGTGCCTCTTTATTTATCTGTGACTCACAAAGAGCTAAAAATAAATTACCGTCCATACTAGTTGAAGATATTATTATTTACCATGGTGTATTTATAGGAGCATTTGCATTTTTATTAATTTTACAGCAATCTCATACGGTAGCCTCATAAATAAATGAATTTAAATTTTGAAACAAGTATGCTGTTTCAAAACTGAAATTATTTATTTATTTAGTTTATAATATCTTATATTAATTTATATTATTCATTTATATTAATACTGTTATTATTATAAATAAGAATTTTAAAGAAAAGAAATTTCATTTTTTGAGACCCATGATTTTGCAAAAGGAACCAAATTTTAAAACAGTGTGTTCTCAGGAATTTACTTTCATAAGAACTCAACCACACACCTGTATCTTATATATATATATATATATATATATATATATATATATATATATATATATATATATGTATGTATGTATGTATGTATATATGAAATGAGGCATTTTGCTTCATCTCGAAAGGAAGTTCCGAACTGATATTACAGCTCTGAAGTCGTCGAACTTGCGACAAGAGGGACAACGAAATAAAGGCAAATGGAGTTTCAAAATATAGTAGTTTATTCATGTTTTCTCATACGAACGAAACTGCAAAAACTCTCCTTTCGAAAACTTTTCTGTCCGAACTCATTGAACATCTCCCTTTTATAGTTCTTAGTACCAGCCAATCAACAATCACAAATCAAGTGAATGACATAACTTAAAAGTCTAAAATCTATTTCTAGCTATACAGCAGGAAGGAATCCATAGGGGAACATTCGAGAACATTCGTTAGGGTCTTTAGAAAGGAATTACTGGAAAAGCAGAATCGGAACAGAAAGATATCACATTATATATATATATATATATATATATATATATATATATATATATATATATAGTCTGCCATTATAATAGAACTTTTATATGAGAAATCACTCCTAATTTGTGATGCTGGCTGAGATTTTAGTTGCTGCCACAAAATGAAGCTTTCATCTAAACTCGAGATGAAAGAGGTGGTACGTAAAATAATTAATATACGAAAACACAAACTACAGAACAAGAAAGCAAACTATCCTAAAAGATTCTCCAATTCTCCCTTGTCGGCGAGGGGACATTCGGAACCACAGATTTAACCTATACATACTCAGCTTATACGGGGAGATATTTTGTCGAATCTGGAACACTCGAATTTTATCACTACACACTCATCATCGCAAGTTATCTTTGTGTGAGTAAGAAAAATAATTTGAACGCATTACTAGAGATGACTTTTCTGCTATTTATGGAAAAGAAATCGATCGAGTCGAAGGAATCTGCTCATTTGTTGTCTAAAGAAACAATGGAATAAAGCAGATTACGCCATTTAAATGTCCATTTTATTAATCAAAAATCGAATTCCATTTTATTTTCAGAATGCTTTTCTTTTTAATGACATATTACGCCAATTAATCAATAAGAAATTTTGAATGACGTTTTTAAAGCTTTTCTGCTGCACAGTGAAATCTTTGCTCGCATGTGAGGTGTTTCTGATACTATTATCTACCCTAGATACTTCCTGAAATAATTCTTAATTTTCGAGTGGCAATATAAGAAACTGACGAAGATAGCTCACAAAAAGGTATAAATAGTTCAGTCTACTTTACGGTAGTAAATTTTCAGTATTTTATTAAAATATAGCAAGTTATTTTTATCATTTAAATTGTTATTATAACTTAATTTAATTATTTTATATTATTTCTAAGCTATTTATTTCATTTTCTGATTTTTAAACTTTTATTTTCACATTTTAATTAATTTTTAAACATTTTTTTACTCTCCCTCAAATTTTTATTTTCAATGCTGTTCTGATGTCCCTGGCCAAAATAATATTTTGTGTTTTTTCTATCCCTAAACTCTCTACTCATGGACTCACGAATCCACTATCCTATCCTCCTCTTTCATCTTTTATTTGTTTATGCTCTACTCGTTGTCAGTTTCTCTGCTTACTGTAAGAAATCTCTGGATTTGAGGACTAGACCCAGGTAATCCAGTTGCCCTACCTTCTTGAAGGTCTTGAATTGGATATTACGCCTTTAATATAAGTCGATATTTATTAGAAGGCCTAGAAAACTAAAAGGCTTCGTAAAAAGTTTAGATGCCGTTAAGACCAAACATAAATATCAAACGTGACAAGAAACTTGACAAGAAAAAGTAGCAAAATACACCTGGACAGAGAAGATTACAAAACTGCGAAAACAAACCTGGAAGAAAAAGATGGTTCATCAAATATGTCACGATTTATTTAATTTAAATTTTTATAAAGTTAATATTAAATTAAATTTTATTTTTATACACACACACACATATAAAACCGAATATAGATGAGTTCAGATATGTTTCCGTGTCAGATATGTTTCTACGAGCATCCAAAGTTATTTTTGTTGGCTTGAGAATGGTATTGGAAAGATATAATGCACGATGAACGAACGACGCGCGAGAGTGGAGATACTAAGTGGAACAGATATTAAGATGTTTTAATAATGAGATGTTTGAAGGATTTCCTTTTCGGACACTCGATGTAAACGGTTGAGGACAGGAAAGCATATCTGAACAAAGCCAGTTCTACCTTCACACACATACGTATGTAGTGATCTGGCATTTTGCATCGCCGCGAGGAGCACTTACATCAAATCCAGGACTTCGTGTGTGAGAAAACGCAAAAAGAGAAGATGGTGCAGACCTGGTGCTCGAGCTCCGTCTATTTATATGAACACTAGTAGGGTATCTTATTTCCACTGTGAAGTTAGTATTTCTATTTTTAAAAGATTAATTGTTTTTCTGTATTGTTTCTTCACTAAATATCTGCTACTTTAATTTGATACCAGTCTAACGACACCCCGTAAACTTTTCTATATATAAATATGTATATAAAGGGAGAACGAGATGTATCATGGTGATATAGCAAGCGATCGCTGCTCTATCTCTATCCTAGATATCACCACGTGGCCTTGGGAATCCCTTCCTATTTCCGTCTAGTGTTAGAAGGACTAAAAATAACTGTCGGTTCAAAGAGTTTTAATCTCGGATCGGCCTTTGAACCGCGCGAGGTCTAGGCACTTGAGCCGATGCCCCGGTGGGGCCGGACCTCGCCCCATCTTGCTGCCGGCCCAACCCTCTCCTCTTCACTCACTCACTGCCGATAAGTTCGATCTCGCGCCATTTATCTCACGATATCTCGTTGCGGAGAGATCGTGATGCTCACTCACCGGTTCTGACGGAATGCATCTCGATATTCACGCCCTCAAGACGAATGAAACACACAATATATATCTTGATTTTCATATTTGGTTGATTATCTCCAGAACTAGTTGATAGATTTTAATGAAATATGATGTGAACATAGGTTGTTGCTACAATAAAAAAAGTAACTTTCAACAGTTACACATCCTGGATGAGCAATTTTACGCGTCAAAGTCGAAAGGTATCAAAGAGTGGTTGCAGAATTGAACCAAAAAAGGGAGTTAATAGGGGGTATGGTTCCCTATTACAGGTATGCAGGTCTCAATCGTGATTTCATGCTAGAAAGAACTCAGTGTAGGAATTTCTGTAGCAATGAATCCCATTCCTTCAGCAACGCTAATTATTGAGACCTGTATGGTTCTCAGAAGGGATCTATGAGTTGCAATTGTCGTGCCTAGACATTCCCTAGGGTTGAGATCTGTCTGACGAATTAACTCTGTGAAGGACATGAGTAATTATACTTAATTATGCCACTCTGTCTAATAGACTTAAATTTAAAATGGAAAGTAAAAAAATGTTTCAACGCGTATTGTTTCAAAAAGAGTACAGATTAACGAATCATCGGTGAGACGGCTAACAAGATATAAAGTTTTCGGCATTTTAAACTGGAAATTAGGCTTCGGGTGGAGACATTGCACAACCGAACAAGATGGCCGCAAATTCAAAAAATTATGTTTGAAACATCGATTCGTAACATGTTCCGTACTTAGAAAAGATATGAAAATATTGCATGGCAAAAGAATTTCTCAAAAACTGAACACTTGTGATTAAACAATACAGTCGGAAGACGGGGATTAAAACTCCATTATTGACAAAAAAAAATAATAATAATAATAATAATAAAGAAAGAAAAAAATGAGAAAATAAGATTTGAGTGGAGCAGAAAATTTGAAAAATGGTCAATTCATAACTGGGCTCAAGGTTTCTTATTTATTTATTTACTTAATTTTTTATGAGTTGAATTTCAATCTATATAGACTTGACAGAAACAGGCTATCCCGACGATGAAAGAGTAGGACTTAATAAAAAATTACTCTTAAAATAGTAAAACTCTGTCTTTATGGTACGGGGGTCAGAGGAAGATTTCATGGTTGGTATCCAGAACGCAAATTTTACAGATTTTTCTAATGCAATTATAAATCCAGACAAGTTTTCAATCAACAGTATATCCTCATAGTATATTTATATTTGTTTATTTTCATTAACTTAAACCCAAATAACGATGGTTGATAAAGGTTTTTACACATGCTCATTCCTTAGCAAGAAAAGAGTAAATTTTACCTTAGAAATCCAGTGTCAGAGGTAAAATTAAACAACATGACCATTTTATATAGCCAGAATGATGTATGTTAAAGTATTGATTGTGAATGACTAACTTTGCAACGCTAAAAATTAAATTTTATTTAAATATTTAAGTTTTACGTAAAATATTATACATTCATATCACATTTTCGTTGGAGGAAAATAAAAAGTAATACACAATGCTTTATTTCAAATTGTTCTCAATATGTATTCTTATTCTTTTGATTATCCTTTTTTAAAGGGCCTAATAATTTTTCTGCGTTTTCTCGACTGGTCTTATTTTGGTTTTGATAGAGGTGCATAACCTTTCAAAGAGTTGATCACATTTCATTGCCCAAAACGATCAATCAATTCGGAAAAGTACAAGGGAATTATAAAAGAGGGTGATGATTCTATTAATTTGAATGTTTCACAATTTTTCACACAACAACCAATATCTCAAGATGATAATGCACCTTCCCATACGACGTCTGTGGTAAGTTTAATTTGATTTCCATTGTTAAATTCATTTACTCATAAGCATGAGAGCCTACGAATCGTAAGTAACCATTAATTTTTTCAAGCTAGTCTAAATCTTATAAAAATATTTTGGGATTTCTTCACTGTACCATGGCCTGGAAATAGTTTAGATCTTAATCCCATAGAAAATTTAAGTTCGTTATTCAGGGGGAAAAAATCGAAATTTGAAGCTTACAACTTTTTCAGAACTACAGACAAATTATTTACAATGTTTGGGACAGTGAATTTCTGAAAGTATGTTAAAAAAAACTGCATAATAATATAAGACGTTACGCATTAAATCTGTAACTAAGGACAAAGATGCAATAGTCCAGAAATGATTTTTTTTTTCTTGAAATAAAAATGTTTCATTTTATACATAAAACCATAACAGGATGCTAAGTTATATTTATATATTATTTGTAAAAAGAAAATTTTATTTAGTTTATTATTGAGTATTTAGTAATTTGCAATGAATATAATTACAGAATCGCAAAAGTATATTGGTATCAATGGCGTACGAAGAATTTTTTCAAGGGGGGGGGGGGGGTTCAAAATTCTAAAAAATAATAGCCCTCATAATTTCTACTAAAATTTGTATTTTTTTGTCATTTTGTCTGAGCTCAAGGGGGGTGTTTAAACCCCTACCTCCCCCCTTGCTTACGCCCCTGATTGGTATATTTTAATTTTTTTTCGTATTGTATGCAAATTAATAACTTAAAAACTCTTAATAATTATTTTTATGAGAATAACGCACCATTATGCGAAGATTTTAAAAAATATTTTAGTTTGAAAATATTAAAAATAAAATAAGCCAATTTTTCTTTGAGGTATTTTTTTGTCTCTCAGTCTCTCTCTCTCTCCCTGTATAGATATATATATATATATATATATATATATATATATATATATATATATATATATATATATATATATATATATATATATATATATATATATATATATATATATATATATATATATATATATATATATATATATATATATATATATATATATATATATATATATATATATATTATATATATATGTATATGTATATATATATATATATATGTATATATATGATATAATATATATATATATATATATATATATATATATATATATATATATATACATATATATATATATATATATATATATATATATATATATATATATATATATATATATATATATATATATATATATATATATATATATATATATACAGGGAGAGAGAGAGAAAGGGAGACTTTTTAGTAAAAGATAGGTCCGCAGCGATGGTAGACTTATGGCAAGGGTATATTTTCCTGGGAATGCGGATGATGCTTGAAATTTTCCTTTCCGGAGTCTAAAATAAATCGCGAAGGACAACACAGTTGGAATAAAAAAGAAGAACGGTCAAGACTTTTGAGGCAGGGAATGGCCGAGTATCGATTTCCTGCGAGACTGACACGGTGCCAGCGGATCGGAATATATTAATGCACCTGGAAACGGCAATGCGGTTAATTGCTTTCGCCGCTCATATACTCCATCCGCCTTGGCAGTTTATTGTTGCGGTAAGCCCTAGGGCCTTCTGCTCACTGAGAAAAAGGGACCCAGTTATGACTGCACTTTGCCATTGTACAATTTAATGTACAGTCGAACCCCGTTATAACGGACATTTTGCCCGATATCTCCCATCTGATAAGCAAAACGTAACATCTCCCAAAATGTACGAGATATTCCTTATTCGCTAAGAGTATTCTATAATGAAGTAATTAAAAAAACAGATTAAATTAACTAACATCTACTAAATATTTCTATTAACTGGCTAAAAATAAAGACAAATTAAACATAATTTATGTTACCTAATTAATTTTACATTTGCCGGGATTCGAACCCGAGTTACATACATTCTATGTAGGATATTTGTATAATAAACATAGAAAACTCCAAAAGCAGTACATTTTATATGTAAAGGACACCGTAGCTCCTGGAATAATTCCGCGAGAATTGCTTTGCCACAACATCCGCACAAAAGCAATTCTTTGGGTTATGACGGCTGACCACTAAGGATGGGAATAAGCTGTAACGTATCCGGTCCCTGTTTTAGGTGACACAATGAAAAATAAGGTGCGTCTGGACTAATGAATTTATTTACACCTCTGCTATATACATCATTTCATAAATATACAAGAAAACAATTTCCGATCACAGGTATGTGATTAGATAAACGTAGGCCTCAGTACAGGCGTGTAATATCTAAGATCAGACTCTGTCGAAATATTGATGATCCGACGGAAGAAACAATTCGGTACCTCTCGCGAAAGTTCACCGAAGTAATAGTAGAATATCAAAGCTCAGTTAAAGTTCCGAAGGGAAATATGCAAGCAATCCTGAAGAGGATTATATTAAAAAAGAAAACCCAATGCACAGGGTATCGTTTCAATCTCAGCAAGAGATATATCCCAAGACGGGATTTCGCTAAATAAAACTCTCCGATGGAGAGACTGGTCGAGGCGACCTCAGAGTTAGCTGATACTGACTACTCTTTAAAGAAAAGATCCCAAGGTGGGATTATTACAAAAAACTCTCCGATAGAGAGACTGGTCAAGGTGACCTCTTAATTAGCTGGTTGCTACCTAACTAACTTCTTCTCTAAAAAACAAATCTTCTCTCGTCTCTTTCTAGGGGAGGGGCCTCTAAGAGAGGGGCACACTTTCATTATTGGATCATTTAGCGATGACCTCACCTTCGAACAACTGGATTGGTCTGGGTTGAACAATCATCGGCCGCAAACCCAGAGGTCTTGGAATTCTTAGCGGCTAGATCCAAGTCGCGGCAAATCCTTCGTCGTTCCGATGATTATATTTCTGGCTGTCAGTGAAGACCCTGGGTTGTCTGGTATATTGTTCCTGTACTATAGGGCACAACAGTGTAGACATCGTGGTGCCGGGGAAAACAATCCTTTTGTATCCACACAAGCGAAGTCCACCTCTCAAAGCAAAGTTCTTTGATGTCGACACACTGCTAAATCAAGTCGTTACAAAGCGATGACCGTTCACAGTGTTCTGAACTTCCCGAACCGAATCCTCTAGTTCAGACTTTTCTAACAGTAATACACACAGATGATGTAGCCATAATATTGTAAAGAATGTAATTAAATAAATTAAAAGAATTAAGCTTAAATGATAAGGTTGCTTGGGTTGAGGAAGAGTAGATACAATAAGATAAATACAAAACACGTTGCAGACAAGAGGGATAATAAAAAGCAGCCAGGATGCACAACATAAATTTAAAAATATAAACTATAAAAATTAACAAGAATATTTTTGGAGATGCAAGCATAACCTTTTAGTATTTGAAAGATATTTTTGATTACCTTTAAGAATTTAATAAATTAAGATACACAATTGTTTTCAATAGAGAAACAGATTGTGAATATAAATCGGATCGGAACGACCCGATCACGAACCAATCAGAAAATAGTTGGTGACCAATCGCAATCTTAGAATTTCATCTACTAAGTAGAGCCGCTAGAAGTGATGCTACGCTGTGGAAATGCTAAGAAAGTTTAGAGAAGGAACAACTCTAAAAGAGTGGAGAAGGATTAGAACCCGGGTTGCTGGAGTTAACCAAAATTTTAGTTTAAAGCAATTTGGGAGAATAAGACTTAATCGAAGGTACGAGCTAAGATGACCATCTGCAAACTTCTGTTACTAGAGTTTGAATAGTCATAATAGGCGATTTCAGCAAGGTGGTTAACGCTTAGAATGTTTCGAAATTTGGTAGCTAAATTCTGAAAATGATTTGGAAAAGTCGGGATAATAATTTCCCTGCAAATCTCTTTATTTCTGAAATATATCGACGATCGTCATTAAGTCGAGTGCTTTTATCCCTTTCAAAAAGGAAGGGAATGACTTTCGACCCTTACAAAGAGGATATTTCCGCTTCTCAATTTTCGCATTCAGCATCTTCTGAAATCGAACGGATCCATCGAAGCTTGGGAGTCCTATTGATTAAGACTCAGCTTGGTTTTAAAAGTGATCCCGGCGATACTTTCTCCTGGACTCTAAGCCTTTACTCATCCCTCAAGAAGAAGCAGTGATTAAAAGGAGGCAGGGGCTCAGCAGAGGAAAGAGCTCGCTTGTTCTCCCACTGTATTTGTAATAAGTGTGTGTAAATCGTGTATAAGTAAATGTAAATAGTGTGCACAATATAACTGTTAATAAGTCGTAGCACTTTGCGGTTAGCCGAGTGTTTGTTGAGTCTCCCTCAAACATAAAACATGACGTTACGTTACAAGGTACACCACAGCCAAGGGAGATTAGTGCGGCACTTAGATAAAAGTCGGGAGTGCCCTCCCACGTCTTATTTAATCGGCAAGGATGTCGACTATTCGTCTTCCTCTTTCTCTTTAAGAAAACGGATCCACATCCGGTCCAACACTTTCACACTGAAATGTAAATAAATATATATAATTTAATATTTTATCGCTGATGAGCCCTCTTATACTATACATTTGTGCTCCCCATGCACACACATGTATATACGTATGTAACCAGTGAAATAGTCTTCCACTGATTACGCGAGAGAATTAGACCATATTATTTAAGTTGCCCAGGCTAGGTAGGCATAACTAAATTCTATTCAATTTGCAATCTTGGCAATATCAAAAACACAAGTCTAACGGAACTTCACTTTTATTGAGGATTGAAAAACATCGGTCTAACCGATCATCTGTACAGTACAATTGCTCTGTATAGAATACCCGAAGAATAATTCATCATTCAACGATGTTGGACCCCAGGATGGGCGAATAACATCATTTTTTTTCCCCATGAGACTAAAAATTGTTCAGCAATTTTCGGAAGGCAAGGATGAACCTTGATCATTTATTCTAGCTCGAAAACTAGACTGGCAGCACTTTAGTTATTACAGAATCAATACCGTTTTAAAGAGACAGATGAAAAATGTGGCCAAAGGACAGAAAATTAACATTTAAGTTAGCATTAACCTCTGACATTTTATGGCTTGGAAATTAAAAATTGAAAATTTTAGATACATATTTTAGGGATAATTATTTTGATAAATTTTATATGTAAAGTCGTGATCCAGAGTTAAGGCGAATGGAAAACAGTCTTCTTGATAATAATAATTTTATTAAATCATCGTTTCTTCTAAAAGCAAAACCTGCGCCATTTTCATTGTTCTTGGCAAAGACATGCGTAGAGTGTTCACAGTTCCATATCCACGCACTGATTGACTTATCTGTTTGTAAGCTCATCAAATAGCTCAAAAATGCTTCCGCCTGACCGGATGATCCTGAAAACTTACGCGAGCGTGCGTCTTTTTCATTCATTTTATTTAAGAGTTCTCTTTTTAAAATCGTTTTTAACTTAATTTCCAACTATCCCTTTTTTAGGCCTGACATATATATAAATGCATACACACACACACACGTGTGTGTCTATGTAAATGATGGGTATCATTTTATATTCAATGATGGATTTATTTATACTCAATGATATCTACTCAGATGATGGATATTTTTATCCACTACAAACTTAAAGGATATTCATGCTGGATAAAGTGCAGTCGTTAGGCTATTAAAGGAAAGAGCAAAATTTTAAATATAAAATATTTTGCTTTTTTGAGACAATCTATCTGTGGCGCTCTCCCGCCAAAATATTTTACATTTGCTTATATAGTACTGTGAAGTTAAGTAAATAATTTAATCCCATCTGTACATTTATAGAATCTCTACGCCCATAGTTTTCCTTTCCCGTCCCCGAGAGAGATGATAAATCGAGATTCCATAGTATAAATTCGATTTCAAATAGACAAATCTTAATTTTTTAAAAGCAAGTACTTCATGACGGAACTGTAACCACTCCACCCTGAAATAAGCAGCAAAATCAATTTACGAACGAGTGTCGAAAAGCGTGATAGAATGCATTACATTTGGCAGCTTTAATGAAATATCGATGCTAGTCTTGTGGGGCGGTGGTGCCTTGATGCTAACACGATGAGATTAGCATGAAATGAAACGGTAAACATCGTACAAGATTTCTACTTTGAATTATTTTCTGCAAATTGTAGATTTCTGAACAGTTTTTGTTTTGGTCTGTGTACGATCATTTATTTTTGAAAAAAAAAAAAAAATTATATATATGTAATAATATTTATCTGTATCATATCAAAATTATTATACTTAAAATATCTAAAATTCTCCTTTTATCCCTATTAATTCTTTAATACATAATTTCCCAACCGTAAAATGCCGAATTTAAAGGAGTGTTCGGAGACAAATTATTTTTTACTCGTCTCTCAAAACTAACTGTAGAATAAATGCTCATTTTCTGTCCACATTTTTCAGCTATCCCAGGTTCACTTGTTAGTTTCACTTCCCCCAATAACTAAATTGCTACCAATACGGTTTTCGAGCTAACTTAAATGATCAAAGATAATTCTTGACTTCCAAATAAAGCTGAGTAATCTTAAGTTTCTGTTTTTGAGAAAACTTTCAAGCGATCACTTTCTGTTGGATTTGAAATCTGTGAAATAAGTGTGCATTCGTGAGCATTAGATGCAAAGCTCTTGCTTTATAAAGACGTTCATTTTTTAGCCTCAGTTAATTTAAAGTTCCACAACGTTGGACTTCATTTTTTTTTTTTATGGAACCAAGACTGCAAATCATTTAGGTTCTCTTATTGCCCAGAAAGCCCTGGCAATTTAAAAAACAGGGGCTATTCATGTGTAATCGTTGAGAATAATTTTGCTGGTTATACACACACACACGCTTGTGTTGTATTATAAAATGCAGATTTAAAACCTTGTGTTGTATTTGGCCTAATCTACCACAAACTCTTTAACATACGCCGTATACTTAATAAACGCGACGCTGCAGAACAACTTGACAAATCGTTAATTCCCCATGGTATTTTAGAAATGTTGAGATTCACATGGAAATTAATCTCCCCTCTCTTCCAAATTTATATCAAAATCTTGCCACTAAATTCAAGAACAAGCTAAGCATTGATCATGTTATTGAACTAGCTCAGTATGACTATGCAAACACTTCTAACACATGCAGACCGATGGCCATCCTAGGTAAAAACTTTAATTCTATTTGCATTTTTCGGCTTTTCCCAGCTTTTGGATCTGCTCATGAAACCCTGGTTTCAATCCTCCCTCATACGATCCCCCCCCCCATTTGTCTCTCGCACTGTTACCTAAAGTTGCAGCAGTGTTTTCTAGGGCTCCAAGTTTGGAGTGTCATATCCTATGATTGCCATTGATTCACTTCAGATCTTTTGATTGGTCGCCAAATTCTCATTTGGATCGTAACTACGTTACTCTCGAAGTTTGTGCCTGCACAGAGTCTAGTTGCTCCTCTTATAACAATTTTTAAAAAATTATAACGCCTGCTCCTCCAGCTATCTTACTGTTTACACTGTTTTTATACACTTTGAGTTGGATTTGATTTATTGATGTAATCTTGTATCTTTTACCTGCCCAAACTCAAGCATATTTTCCTGTTCTCATCTTTTCCCTTTTAACTACATTTTCTCTCAATGTCATTAGTTTTTGTGTGTACCATTATCAGTAACATCTTAACTAGAGGGCTTGACCCAGGAAGTTCCGTTGTCAAATCGTCCTGTGAGAACAACATGACAAACGTCTTTGAAACAACCTAGTAGACATGATATGTGTGTCTCGTTCTTTTTATTAAGACTTAGTCGAGCAAGCAAGATAGCCCTTTGAGAAAAGTCGAATACTGGGAGTTCAGGAACCAAAATTGTTGACCATAAATAGACGAGTAAATTAATAAACTGAAAATGCTTCTATGGCTTCTTGATCCATCATCTCGTCACATATTAAAAATGGCATTAAAAAATTATCCTAATAAGTAAGTAAAGTATTTTTTCCAAAATTCTAATGGTGAACAAAAGGGTTTCAATCCAGAGGGCGCAAATACTTCGAAAGAATTTTCACTGAAGGTGTCATATCATGGTGATTCTTTGGACTTTAACCCTGTAGGGGGGGGGGCAATTTTTACCGACCATCTAGCATTTCCAGCAAGCAGAAAATGTTGAGCTAAAATAATTTTCAATGAGAAAAGGCATACGTCTGGTTCTCTAATTAAAATTTTTTGAATCCCTGCTGTGGCACGAGATGTACCACCGTAGGGTCTTTGTAAAGGATTTCATCTCAATATGCGGCTTGTCCATTGCTAAGAGTAATTTATAAACAGCTTCAACTTGGGAGAGGGTTAAATACTTTATTAAATCTCCAAAAGGGGTGCATCTTTTTTTTATGAGTACTATTAAGTGAAAGAACGACTTTGCTGAAGAGGATCCTTGTAATTTAGAAGCAGGGACCAATCAGAAGAACTTTAGGCTATGTCTGTGGTCTAGTTTAATAATTTTGGACATTTCTCTCATATAAATGTATATTATATTCCCATTCGCTCAGTGTATCTATTTAAAGAGTGACAAAGGGTTGCCCCTTTCAACTTCCAGTACGGCGAAAGACATTAAGTGTTAAAATACATTGGACACATCGCGTCTTTCACACTTCGTGACGCGCAAGGTTCAATAGGACGGTGATTCAAAGGTTTTTAAGTCCCTCTAATATTGCTGACCGGCAAAATTTATCAAGAGCTACCAAACTATTCCTAGACAGTCAGGCGTTTTCTGATCAAACGTAGTTTTATATTTAAAACTATTTCCGATAAAGTAATAAAACTTTACAACATCGTATTTAGGTCAACCTGCTTTTTCGAAATTGTTAAATGTTAAGGGGTTAAAAACGCTGCAGCTGAAAGTAAATTTCCAACTTCGTACCTCAAAATTAAGTAGAAATAAATTTACTATAACTTTTGCGTCATTTAAAACGTAGACAAGTATTAAAATGGGCAACAATTGCAATTAAATATTTATAAATACACGGCTTCGAACCGTAATTTTTTTAGTTCCAGTTCAGCTTAAGAAAAAAAAACTGTTCAATTTTGACCCAAATAAGGGTTTTGGCGGTTTTTGTTTCGGAGCCATGTTTGAAAATATTCATCGATTACACGGGATAAAGTCCATATTTTTGATTGCCAGTGTTTGCTTAGCAATGTAACTCGGATGCATTTATCGTGGTGAGAAAGGCTTACACTCAACTCAAGATCAAGCAATACTTAGTAAATATCTTATTTCTATGTTAATCACAGAGAACTGAAGGACACGTCTTATACAGACCTGCAAACAGTGTTAAAATTGTAGAGACCTTTAGTTTTTACTGGAAGCATAGACAGCTGGGTTAAAGAGAAAGAAAGGAATATGCGTAGCAAATTTTAATTCAATTCATACTTTTAGGAAGTGTGATAGGAATACCAATATCAATGATACATGTTCTCGACTTATCTTGGGTGGCCAGGAAAGTGAAGATGAAGAAAACTTGGATATGGAGAGAATTTTGAAGAACTATATGGACAGTAATGTTTGATACATTACAGATGTATAAATGTTAATTTTGGAATTTTAATAATCCTGAGATCTTAGAGAAAACTTTCGATGTAAATTGTCTATCGGTAGAACGCCCCCATCCTCACTTTCTCTAATACGTTTACATTAAATTAAAGGAATATAAACCTTACTACTGAGACAAAATGGCAGCGATCAAAGTGCCATAAACCCGAAAAATATTCCTTCCATATGTATAGATCAGCATAAAGAGAGCCCGACATTTGCGATTTGTGGGACTGTGTTGCTAATCTCAGAGTCCAGCCACTGCTACACGAGATCTACATGTTTATTCACCCTCTAAAAATCATAGACCTAGCAGAGGAAAATCAGATAGGTCGTCGTAGTACAAACCTAGGCACTTAATGTGTGGAGAAGCATGCTCTTGGTTACATTTCGGACAAATCGGTTGTTTTTTTTTAAAGTATCCTTGAAGAAGGCCTTTTAAATGACCATTAAGAAAGCAGGAAAGAGCTGTCTGGATGCATCTGTCGCAGTTCATAGAGAGGGATCCACCAGGGGAATTGGGACAGTACCAAAGATGTTCCGAAGGTACAAGCCAATACGTTTTGACAATGTTTTCTAGCAAAATACTGCTCAAGGTAAGTCAGACTATTAGATATAACCATAGCCACCCCCGGCACCCTTCTTCGCCACAACATCCACCTTCTCATTACCCCACATGTGAGGGGATCCACTGTAAATGCACATCACAAGACGACGAGACATGTTTTAATTTAGTGATGATTGAAGTTAGTTTTGTCACCAACGACATACCAGATTGACAAATGTTGACACTACAGCTATCAATCAGAATCCAAATAACTTTACGATCTAAAGAAGACATTACAATATAACTCAATCCCTCATCGATGGCAACTAGTTCACTTTTAAAAACTGGGTCAAAATCAGGATTTCTTTTCTATATTTTGAAAATTCCACTGGAATCTCTGATAAAAAACACCAATACCAGCGTGGGATTCCTCACCATTGCTATCATCAGTATATATTAGCGTAGTTACGTTTGGAATGTTATTTATAATTTCAAGGGTAAATTGCTGAAGGCAAATCCAACCGAAATTTTTCTTTGAGAACCTAGACAAAAAATCAGTATGAAAACTGACCTCTGTCAGAGCCACGGAGCGGTCAATGCAATACTTCAATAAGCAATGTTGCATCATAGGGTCAAGTAAGTTGCAATACTCAATGTTAAACGGACTGTGTTTAAGTCTTTCGTTATTATGCCAATGTCGCAATAAATCCGAGGTACGATTTTGGGAACCATAACTGTAAAGATTGTAGTAAATGATTTGAGTGGGAATTTGTAAACGAATGATTTGCAACAAAATTAATATCCAGTTATTCGCAATGAAAAGAAGACATCACATTTCTACGTAACATTTTATTTCATATGCTATCAAAAATATATGTACACTAAAAAACTGGTTTGGAACTTTGGTCAGAAAACAATATGTAAGCATAAATTAAAAAGAGAAACATAAATGACGTCGGTACTGGTTCATTTTCATGTACCGAAATATATATATAAAAAAAGATGCAAATGCGACAGAGTTCACCGGTTACAAAAAAGAGAAATACCCTCCCCCCTCACCAGATAGGAGCAAAATATATTAAAAAAAAAAAGAGCGTTTTTTTTTTTTTTTTTGTTCCCTTCTATGACGATCACAAGGAATATTTCCAGGCAGTTTTATCAGCATCCTGTCGGATTCCAATAACCCCAGTGCTAAAGTGAGATTTCGGAATATTCCTTTCTCGTGATGATTTCGTTTCGAAAATGGGTCGGTATACAAAAATGCTAGTGACACATTCCTCCAGATAGAATTTTTCCCGATAGTAAAGATAATTGAAATCAAGCACTAAAAATCTTTTCATTTATTTTATTTGAAACACGCCCCCGACGACACGCCGGAGATTTTTTTAAATCTAAAGTCGAGTGTGTAGTTGCCCGTATTTTTTCCTCTAAATCAAAAATTGTATTGCTGGCAGCAGCTTCCCGCTCCTCTTGCTTGAAATACGCAAAATGCACCGAATAAGGCATCCCTAGATCATACAATATTTTAAGAATATAAGCACAGCCCTCTATTAGTTCTACGCAAATTTTGCACGGACCTTATTTTATACATATATATAGATATATATTTACGAGGGGTTGCAATGGGCGAAATCTATGTCTGATTTTGGTGATCTACTTTGACCTCTCTCGCGCCGAGTCCCCTCTACACAAAACACAGGTGTTCTCTATGGGTGTCGAACGTTCTCACGGTACTAGACGTCCATTTACTCTATCCTATAAATTACGAAGACAAGGAAAAAATTCCGAGCTCACCTTTCTCCATTAATACTACACCATTGGAGTTTAATATTCTGAGATTATAAAAACTGCGATTACCCAGAAGTTTAACGGATTCCATGCTGCAAAAACTTTGTTTCTTTCTTATCCCATCAGAAGGAACTGACTTTTCAAAAACAGTGACTATGAACAAACAGTTGGACGAAAGGCTGGCACAGAATTCTACGCCTCGTTTAGTAAAGGGGCATCTGCGAAAACAATTTGCAAGTCTCTAGTACCGGAACGGGCAAAGGGGCGGGCGCGAGCACGACACGACGGCCAGCCATTTCAGAAGAGAAGTTCTTCGATGCACACACCAAGGCACTTTGCTCGAGTGTTTAAATGCGAAATTTCTAAGAACACCTGTGTGGCGCTGCAAATTTGGATGTAAAGAGCCAAACGGGGAACACTGGGCCGGAAGACTTCAGTGAAACATAAGAAAATTACCGGATTGGAGGCGGACAGGGAAAATACACCGTTACGATTTTGTGCGATGCGATAATGCGCCCTCTCGCCCTTACAAACACACACACACATATTCTATTTAGCACCAACGGTTCTTTTTCTCCAATTGCTCGACCGATCCGCGGACAGTGTCACAAAATAAATACCGACAAAACTTAAAAAATACATTTTTCTTTATATATATATATTTTTATGTGTGTAACAACATATTGAAAAAACTTCAAACACGAGTTTGGGGAGAAAAACACAGTACATAAAATTTCTTCAGAATACGTAAACTCTCTTCAAATGTTATCACAGAACAAAGTCAAAACGAGAAATTTACACAACACATGCACAAGATTGATCAGTAGGAAGTTAAATAAAAAAAGTTTAAACAAAATTCCCCGTTTTAACCTTGAGTATTTCATATGGCAGTCGGTTGACGAATGCAATCACGTGGAAGTGTTTTTTTTTTTCTTTAGAAAATATGTATTTTATTTTTACTATCCTTATTAAAATACAGCACTTAGATGCTGCAAACAAGCAAGCTTGTAATTGCCATCCGATCGGATTTTCATTTTAGCACTCGAAGAGATTTGCTGAAGCAGAAAGTTAGAATGTGAAAACATATTGAAGGAACCTTTTTGTCGTACTAAAAATTAAACATAATAGCCAAGTATCGACCGGAGACTTTTCATTGATAAAAAAAAATATGGGGTTGAAACTGTCAATAAACCATTTTAAAAATAATAATAAAGGGTAAGAGTTTCAACACTGCCGTGTTAGTCACTGGAATGCGCTAATTACGGGAATGAGCAGCATTTCGTGGGTTTGTTCGGCACGTCTATACCGAATAAATTAAATGCCGGCACGATTTATTATTTACAAATATGAGGGAAAATACCCCACTGCGACCCACTTCCCCAAATGGCACTGGACGCATCTAACGCCTCGCCTGCTCTTTCTACACGATTCCGATCGATTCGATACCTGAGTATACACAGTATATAACAACTAAGTAAGCATACATAAATAACTACAAAATAATTTACATACAATTAGAGAAAAGGTACTTTTTGTTTGCTCAGCTTTGCTTTTTGCTTCTGCTATTCCGTTAGAGGTTGGGAAAAAACCCCTCCACGGAAACTAAAGCCAGTCGTTCGTTTGCCCAGGAAATGCGAGTAGACCAATCTTTCGTTTTTTCATTTTGTTACAAGAGTTCGCTAAAAATATTTCGACCATCTATCCCCTCCCCCTTCGAAGCAGTTCATTCCACGTCGACATTCCCGCGAGGCGGGGGGAGACGTCGGTATCGAGAAGGAGAACCAAGAGAAAAAGAAAGACAAAAATATACAGTTTTGTTGTTGTATTTAGTCTATCTTTTTGGATTTTCCCGGCGGAGAGATGTAAGTATTGTAGAAGAACCTCGCAAAGAGCACAAAATAAGAAAAATACATGAGCAGTGCGTAGTTGGCGATGTTGTCGGGCAGCTGGCAGAACTGTCCCTTCTGTCTCGTGAGGTATCCGAAGTAGCTGACGAAGCATCCGGCCACCATCTGCAGGATTTGCGAGGTGGTGATGATGATGGCGACCCAGCGCGGCATCTTGATGCGCATGGCTCGCATCGCGTAGTACGAGTACATCATAGAATGCGCGAAGTAGTTCATGACGACGTACCAACGGGCGGGAGCGATGTGCTCCGTGTAACTGTACCAGGTGAAAAGCAGCACCGTGATGTGGTGGTACCAGTGCAGGAAGATCAGCTGCTGCTTCCGGAGCACGATGAAGATGGTGTCGCCCAGCTCCGGCACCTTGGACAGCGTGAACATCCAAGTCCAGAACCCGCTCACTTTCACCTCTTCGATGAAGCTCGGGTTGCATACTGAGTGTGTGAAGCCGAACTCCTTGAGCACGTGGGCCAGCTCCGGAAGGGTCCGACACAGTCCGAAGATTGAGAAGGCCGCCAGGAAGACGTTCCAGGCGGCTAGCGTCCGGCGCAGCTCGAACCGCGGTCTCGACTGCATGTAGGCCTGTCCCCCGAAGATCACCAGCATGTACAGGCCGATGTAGTAGAAGGCCTGGTGCCAGTGTTGGATCATCCACTCTCGCTTCATGCTCTTGTCAAAGTTCCGCTCGAACGCGAAGATGATCGAGTAGTTGGGAGAGGAAGGTGACTCCCGAAGATCGCTCATAAGCGACGGCATATTCATCTTGACCCAAGACGACGACCCAGCGAATCTGGCGAAAAGAAAACACAAAATTAGAAAACGATTTCACTTTGACCTGAAACAATGTTCGCCACTGAACTTCACACATGAATTAGGCAACGATTTTGATCTAGACAATTTTGTTAATTACTTTTTAATGTGCACAGAAACAACAATTGTCATCACCAATAAATGACGATGAATGATATCGGTATCCTACTAACACGGCTGAAATTGTACTCTTCTAATTACGAATATTTATTCTTGTAACATCTGATCTGGTATCTGTCTACATACCTGTCCACGTGCATCTAAACACAGAACTGAAAAACGCGTGACGCAATTCAAAAATAAATTGGGTTGTCCGTCTGTGAGTGAATACGATCTCTTCAAAACGAAACGACCTCGGTAGATAGCATTAGGCAAGTGGTTATGTCAGCAGATCTGTAACCCACCATACAATACCGATATCAAACCTACAGTGAGAAAAGCAGCGTCCGATTGGGTAAAATTTCATTTTTTATTTTTTAATACAATAGTGCTTAGTTTAAAACAGACAACGAGTCTGAAATCATGTTACAAATGAGACTCAGTTTATTTTTTCTCTTTCGTGAAGGGTTGCCGACCAATCAGTTAATTGGGGAACACCACGCCACACGGAGAATAATGAATGGCATACAGGAAGTGTTTTTCGACAATCGGTGAAAGTGGTCCGCCATGTAGGCCAAACGCATGCCATCATTTAATGGGTAATAGATAACAATAAAACAAACGATCCAGAGATAAAACGCTTTTGAGTACCTTGCTCTAAGAATATCTGAAAGAAACTTGATGTAATAGGATGCCTCTAAATCCTTACAGCCCAACGGTATATCAAATTATACACTACTAAATCCGTCAATTAAAAGATAATACATACACAATTTTACTAAAAAACAACGTCACTGACGAATTCAGCAATGTCGACCAATTTTGAACACTACGGGACATTTTCGAAGACGCCCATTTCGATAAAACTTGACTGTATAAAGAAAAGGTTCGAACCATTAAAATCACACTTTACGAAGGATATAATTACAATATAACATCAACCATAAATGAGTCGGATTCTCTTTTAGTTGGCCACCTAATGATTTTTGTCTTAACATAGGAACGGACTAGAAAATGGAAGTAGAAACGTTTCCGGCAAATATAAAAATATATAAATATTCATACACACATGTGCGTGTACATGTGTACCGTACGTATGTATGTATATTATATATATACACACACACACGTGTGTATATATATATATATATATGTGTGTGTGTGTGTGTGTGTGTGTAATAAGACGAAATCTCCGAAGGGGGGTTGCAGTCATGGTCACAAGAGGCAGTTTTAGTCACTGAAGATCTTTATTACCGGAACATCGTTTGGAATGTTCCCACTTCATTATATGTACAAATGGGATCAGCTAACAATAGAAATTTAAGTAAAAATCTGTGTCGTCATGGGTAAAAGAAATCTATCTCCGATAGCGTGCATCTTCTTTTTGTTCGGGAATTTCCTAAATAGGCCACTATAAAGTTTAAATTGGTTAAACCTCTTCCCCAGGACGTGAACTATAGTCCCAGTGGAGTCAGTTTAAATTAGGACTTGAAAAAAGGAGAGAGAGGGGGAAAAAAAAACCGTGAGATTTTTGCTCTTGATTTAAGATTTGAAAATCCATGAAAATTTTCCCGGGCCTAATGAGGACTTTCCGTTATAAATTTATGTCAGCTTCTTTGAACTATCAGATTGCGGAAGTTTCCAGACAGTATATTTCTTAAGGGTCCGTCTTGGTGGTTTTACACATATCCTTACATTCGTTTACCAATTTAATTTACTTTTCCCTTACATACATACATATGGAGAAAGAGATACAGATATTATACATTAGAGGGACACATTCAATTTAATGTAATTCTCACGGACCTTGTATCTGTTACGTTCACCACCCCCGCCAAATTATTTGCCTTCAGGAGTGGACGCGTTAAACACGTAAATGAAAAATTACAAAAATTATATTACCTATTCCGAAAGATCATGCGATCGGAGGGTAGCCGACCTGCCATCCTGTATCACGTGATCTCTTAATATTATTCACATAATTACCGTTCTCTTACCACAGAGATGTTTTAAAATCTTTTTTTGTCCACTCTTTAAAAAAGAAAGTGGCGGTATTGAAGGCTGACGGCACAAATGATCGCAACCATTGGGTTAAAAGAGTCCTCTATTCGAAAATTCGATGCCACACAAAAGCGGTCGTCAATGGCCAGACAGAGCACAATGAAGCACGGCAATTAATAGGCTAATCGAATATTCAGAAGGCAGACGAAACGGCAGAGAGATTTCGAGCACCCCATCAACGAAAGGAAAAACGTTCCATCTGAGTACTTGCGAAACAAGGTCGACACTCGGTCAACGATCGTGCGCACGCGGAGATCCCTTCGCTCAAAACGGATGATAAAAAAAAAGTTGCTGATCAAAGTGATCATTCTTATTTTTTGAAAACGCTAGTTATAGAACAAAAATTTTCGGTCGAAAATTACACAGTAACGAATCTGAGCAGCGTTGCTTGGTTTGGTTGGACTTGCGAGCGCCCGTGTCTACATTTTGATTCACGAGACGAGGCGAATGCTTAGAACCGATCCCCGACAAGTTATTACTGGTAATCGAACCAACGGCAGCGGAAGGTATGACATTACCTGTCCAGCTCACAGAAGCACGGTACTGGGTGTCAGGAGTGACACAGGAACAAATCCCGAGGGAATTTTTTTAAATATAAGAGAAAGGATCAAAAGATCAGTTCAAATTGTTAAATATGCAGAAAGATCTATTTTCATGCAGAAATCTACATCTATTAAAGGTCAACAGAGGTTGGTTAAGTGTTTGTTTTCAGCAGTCTACGTTTGCAGAACGTAGGCTCAAGTACTTTTCTGATTTCGAACGGTTACGAGCATTCATCCTAGTAGTGTAACTTTTAAATGGAAGGGGGAAGGGAGAGAAGGTGTAACCTCGTAGATTTCTCACTAAAGTAGTTTCAAAAATTTACGCAAAGAATTTTTGAGCCCAGAAATTTTACAACATTTAATAAAAAATACATATTTGCGAAAATACACTTTTGTAGACAGTAAATTTTCAGTTTTATATCATATTTTTTATTTGAGGAAATACTTTTTAACACGGTGAAGCACAAAGGGTCCATTCCAAAACGCTACGAACACCCATGCTAGCAGCGTGTTTCGAATCTACGGACTAAGTACGACATAGAAAAACAGCGTTCGGCAGGAAACAAAGGACATAAATGCAAAGGATAAACTCACCCTGCGGGACGATAACATTCATTACATGAATTTCATACATTTCATACAGATGTAAGTGGCAGGTAAAATCGTGTGTAAAACGAATATAAGTTTCAGATCATGTGGAAAATTTATAAACATTTTCTTCAGCATTGAGTCCTCAATGTAAGTGTTAGACTGCATACGAAATGTGTTTCTCTTATCACATGCACTAGCTTAATCGCTAAATTTATATATATATATATATATATATATATATATATATATATATATATATATATATATATATAAAAAAATATATATATATATATATATATATATATATATATATATATATATATATATATATATAAACTAGGATCTTGGTGCCTCAAATGAGCTACATCGTAGCAAGAACACTCTAGTGATGGGCAAACCTTTCAGAGAGGCAAAAAAATTTTAAGAACGATGAAAAATACTTCCCGATCCATTCTTTTTTAAGAGCACGACACTCTAAATCAACTTTACGTTTTTTTTTTTTTTTTTAAACAAACATTTAGGGTTGGGAATATTTTACGAATATTCATATCTCTAAGAAACAAAACTATTTTTTAATATTTTCACCATTATTGAAAATGACAGTTTCTGTCTGTAATCTTACCATATGAAACATTGATCAGGATGGCTTAGGACGGAGCAGAGTATTAACACTTACCATATGAAACAAGTAATATTAGAATTTGTACCGAAGAGAAAAGCAGTGTGCGGAGCTTAAAAGGCACGTGTTCTCAAATGTGAGGACATCCTGTCCTAACATCATTTTCAATTTGAAATGAAACTAACATTATGTATACAATTAAACTAGAGCAAGAAAGCGATTAGCACTACTTGAATTGTAGATATTTTCCAAATTAGTTTATTATTTTACAAAAATAATGCTTTTATTTATTCCTATTTTAAGATTAACACAAGTTAATCTCGACGGACAACCCGGATGATTAAGCCACTGATAAAATCATTTCACGAAATATCTCGTATTCAAAAACATTTTCTGAACTTGGGCCGAACAATGGCGGAAAGAGCAGGGTTCTGTTCTTCGGTACATTAATTCGCGGGTTCGAATCCCGCTGAAGCATGTATGTTCGTAACCGTTCGGATTCGGCTTTATGCAGTAGGTCCTGGTCCTATTAGCCCTTGTGTAACAAACAGACTGTAGCGATTCAAACCAAACCTAATCTCCATACATGGGTGGTAAAATTGCTAATATTAGTGCTGTAAAAAATAAAAATAAAAAAAAGTCCAAGAAATTTAAACAAAATCGACATTACGACCTGCCAGCCCTTTTTTGTACGGCGAGAAATATTTGTTAAGATTAATTAGGACCGAAAGCGAAGATGGTGCAAATGAATGAGTGCGGCACTGTTCTTCGAAATCAGAGTTCGTGGGTTTGAATCCCAAACTCGCATGGATGTTCGCAGCCGTTTGGAATAGGTCTTAAGCAGTGGGTAGTCTCGCTCTCGTGTAGCAAGACAACAGACTGTTGTGGTCCATATCAAACAAATCCATCTTCCCCTTAAGAGTCACTATTGCGTTTAGACAGAATGTTACAGTCTGGAAGAAAAAACGACTGAAAAAATTATAAGAATTGCATTGCAACTACCGATGAGTAAAGGCTGAACACGATCGCGTGAAGGGCTTATAAAAGGGAAAATAGATATATTGTAACAAGTAACCTAAGACTTAGGCGCAATACAAAGAATTCATAGGAAGGAAATAACAAAATCGAAACAGATTTTCACACGTTTTCAACAGAACAATCCATCTTACCCCGAGAACAACACGTGAAAATTGTCGTAAAGGTCGTCCCAAAGAAAGTACGAATCGCGAAGAAAACAAAAAGGGAAAAAAAATAAATAATAACCAGGAACCATTTTAGTTTTGGGTCACAAGTTACAGGAAGATTCGTTTAAACGGGTCACCCCGAAAAAGCGAGAACCGTGCCCGGTGGCGAAGAAAAGTCACGCCACTCGCACTACGACCAATAGCGAGGCAGCGCACCAGAAAGCGGATATTTCGTACGAGGGTTTAAGAATTCGGAAAAGTCGACGACGCTTCGAGAAAGGAACGCTTTTAGATCATTTAAAATAAATACGCCGAACACATTCGTTAGGCTTTGAATGACAGCCCCCCACCCGTTTACTGAAAAATTTGACAGAAAAACAATCTACAACTGGTTACTGCATACAAATAGAGTGTATCTGTATGCAGTTACCAAGGGTCGCCTACGGGAGGTCTGCTAAATAATGTTGTTGCTTCGTTCAAGAAAGATCTGTAAATTTAAGTTTGTATTTAAAGAAACACATAACGTTTAAAACTTTGAAAAATCAGGTTATTTTTATTTTTAATTCAGTTTATCACAGCTTATTTTTATTTTTACCTGATCGCCAATCAGATAAAAAATATCCCAGGACCTCAAAATTTAGATAAATAAAGCTTGTATATCAAATCTAGCAGCATTCTGATTTAGATAGGTTTAAAATTTATTTTTCTCAGGACAGAGTTTTTGCAACTCACGCTCATGATATCGAAACGTGTGCAGAAATTTCAAATTTGGTACACATAAGCTAACAATAAAAATGTCGAAAAACTTTAATAAAATAATATTTACTTATTTAAAATATTGGTTTTACTAAAATAACTGTCTTTTTAACTTATATAAATTTTTTTAAAAAGAGTGAATCAATCTTTATTATTGTCAAGTTATGTATAAATTCTTTTTGAAATATTGAAGAAAAATATTTTTTAGAATTTAGTAAATTCTACGCACTCACATTATACTACAGAATATCATTCAATAACCACATTAATAAATGAATATTTTTCATAGCTATATTTTAATTGTAAGAAATTACGATCAAGGAAGTTTAATACAGATAAAGTTTTGATATTTTTTATACGCCAAATAAGTCCAATACATTTTTTATATAGGTAATGTGATAGAGTCGAAAAGTAATCTCTTTTAGACCTGTAGTCGAATGCTTAAATGTTATTTGTCCCCTTAAAAAAAGGTTTATTCACTTTCTACGACTTTCGGTACCGAATGGATAACTCTGTAAAATGGGCGTAAAATTAAAACTATACTGTTGACAAAAACTCCAAATGATGAAGATTAGTTTGTCTGTAAGGTATCTCATCGACAACTCAAATTTTTGAACAATAATTATTCTTGATCCATCGAAACTCGTTTAATCATTTAACTTAATTCGATTCCTACTTAGACATTAATAACCAAGAAAGTATTTATTTTCTGCTTAAAATATGATAAAATAGTGCTCCAGAAAAACCAAACCTAACATCCAGACATGGGTGGTATAAAATTGATAATATTAGTACTGTAAAATAATTGAACAAAAAAGCCCAAGAAATTTAAACAAAATCGACATTACGATCTGCCAGCCTTTTTGTACGGCGAGAAATATTTGTTAAGATTAATCAGGACCGAAAACGAAGATGGCGCAAATTAATGGGTGGGGCACTGTTCTTCAGAATCAGAGTTCGTGGGTTTGAATCTCAAACTCGCATGGATGTTCGCAGCCATTTGGAACCGGTATTAAGCAGTAAGTAACGGTCTCTTACAGTAATAGTTAATCCACTCGTTTGATAAATGCAGCTGGTTCAATTCCGCCAATAGAGGCGAAAAAGAGGACAGTGAATTTTCAAACTTAATTAGTTTTTGTACTAATCTGCTTTAAAATGTAATGTATTATTACAATGTATTTACGTGAAAATGTTTACAATTTTAAGGAAAATTTTTACAAGTTATTTATGTTTCCAAATGAGCATTATATAAAAGGATTCATATGCATGCTCTTTCCATATCATTCAGGTCATTTTTATAATAAGAATGCATTTTGGATCCTAGAATAAAACAAATGCTATCCTGTAAGTATTTTCTGACTTCAAGGGGGGGGAGGAGATACCAGTTTATTATTTTGATATATTTATAACCGAACCATCCATCTAGTTGGTTTCAGTTTCAACTGATCGTTTTCACAGACAGCTATAGCACCACAGTGCAATGCCAGCTATGTATTGCGTCTCAGAATAATGCGGAGGATTTTATCAGATTAAGATCAGAATTAGATACATATTTACCAATTGAGTGCCCTGTGGACATACTCAATGCCATCCATCTAGCTAGCAGGTTTCGGATAGAACTGATTGAGACAGCTATAACCCAATCTAACTCTTCTAGTTTTGAGATCTGATGGTGCAAATTTAATAGTTCACAAAGAAATTTAAAAATATTTAAATTTACTGATAGCATTTTATAAAATTTTCAAGTACGAGATAAATTTTGTTTCAAGTTGTATCATTATATGTAAACTAGATCAAGTACATTATATGTAAACTAGATCAGGTACATTATACAGCGAGTTTATTTAATACAAAATACAACCGACTAGCAAAATGTCTTCCTTTAATAAACCTAATATCTATTAGTCAGGTATATTTGTGGATGGATATTCTGCTCAATGCTAATATTCTTAGATAGTAGTCATGCAATACCTAAGAGGTTGCAGGTAGCTGCTCTAGCTCATAGGTTTCTCAACTGAAAGCTAGAGGGACAATAGTGTGTTAAGAGTCAACTGAGAGGAGCGACTACTTACAGAAGAAATAAAAATTTTAAATTTATATGGTTTTACAATAAACTAAAATGAAAAGTTTGCGTTTTCATTGTAATTTGTCTTCAATTACGAAAACAGTCAATCGTGCATTCGACACACATTATGTATACGGTTTGACATACATTATGTATAATAAGGGAATCTTGTTTATTTCGAGATAAAGGAGATTATCTTTCAAGGGCAGACATTTATTCAAATAAAATGAATTAATTTTGAATAGAATATCTTAATGTTTACTTTATTAAAATGCAGTTTAGTTTCCTCCACGCAACGCTATCCGTGAGAATAAAACGGCAATAAGCTTGAGAAATTCCCTGACCAAGACCTTTACACTTCACGTCAGTTCTGCATTCTGTAGAAGGCTGCAAATTAAAAACAATGTAAAGAGTCGATATCTGGATCAAGAGGGAAACTCATTTAGAATTAAAACGAAACTAATCAGCTAGCTTTCTAAGAATATCTCCTACAATATAAAGAGTACTCTCTCGTTCTCTCTGACAATGATTATTAAAAATATACCAAAGAATATTTCAGACTGAAATTGTTGACCTTGGCGATCAATTCAGACTCCCATTGCAATCACTTACTTGAGGCATCATTTACTGGATATGCAGAACTCGACGAAATGTATTACAGTACAACTTCCGATGGACCTATCGTGATACAGATATA
The DNA here is from genome assembly GCA_032207245.1 of Pardosa pseudoannulata. Taxonomy (NCBI): domain Eukaryota; kingdom Metazoa; phylum Arthropoda; class Arachnida; order Araneae; family Lycosidae; genus Pardosa; species Pardosa pseudoannulata. The sequence goes on along the minus strand of CM063505.1, from coordinate 184,877,551 downwards.
ACATTGTTTTCTAATCCAATTTCTTCAATTATTTTCTTTTTCCGCCTCCCTCAGGGTGGGAAAGGGTAGTACAATGTTCGTATACGAATAACCACAGAGGCATAACTCTTTTTCATCCTTCTTTTCAAACTCGTCCTCTTTCCGAGTAAACACGACACGTGCGGTCCGAAAATTACACACAAATATTGCATTCAAATATTAAATAAATTAATTTTTTTTTTTGTTGGTGTTGTGCGTCTAAAACGTCAACCCCATCACCTTTTCGGGTTTTAATTTCAGGACGATTACCGATATAGTCAATTATAATTTGTAGCATCAAAAATGCTACTAACAATTTCTGGTGAAATTTTAATTTCGATAAGAATTTTAGAATGTGAAGTAGGAGTTGTCCCCTCTAAGAATTCGTTCTATGCCCGATGGCTTCGGATGCTTCTTTTCTTTAGTAAAAGGTGAAAATGGAGAAAGAAGTCATCAAAATGTTAAAATTACAACTTACATTGGAAAGTTAATTAAATTTTTCAGTAGTCTCATTTTCCAAACTATTTCTTTCCCATTTTGCTAAAAACTCAATCCAAGCTTAAACCTTGATATGCATAAATATATTCCAATAGATAGAATTGCTTTCAGATAAAGTAAAAGAGAAAAAAAAAAAAAAAAACAATTGCAAGCTAATTCTTATCGCAATAATTGAAACTGAAAACCGTTCAAAATCGTGTGTACCAGTTTCAGAGTGAGTTTAGGTATCCGGTTGATTTATCATTATTGCGTTTCTTTCACCTGTCTTACTGGGTGAAATTCTAGAATGAAATATATTTTCAAAATACTGCTCATCCAAAATGTCCACAGACGACAACTCTAATTATATTATGCATCAATGTAATCAGCACATTACATGCAAATGAATGCATGTCTTGGCAGTCCGCACGCTATTGATATGTAACTCAGCCAATGGTATATTAACCGAGGCCAACTGCAGGCGCGACAAACTAGTATAAGTATTCCCTCAGATATGGAAATCAAAAATGAAAAATGACAAGACTCAACTAATCGTGACATTATACACAATTATTTAACTTGAATTAAAGCAATATAAGATAAAAAGCTTCCCTGGACTGGACAGAGAAATCGAATAGGGGCTTACCGTAACCAAGTGGAGCGATGATACAACGGAACCGAAAACGGGACCGAGCGACTAGTGGCGAACCGAACGTCACATTCTCTTATACTGAAGCGGTATAATGCGACGCCGACACGAAAGCTTGACGTCAAAGCCGACCCCTAACATCTAATAGACTTTCCTAGACGAATCAAGTCTGCCCGATCAGTTCCGTCAGGCGTGACAGCTGACGACGCAGTCTAAAGATTTAATAATACGGGCCAAAAATAATAAAGTTCTCTACCTCCTTAAACTTTCCCACTGACCGTCGCACCATAATTATTCTTCAGAACGAGTGGTAAAATCAGAATCGTTCGCATGCTAAGCAACCTGACAAGATCCATCAAAAATCTCTACCAAAATACCACTTCTGGTCGGCTTACTGTAGTTCGACCAGCTACAGTTTCACTGTGAGAAAAGGGAGTAACCGGATGGGGAAACTCCTGCTTCAAAACGATTACGAAAAAATCGAAAACGTCCCTGCGGTCAGTCTTCTCAAGACGGCTTTGGCCGTACCGTCTGGAAACCACGATTCAGTTATATAATAAGCACTTCACAGATCCAAATAGACAGATATTAATCCCAGACTATTTTCCTTTTCCGGACTTCCTAAACACACGACGAATCTTGGACGTAAACAAAACTTTCTATATAATTCTAAATAATTAAAAAGATATTAAAACCAACCAATAGAGAACAAATTACTGTTAATGAGTTTTAAAAAATCTCTCGTTCTCTCCACATTCTCAAAATACTTTAAGCGTGATCAACTCGGAGGGAGATCTCCGCGAACGACGATAATTGCGGGACGCTGATTCCGGATATCCATATGCAAGCACTGAGATTCGAAAACAGACTCCGGTACGCACACTTCGACTGATTTGGATAGAAGTTGCGGGAAAACGAAGAACCAAAATTCGAGACATAACACAGTTTTTACGCTGACAAAAGTAAAACTGCAATTAGACTTTTAACTGTAACTATTTAAGACGAATAACGGAATAGGAGCTCCGATTATCATAACAAGGCTTCGAAATGCAACGTCCTTGGTATAACTAGGGTTTTTTTTCTTCCCTCCTTCATAAACATAGTTATGCATTTGACAATTTGATAGATCAACAGAAAGTGCACGCCGAAACAGGATTACTCAACTTAAGAGATATTTCTTAACTAGTGTTAGGTCACCGTGTCAAGATCGGAAAGGAAGAATCGCAACGGTCGCACTTGTGGACGAACTCTCTATAACAGAAGGTCGAAAAATGTCCTTCCCGGAATCCAGCAAGCTTACTAGTTCCGAATGTGCTCCATGGCGTACTGCACACCACTAGCTGGGGCGTTTGTGGTCGTTCTAGATTGGCTTTCAACATGAGGATACCGGACACAAGATTCTATTTCTTTTATTCATGTGCATTTTATTGTGATTATTTACCCTGAGATATATGGTTATTTAGAAACCACTTTGCTTACGGACAGTTATTTTTTTTTAATTAAGTATACTTAAAATTTAATATTTCTTGAATCTGATTTTTAAGACTTTCTTTTTTTCTGATTTTCGAGTAAAAAAAATTGAAAAAATTTTCTGAAGGGAGAAATAACCGTATTATTGTAGGAGACATAAATTTCATGAGGTTAAAAATCCGTAAAACAATTTGAAAGAGAGAAAAAAGCTATTTTAGAAATATATCGTCCAGTACACGAACCGCGTAGGATTTTTAAAACTTCTGGTTGAAAGAGATTTTTTTTAATAACGAGACCGAACCAACTACTAAACAGCCTATTCCGAACGGTTCCCAACATCCATCCAGGCAGCGTAATTCCATCCACTGCATCCCCACTTTTTTCACACTCAGACGCGATAAGTCTGCTTTTGTTTTGTTTAGAAGCGATACGGTCTACTGCTTTGGTACTCTAGGGCAAATGAGACCGGAATCTACTGCTTAAAGCCAAACCCGAACGGCTACGAACATCCATGCCAACGGAATTTGAGGTTGGTTGGTTTAGAGTGCTACGGTCTACTTTTTGCAACACGAGGGCTAATGAGACCGGGACCTACTGCTTAAAGCCAATTCCGAACGGCTACGAACATCCATGCCCCAGTGGGATTCGAACCCACGAACTCCGGTTCCGAAGGCCAGCACCCTAACTAATCGGCCATCGTTCGGCGCCAACGGAATTTGAACCCACACTCCGGTACCAAAGAGCAGCGTAGTACTCACAGTATTCTAAGACACCAATGCACCCCATCCTTAATGGCAATATTATACTACTTTTCAAGGTTGGTTAATTGTTTGAAGTTTGTATGTACAATACCCACTTGCGACACACAATGCCGGACAACAGTACATTCAGGTAAATAAACAGTATGCATACGGTTCTATTACGCATAAAAGCAGCACATGTAAACAGACATTACAAAATTAGAGTCGAAGCTGATACTAGTCAAAACTAGTTTAGGAAAGGTCAAAACCGATATTTAACGCTATAAAATTAAATTTTCCATTGTACTTGCAACGACAAAACACTGAAATTTATCAAAATTTATTCAGGCATGATGTAAATGAGCATTTTGTTGAAACTTGAACATTTACATTTTTCGTTATTACTAAATTTACTTTTACTTTTTACAAGGAAATAAAATCTAGACGGCCCACCTACTGAATTACACAATTTTTTTCTGCACTTCATCTGAACTCCTATTATTTGAAACTCAGATACAATCTTTTAATTCTTTAATAAGATTGATTTACGTTCTGACCGGAATTATAGGGTGCGCCAGCGTACACACGCACACACACACACACAATTAAAAAAAGGGGAAGTTATTATATAGGGTACCTTTTACAGGGAACTACATAACTGGACAAATACAGTTAGTTTTTAATGAATCCAAAATTTATACAATACTAGTTGCTTTGTACCCAGATTTCGGTCAGGGTAGTAAAATATTCCGAATAAAGGTTTAGATCCACTACTATAGATAAACATGTAAATAAAAATGTTAAACCTCGTATTTTGCAGATTGTTGATGAATATGTTAGTTTATTAACAATAAAATATCCCCGTTATAAATGTGTTTATGTAGAGTGTTGCCAGTGAGACGCTGTATAATAACAAATTCCACGTCTTTCTCTAGTAAGAATCAATTTTCAACATATTTTGGATAGTTTTTAACATGAAAAAATTACAATCAAAAAGATATTTATTCCTAGAAATTTGTATTTTATAAAAATTTTATCACCCACTTAAATTGCAAAGAAAATTAATTTATTGTATACCCAATTTTAAGCTTTTTTTTTTCAGTTTAAAATAGAGGTTCCATTTACGATGTACTGAAGTGCCAAGATAAAGATCAAAATGGATTCGTAGGCTATCTATAAGCTTTAGCTGCATAAAATATAAAAAAAAAAACTATATCGTTCAATTATTTAGAGAAATCAAAAAGTTATGAAATGTTTAAATAAATTTTTGAAAAATTATAAAATATTATTTTAAGAACTAGCATATAGCCCATCCTATGACGGGATTAGTAAAATTTTTAATAATCCAGAACTGTTAAGTAGCTAATGAGGCAGGTAAAAAATGGTTAGTTTTTTGGCTGAGAACTATCTGGTTCACTCTCAATAATTTTTATTTATCGTCATACTCCTCTAGAGTCTCCCGATCCTGTAATGCAGTTTAGAATCACATTGAATTCATTTAGTCAAACCGTGTGGTTATGTATAATAAACAAACACACAAAAGGACAAACTTCTAAATTTCCAAATATATATAAATTAAAAGTTAGATATTTATTAATCCGTGAAATAGACTCCGAGACTTACATGAAAAGAATTTATTATTAATACCGGTGGTAAAAGTTTCATTGCAACAAAAAATAATCGATGATTAAATTTAAAATTATCACGTATGTACCTAATCTATTATTTAAGCCAAATATAAAAGAAAATCATTTATGTAATATCTAAGTTCAGTGATAAAAGATATTAAAAGTGTAGACGATATTTAAATAATTTTATATATGAAATGATTAAATGAGATGTTTAAAGGAATGACGTCACAATGCTAGAAAAAATTGTTATTTTTACCTCTTTATTAAGTGATAAATGGATAAATTTAATCGCCTGCTCTTAACCGGGGAAAATAGGGCTTGAAATAACGGCATTAAACTCTCGAAAAGGGGGGAAGGGTTGGATTTCGAACGTTTAAAAGACGAAGGTATTTTTTGGTGTGATATGAAGCATATTTATACAATTTTATTTTAGAATCGAATCGATAGTTTAGGAGAAGATAAACTTTATTCGCTTTGAATGGATGCCTCTATCCATTCCAGGTCCAACCGCTTCATAAATTGGAGGACAGACGTACAGATAACTTAGGCTATTATTATATAGGGGATTAGTAGATTTGCATTCAACAATACGTAGTAAATAATAATTAAACACTGAACTTAAATACTACTATATGACGGCGATTAGTAGCACTTTAGTATTTGTTATACTGAGATTATATAGTATACAGATTGCAATAAAAAAAAAAAAATTGGAGGTGCACAACTGAAGTTACAACAATCTCAAATACAAAATTTCAAGATTCTACGGCTAAAAGTTTTTTAGTTAAGCGAGAAAAATACATACAGAAATCCCGATGAAACTAATCAAAATGCTTGCAGGGATGGTCAAGATGTTTAATATTCCAGGGTTAAAAATTTCGTTTATGAACGTACATACATGTAACCTTTAAACCAGAATCAGGCTTGAATGGATATCTTCGTTGAAAATCTGAAGGACAAGTTTTTGCACTCACAACATTGAAGATTTAATTATAAAAATGAATTTTATAATAAAATATTTAAATGAGCTTCTTTTAACATCATTATATTTCTCATTATAAAATCTAGGCAATTAGAGTAAAATTTCAGGAAACGTTTAAAACCCTATTGTTAAATCTCCTGAGAGATTTTTTTTACTTATTTAGCTGTTTACATAAGAAAAAGATTTAAGAATCTGATAAATAACTCTAAAGCACATAACTGTATTATTTTTGCATTATAAAATTTCTAATTTTAGGTCATTTTAAAAGTGAATAATAATGTGAAGGAAAATTAGGTAGCTGCATCATTTAAAAAATGTGTTTAGTGTTAATCAGTTGAGTCTTTCATTTAAAACTGCCCTACATTTGCCGATTAAAAAAGAGGGGGTGTTTACAAATCAGTTTTTATTCCTTATTTTTATTCACTTCTTTACCGAAATTACTAAAAAACTTTAAAAGATTTTTTGAGGCGACACTATATAAAACGGTAGCCAAATATTGCGTTTATTCACTGAAATGAGTCTTAGCGATATGGACCGGGGTGGGATACAGTTGTGAGGCTTTGGCGTCTACATCACGTACAATAAACAACCGTCGTATTTTGGAGCGATCATTTCCACCTGCATGGATGTCGTTCCAGAACCAAAACAAATACTATTCATCTCCTTGAACGTGGTCTGCGAATCCATTACTTTGAATAGTAACAAATTCCACAGTAAAAGAGAAAGTGCAACATGCTATTGGCTGAAAATGTATCACAGCTGAGGGTTTGCCCCAGCATTTCAACATCCAACCCCACAATTTCAGAGACTTGCAGTAACCTTTTGAGAAGCGGATTTTTCCTTTCGCGTCGCTTTAGGGGGTGATCTACTACTGCCCTTACGAAGGCTCAAGGTTAAAATGACCTTTCCATCTGGAAGGTCACAGGCGTTTTTGGTCACTTTGGTATACTTTCGCATAGGAGTGTACAAAACAAAGAAAGTAATGCCATCCTTCAAAAAATCGCCCGGGATAAATAAGAATTAAGAATTTGTACAAATCTCATGGAAAAAAAATATTTTTTGCGATGGCATAAATGGACTAGGAAACGCAGAGTCAGACTTATAACATGTTCTATTCTTACAGCAAGACGTAGATATGTAACCCATCCCGTCGACCGAAAAATAAACTTTGGTTTGGTTCGGAGGGCTGCCGTCTGCTGCTTTTTTTTTTTTTTTTGGCTACTTTTCGACGCATAGAAGAAAAAATAAAATTGTGATGACTTTTTTGGAGCAGCCGGGCGCTATATTGGTGTACTTCAAGATCCCTCTCTAATAGGCTCTCATCGTGACCATTTGGAGCCCTGGGAAAAGATTAACTTTAAGTTCCTACCTGTAACTTAATGTTAATAGAATTTAAGGAAGGGGGTAAAGAGTTTGGTTTGGAACGCTATGGTCTACTATAATGCTTACACGAGGGCTAATGAGATCAGGACTTGGTTCTTAAAGCCAATTCCGAAAGGCTACAAACATCCATGCCAGCAGTGGGATTCGAACCATTGAACTCCGATATACAAGAGCAGCGCTATACATAATCAGCTATCGTCCTGCGCGATGGAAAGATACAATAATTTGACACTTAATTACATAGAATTATCTATGCACATATGTATAAAAATTTTATTTATAGTTTGTGATTTTATAAAATAATTTTTTTAATTAATACTTTCCTCTTTATAGAGTTGGACAGCAATATACAACTAAATGAATTTTATTTTATTAGGTTATCTGGAAAATCATTTCCTATTTTTGTTCGTGAAAATAAATTTTTTTTATAATATAAATATTTTAAGTTACATAGCTAGCAATTTTGCTCATAATCCTAATATTATTGCGGTATAATATGGTTTAAAACACAGTTGGTTAAAATTTTTTCTAAAATATCTTGAGGGAAAATTGAAATGAGATTTGGAACCCCATGTGATAAGGGCGCCCTGAATAAAGTCCAGATTAGTCCATGCAATAAAGCACTATTCTGCAGAACACAAAATTTTTTTTTTAAGGTGAGGCATAGTCCAAGGGTTTTTTTAAAATTCTTTTGTCGTGGCACCTAGTTTGAAAACTGCAGATGTAGAGCATTTCGAAATAAATACAAGAACAAGCCTCAGTATTTTTTGAGATGTAAAGAACACAAATTTTAACTTCTTGCTTTCTTTAAAAAATTTTACAATTTTTCAGCGATTTTCTTGAATAGAATTGCAACTCCACAGCAATGAACGACAAAGCGAGGCCATCGTGTTTCAATAAAAGAGAGTGGCAGATCTCGGCTTGTCGACTTCTTCCTTATTCCTCATCAGAAATGGAATTATTCTCTTTCTTTTCCGTGCGTGGCTACTTCCCGCATTTTGCGAGGAGGTCGGCGGAAGCGCCGCAGGGATGACAAAACATCCCTCCGATAACAGAGAGATTGGACGATAAAATACAGTGTTCCTTCTAAATATACATTTCGATAAATTTTAAAAAACTGAGTTTAAATCTTTTGGCTACAAGGGCGAAGCACACGACTCACCGAACACTTACAGGGACAAAGGACCTTGAATCTCAATTTTTTATGATTCAAATTGTAACGATATGAGCGGCGGTAGCTCAGTTTGCAATGGCATAGATCTCATAACTAGAGGGTTGTGGGATCGAGGCAGCCAAGATCTGCCGTGTTCATTGCCGACTCATTACCTTTAAGTTCCAAACGATACCTAAGGAGGTGGCATGCAAATCGTAGATGTTATCTGCTTCGGCCCTTCTTCTATATTACGTTGCCGCCTATATGGTACTCTCCCATAACAAAATGGTCAACAGAATCCGCGGCGCTATATGGCAAATGTTTAACAGAAAAATGGCCCCGATTTATTTAAAAAAAAAAATTACAAAAAGAATGTTTTATGAATTATATGACATTAAAATTGAAAGTAAAGAAAAAAGGTTTCAATAAAATATAAATTTTTCCATAAATACCGAGTAAACCAACAACATACCTTAAAAGTGTGCCTTGTGAACTATTACAATAAATTTAGAAGAAACAAAACATGGGTACGTAAGTTTACTTACATTATAACTACAAAACAATCATTCATACATGCAGAATGTTTTAGCAAATTTTTTCAACGTATCATAGTGTTACAGTGTTACACACATGCTGTATTTCGACAAAATAATTTATGGTTACAAAACCATACCCAGATTTGTGACAAATGTTTTAGAATTGAGAGAAAAGAAAAATTGGCAAACGTTCCAAACTGTCAATAATAGTAAAAATATATAAATTTTAAATGTAAAAAATGATTCTTAGGTTTAAACAGAGTAAGTTTTAGCGTTAAGCATTGCGCTCGTGATACCACGTTCGAGAATGATCTTCATTTTGATCATCTGGAAAGTGGGATGCTTGCTCCAGATTTTGTACCTCTCTCCCATCTACATGTTTATCGATAGGCTTTTCAAGAAATATTTCTCTATTTTGGTTGAATACTGTTATTTTAAAATTACGTGTAACATGCTTGAGAAATAGCAACGAGCCGCCTACCCTGAGGACCGTAAGGTGTTCGTGGCACTCCGTCTGAGATTTCTCTATTGTTTTGATGGCCTTTATTATAGTCCTCCCGATTGAGTATCCTTCTTACAGCGAGAGAACCACCAAACCCATAGACTAAATTTAACCATGATCTGGTTTAGAAAGCTACGATCTACTTTTTTTATTCTTTTATCTACACGAGAACTAATGAGACCGGAACTTACAGCTTAAAGTTGATTTGCAACGGCTACGAAAATTCACACCAACGGTGGGATTTGAACCCACGAACCCGTCTGAAAGAACAACAAGTTACACATTAGGCCATAGTTCGGCTAAATTAAACCGTGACATCCGTAAAAAAAAAAAATTTTTTTTTTTTTTAGAACACTAGTTAATCATATAAAGGAAAACTAAATTGCCGGAAAATAAATCTCCCTAAAAAAAGATTGCGCGGCTACCAACTATCCGAAATTGAGGTTTTCACTTGACAGCTGTAGTTCTTGCCATTTTTAAAAGTATTAAAAATACGTGTGCATGAATTACCCCATTCTACGAAATCCAGCTTATCACTCGACGGCAGTAGCTATAACGGCTATGTGCTCTCAAAAACATTTTTAAGACAACCATAGGGCAACCCTGCTTAATGCAAATTGGCCGTTAACAAAACGGTTTTGCATATTAATGAATAGCATAAAGTAATTGTCCATTGTGGTGTACTCACTGACACACTTAAAACATTTCATCATAATTATCACTTGTTATTTATTAAAAGTCGGTCAATAATTAATACATTTTTCAAACACTATGTGTAGATATTGCCAAAATAAATAAGTAATAATTGGTTTCAATAATGCAATAGTGTGTGTGTACATATAGATATTTAATTATTTAATAACAGTAATAATAAATTTAAAACTTAAAAATAATTCTGTATATTAAAGTTGAAAATTCTTTTAAAAATACTTTAATGGCACAATTAGTATTTCTTAAAAGTACAAATTATAAGGAAAAATATGCCCTACTAAATACGTATGCAAAGACATTGTTACTAAGTATTCTATGTATATAAATTTAATAATAATCATTATAATAAATTCTAAAATTATTTTTAAAATAACATACTTTAACCTCTTTAGTGATGTTAGAAGCCTAAAGTAACATCATATACAAGTGTTAATGTCATTTAACAATGAAGTCAAACAATTAATTATGGTAACAAACTGAAAAACGATATCTCAGATGAATGAGTATAAAAAAAATTAAACCCATACATGTATACAATACCCGTATATATATATATATATATATATATATATATATATATATATTTATATATATATATAGTCACCCATACACAGTGTAGTATAGAATATATATATATATATATATATATATATATATATATATATATACCCAGATATGCATATTTATGTGATACAATCCAAATATATACATATAAATTATCTACACACATTGGGACCTACTCCTTAAAGCCAATTCACAATAGCTGTCAATTTAGAATATGTCTACATAGACAAATTTCTCTGTACACATATAAGAGAGAAATAAGTATGAATGCTTTTAATTAACTTGACTATATACTTACACATAATCACTATATTTTAAAGCATTATTATAATACATACAGAAATTGCAGTAACTTAACAATTTAAATTTAATACGCAGTTTTGCTAAAACATTCATAAAAATGAGATTAAACAAATTATTAATCCATGTGCATACACATTTAACGTATATGGTCATACACATGAAATATGAAAAGTCAAATTTTAAAAAGAATTATACTCGTAAATTTATGTATAGTGCATTAATTACAGAAATGTATTAAATTGGTAAAATATCTATTTACGAATATAAACAATTAAAACACTAATAATAGTAATAACAAATGCAGTATTCAACTGAACATAATTTAGATTAAAAAAATGTAATTAATCGTACTAATACTTTCATGTTAATATGAATTTTGAGTAGTTTAAAATCTTTATACTCTAGTATTTTGATATTAAACTACACTTTACATAATTATACAGACTATAATAAAAGCAAATCAGGCCTTTAACACATATTAAATTGAAATAGGGTAATTTTTTCTGAATATATAAAAACCGTTAGAATTATAGAATTAATATTAAAGGGTTTTTTGTAATTGCTTATAGTAAAGCGTTTTACAAATGCATACCATGTTTTAGTTTTCCCCTTAAACAGTACTAATAATAGAAATAAAAAATTCACAATAAGAAATTATCAAAAAAAAAGAAAAATTTTAACACTGTCCAAGAAACTCTTTATTTCAGAAATGAGACAAATTTATTCTGTCAATGCTCAACTACTAGATAAGACTAATTAAAAACTTATACTTAATCAAGCACATTTGAATAATACATTTAAAATAATTTGGAAATCACATTTCAAGATTTGGTATTTTTGTTGACATTTTTAAATTTAGTATAGTTCAAGATATCATTTATGAAGTAAAAATATTTAAAAATCTCTCCCTCTACATCTGTATATCAGAATGAAGATAGTTCAGAAATGCAAGCATATTTTTTTTAAAGAGGGGTGTGTACAGAACTATAAAATTTAAAATTAAATAAACACTATTTTAAAATGTTAATACTTAATTATGAATTTCACTAACAATAATACACAAAACTAAAATATTTGATCCCGCAGGTTTAAAGAGATAAATAAAAAAAAATTATTTTAAATCCAATTTGTAATCAGATAACTGATTTGAGTAATCAATTAATTTTTACTACCAATCATGAAAAATGAAAACGATTCAAAATATTGCCTATTGTATCAGGGGATTAAAATACTTTTAATTTTGCTTGTTTATAAGTATTTATCCATTTAAAAATGTAGGTATAAAAAAGCAAACATAAAAACAAATGGAAGATAAATTGTGTTTATACTTTAAGTATATATTCTGATACATGAAAAGCTTATTTATAACTATGTTTACATCATCCGAATCTAATATTTTTCAACGTACACGAAATACCCGTGAAATAATTGATATATTTAACGAAATTTAAAAATACCGGTCACTGAGAACAGAAGAGTGAATATAGCATGTTTATTTTTTTTTCTTTCGTGAAGATACAGAAATTGAAACCTTCCTCGACACGTCCCGGATTATTTGACACAGATAGGTAACTATATGTTCATAAAACATATCTATTTAAAAAAAAAAAATACTCACGCTAAGATAGGAGTGACAGTTCAGGGTTCGGTTTCGATGTCAACGTAAGCCTAATTCCTCAGAAAGCTGAGGAATAAGAAAACCGTATTAATGAGACTTCGATCACTTTAGCAAAGATGTTGTTCTCCCAACAATCCAACCACAAGAAAACCTAAAGCATGGATTTCGCTCGCAATTAAATTCGAAGACGAAAATCACGTGAGAGGGCCCGAAGGGTTTTTTTCTGCTGTCTCTCATCAGAAGTTCCCATGTGGAGGAGCCATGTTGCGGCACACCAGACTAGCAGGCACATGTAGACGTCACGCCATTACGAGAAGGAACAGGGTTACCGGGAAGAGGAGAAAAAAGTCGCCAACGCCGAAGGGCGGCAAATTTCGTCACCTCGATTACAGACCAACTAACACTTTTTATAAATTAAATAGTCAAAAGAGATGAATTGGAGAGAAATTTATTAATTATATTAATTAATATTAGCCTAACTTCAAAATATACACATACATAGAACGATCCCTCATGAAGTTTTTTTCAAAATTAAAAGAATACTAACAATATATTTTTTTAATATGAAGCCATTAAAAATTACACTTGTTAAATTTATTAATAAAAAATCCACTTTAAATTTATAAACTTAATAGGTGTTATTTCTTGCTCAAATTTCGATGAAAAAAATATCATCTGTTAAAGTGGTTAAAAGAATAACTATAACATTAACGTAGAAACTGCCAATCTTCTTAACTCAATAATGATGCCACAAGACCATGACATATCCATGGTGACTGTTCTAAGATTGGTTATTGTAAGACATATTTATGAAAACAAAAACTTACAATCAACCACATAATGTGATACTTGATACTATAATAAAAGTTATTTTTAATGTATATGCATTTAACTTAAATTTACAAGATAACCTAGTTCATTTTTAATCTAAACCAATCGGAAAGGCTGGGTTAATTCTGAATATAAAATATAAAAATTGATAGTAAAATTTGAATTATATTTAATAATATCGGTTAATTAATTCACATCTCGTATATTAAATTTTAAAATTTTAATATGTTCTATTCAAATCATTAAAAAAAGAGAGAGAGAGGTTTGGTTTAGTCTGAAGCGCTACGGTATACGGTTTTGCTCACTAGGGTTAATGAGATCGGGACCCACTGCTTAGAGTCGATTCCCAACGGCTAAGAACATCCCTGCCAACAGCAGTTTTCAAACCCACAAACACCTGTATCGAAGAGCAGCGCTCTACTATTCGGAGAGAAAGAGAGGAACAGAGAACAAGGTAACACACACTAGAGGATATTTAAAACCAAATTCCAAACGAATGACATTAAAATAGCTAAGAATACTGTAATTATTAATTGTGAAACGTGCATCTAACTGGAAAACAACAATTGTCTGAAGTTGTGTTCTTTCATACACATACACAAATGGGTGTGTGTGGCTGTGTATTTGTGTATATCAGGTGTGTTAAATATTCTTTTTACACGATTAGAGTGGAAATTACACAATTTGCTAATTTCCTTTCGCTGTTTGGCCGAACGATGGCCGAATGGTTAGTGTGCTGGACTTCGGAAGCGGAGTTTATAAGTTCGATTCCCACTATGGCATGAATGTTCGTAGCCGTTCGGAATCGGCTTTAAGCAGTAGGTCCCGGTCTCATTAGCACTCGTGTTGTGAAAAGTAGACCATAGCGCTCCAACTCAAACCTTTCACTATTTGAGAAAACATAATACGGTGTTGTTGAGTAGTCCTTTTTCGTACTTATCGACCATTGACAACTTTTTAAACTTATGGTTTCAATTTAATCAAACTTTTTTTAAAAAGATTTTTAAAATTTTATGAACATTTACAGTTTATATTTCTACGTGAGTGGTAAAATGGAAAATACATGGTTTGGTTTGGTTTGACTTAAACGGTACTGTCTACATTTTTTTTTTTTTTTTAAGCCTATTTGGAAACGAACATTTATGTCAGCAGTTGGATTCGAACCCATGGATGCATGTACCGATATGTGCCCTACCATTGGAACATCGCCCGGCTAGGAAATGCATGAAAAACAGGACAAAGCTCAGGGACAACAGGACAAAACAGGGTTCAAGTGAAAATGACCCAGTACGTATGCTAGCTTTTCAGAGATATGTTACTTTGTGATCATGACGGAGTACAAACGCAAACACAACGCAGTTGAGATACCTCCTCATGAGTATATTGATGGTTAACGAAATAGATTCTCTTATAAAATGCTAACGTTTGTTTTGAAAGTAATGCCTCAAATAAGACCAGTACCCGATGATAAAAAAAAAACTATATTTTGTCGAAGAAAAGTACAAAATTTTGGAATTAAAGTCTTTTTTTTCGGGGGGGGGGGTAATTGGTCGATATTATATTTTATTTACTCCAAATTATTTGCAGTACATAATTCTAAAAATATTTATTTTAGTATAATTTCAACATATTTATGAGTGGAAAAATTACTTACTTTACCTATGAAAAGTTAATGCAGTAAATACGTAATTAAACATTGGTAGTTAAACAGTTAAATAAAGGAAAGGTAAAATTATGTTTTAAATTGTTCTATTTGTAAAATCTTCCAAATACGAAGTTCGGTGTAATTTGTTTGCAATATGTTAGAAAATAAAGTATTATATGTTATTATATGTTAAGAAGTAAATTAATTTAAAAATTAGTATGAAATTGACCTGGCAAGTGTGCTGATGAGTTATGAATAGCCATGAAAGCAGTGATATTTGAATACCTGCACTACCCGCTCAGGTCGGATCCCTAACTTTCGTTGATGAGGCTTTAAATTCCACTTGAGGAATGAATGTTCTTAGACATTCGGAATTGGATTTAAAAGATTAGTCTCAATCTCGTAGCCCGTAT
The DNA here is from genome assembly GCA_032207245.1 of Pardosa pseudoannulata. Lineage (NCBI taxonomy): Eukaryota > Metazoa > Arthropoda > Arachnida > Araneae > Lycosidae > Pardosa > Pardosa pseudoannulata. Next base: position 184,861,925 of record CM063505.1, on the reverse strand, counting down.
GTCACCCATATCACTACAAGCTAAATTTACCAGTTCCGGTCGCGAGCAGAAATATTGAGATAATAATTTCGTCGAATGTTTTAAACCATCAGAAAAAGTAAAATATATAATGTCCGTAACAAATGGAAAACTATAGAATCTGATTATCACAAGGGCACCCGAGACTCATGCCCACACAACTTTAAGTTGTATATATTTTTTAATTATATATATATATATATATATATATATATATATATATATATATATATATATATATATATATATATATATATATATGTTGTAGCGTTTTCGGCTCTAATTGAGCTAGAAAAAGGATAGCGGAGGCCTACGTACAGACTAAAGATCTTTATTAGAAACATAATGTTGAAGTTATGAAGACAGATGAAAATGATGAATTATCTACAAATGAAAATTATGATCGTTACAGGAATCAGCTTCCTAATCATTGGAGACAAAAAAGAGTGGGGGGGAGGACACTCTCGGTCGATGGGTGGTTCACAGGAGACTCGATCGGTCAAAAATTCTCACTGGGCCATGAACTCCGGTCTTTTTATATCGTCGTCTGACCGCAAATGTCCATCTCAGCTGATCGGACATCTGGTTGATGACGTGGTGAGAAAACCGCTTGTAGAACTCTAGCCAGACAGGTGCAAGCCCTGTTCTAAGGGAAGTTTGCAGTAATCGGGAGCAATCTCGCAGATCATTAATCGATGTCTCTGGACAAACCTTTGGAGAACAAGGTAGGAAAGTATTGCTGCTTCCCTTACAATGTAGAGGATTTCTGTCGTGTGAGACTTTTTCTTCGAGATGCCATTGAAATTAACACTGGAAACACTTCACCAGCCTCCTAATGAATTTCTCAGACAGAATGATTGAGATGGTCCTCGTTGTTAACAATCCTCTATTCAGCATCCTATTCCGAGCGAAACAACGTCCTTTTACTAGGTAAAAGATGAGTTCAGTTCAAATGCTCACAAAAGGCCCGTTCACTATTTCCACTTTATGCCATTTTTTCTCGTAGATAACTCTGGAAATTTAATGTTAGATTGTATTGTAACGAGAATTCGTTACAATATATATATATATATATATATATATATATATATATATATATATATATATATATATATATATATATTATAGGGGTCGAAGCCGGAAGGTTGGCAACGAGAATGACTATGTGCCGAACTCTCATAAAATTTCAGGTAGGCGGTTGGGCAACAAGGAAGTGGAGAAAACGGTCTGCAATGAACGGAGGGTTTTTTTGTGTGAAATGTATCTGTAAATGTGCTGTGTATAATAAATGTCTGGGTGCTGTGTAAAATCAGTTGCTTGACTTCTGCGTTACCACTCGGATCACAAGGATTGAATCTTTACTTATATATATATATATATATATATATGTGTGTGTGTAATATATCAAAATTATTAACTCAAAACACTTGTTTAATTTTCTCGTTTTCCCCTTCTCCTTTTTTCATATTTATTTTCCCAGCCACGTAATACCTTATTTAAAGGAGTGGTCGATGACTTAAAATTCTTTCTACCGATCTCCCAAAGCTAACTCTGAAATAAATATTAATTTTCTGTCCATTCGCCTCATTTTTCAGCTGTCCCAAGAAAAATGGTTCACTTTTCCAATGATCTAATTTTTTTTCTGTCGGTTAATTCCGCTGACTAAGTTGCTCTCTTTTGGGATATCACAGCGTCATCTCTCGCTGCGGGGTTAACTTTGTCATAGAAAAGTGTGTTTGTGTATCATTCCATGCTTCTCTTGTTAGAGAAACACGTGTATTCTCAGTCTCGAATAAACTTGAAGTTCCACCACAGACTCCGCTGTTAGTTCAATGGAGCCACGACTGCAATATAATTAAGCTCACTCATTGCTCAGTAAGCCTGGGCAATTAAAAATAATAGGGGCTAATTTTCTTATGTAACCTGCGGATTAATTTAGCAACACATGTGTATATGTAAGCCCAGTGGCGTTGTGGCAGCATATTGAACTCCCACGGCACAGGTCCGAGAATCGATAACCGGGCGGAGCAAGGTTGACTCAGCCTTTCATCCCTTCAGTGGGTAGATAAACTGAGGACCAAGCATGCTTGGGAAATAAACACTGGGGTCCCGAGTAAGGTTGATCACCTAACCGGAATATATCCTTCGCACCCCAGGACCCATGGTCTCTGAACCGATGGACGCCAGGGCTTATGAAACGGAGATTGACCCCGTAGGCCTTGGCCTCCTAGGGGCTGTTGAGCCGAGGAATTTAGTTTCTGTGTGTGTATCCCAGTCTAAGCGTTGGGTCAGTTGAAAAATTCTCAAAATGAAGAAAAAAGTATTGTGGACTTTAAGTACTGATTGAATTAAAAATTTCTTAATGTAGAAAAAAAAGCATTCTCAATTTTAATAATTTTTTTAAAAATCAAGTTATTCAAATGTGTCAGCGTGTGTGTTTAAGTAAAAAGCAAAATTCTAACAATCAGTGTAAGTAACGCGCCCCTTTCGGTCGGCCAAAAGATTATGAGTGTTTTCAGTGCCGACTTTAGGGCATTATCCCTAAACTCTGCAAAAGCGGAATCGTCATTAATTTTTACCATAATAGTCTGCTTGACACCTGCACTTTGGAATGAGTCAATCAAATCTATTGTGGACGGGTCTGCGAGAAAATTGAAGGTGAAATTCGTTATCCCGCATCAGACAGACACAGGGGCTCTACGTTAACTCCAAGGACGAAGGTCAAAGAAGTGGAGAAAGGTGACAATCCCTGAGACCGAGGTTTCCTGGGGAGAAGAGGAGATAGCTATGGACAGTTCCTGTAGGTCTCTTAAAGGGTGATTCTTTTTTGTCAGTAACCTCCCACTGATGAAGAATTCTTTTTGGAAACTTTGTTTTTTCCCCTGGCTGGTCTTTAAAACTATGGCTTTTATTTTTTATGTCTTTCAACCACCGTGAAACAAAATAAAAATATTAAGTTTTATTGTTAAAAAGAAAGGGCTCATCTCTTCGTCACATATACATGGTAGAGTCAATAAGCTCCCGGAATGGTCGCCTACATTCCTGCAGGTGTTCGTTGAAGGAGAAATATCTCTTTTGGAGGTTATCTCTTTGGAAGTTGGTCTCTTTTTATAAAAAGAAAGATCCTTTTTCCTTTATTTGAAATTCTAATTTAAAATATTTTAACAAATCCGGGACATCTCATACAAGGCATACAAGGCTATGGTTCAACTGGATTTCATGGGCCAAGCCCTCCAATCCAGAGATTTCTAGTAAGCACAAAAGATGAAAGTGAGCAGAAAATAAACAGCTAAAAGAAGAAAGAAGAAGAAGAAAAAGTTAAAAAACATGAGTACCTAACATAAAAATTAAGCGAATAGGACGTTTAGAGATAGAAAGACAAAACGATTATGTGACCAGGGACATCTGTACACTACAGCAACGTACAAGGCATACCAGACGGTGGTTCAACTGGATTCCATGGACCGAGTCCCCCAATCCAGAGATTTCTACAGGACGTCTAATTCATCAGTTCAGTTTTCGATTTATCATACTTTATCATAATACTGGTAGGTATTAATTTAGTTACAATCAGAAATAATAAATTCCTATAAAATTTTAAATCTACTCCCAACTTTTCGAGTTTTTTTATATTAATATCAAAGGTGTCATGCAGTGAGAGTAGTTTTTTTTTTATTTGGTTCTCAGATTTCACAGAATGTAGGTTCAAAAGAGCATCAGTTTTATATCGTATGATGATGTCCTTTTTTCCGAATCTTGATTTTAATAAATCGATTAGATTATGATTGCTTTCTGGCAATGCTAAGCCCTGTAAAACTGTTAAATGCAGGAGGTTTTAAAAAACTGTGTAAATTTTTATGTATCGTCATTCCGTATTAGCTCTAGAATTCCAGCAACTTTCTGGTGATCCTTCATAGAATAGACTAGAAATGTTCGGTAATTTCACAGAACTAGAACTTGTTTTTTTCGGTTTGAAAAATTTTCTCTGTGATCACTTCCCTGATCCTGAACATTCCGCAACGCACTAGGACTTTTAATGTTTTCAATTGCCCTAATCAATATCAGTTTAAAATCAATAATTTTCTCTCTATATTCTTGTCTGGATTCTATTTCGTTTTCATTTTCGGTTTCAATTTTTTTTCTCGTCTTCTAAAATTTCTTTTTCTTTAATTTGCAACTTTTGTTGTTGCGACTCAATGTCTTGAAGTTTTGATCCTTGCATAGGTTCATACAACCAATAACAAATTAATTTGATAGATTATTTTCGTGTACATTCCCTTTAGGCTTGTGCACTTCTTTTTCATTTTATCGAATCCATCTCTTTCCTTTTATTAGTCCCAAATTTTCGAAAAAAAATGCGAAATCATCAAAAGAGAATTTTTCTTTTTTTAATTTCCAAATTAGTCAGGCATGACAATCCATGTCCGGGGGCCAAAAATGTTAATTTTTCTTTAATGTCGTAATAGGTAAAGGGCTTAACTTCCTTTACAGTCCAGAATCCGTGGAACTGCCTGCCGACTTTTTATTCTTCATTAGGAAGTAGAACCATCACAATTAACACACTAGAAACACATTTTTATTTCTATAACGCACACATGACTAAACAGAAAGGAACATTAGCAAAAACTTAATAAAGCGTAGAATTCCATCTATGGTCCTCTACAACGATCAGTATTTAAAGGCCCCTCCGCACTATGGTCCACTGCAAGTCATTACCACCGTCTGGAGGGGTTATGGCTTATCGAGGTCGACGATGGCAGAGGATAAAATGGCCTTGGCGGAGGATGGCTTCGGAAGCTATTTTCCTCCAAAGATCAAAGGCAGCCAGCATCGCTTCCAAAGTGCGCAGTAGATTATATTGATACATACACACACTCTGCTCATTTAATTGCCCAGTGTGTGTATGCAACCTGTGAACCATCGTTCACGGGCGCCATGAGGACCAATACTGGAATGGTGGACAATTAGCCGTAGTGTGGAAGCTACATAACATCAGTGCTTAGACGAAGAAATTAAAAAAAAAAAAAAAAAAAAAAAAAAAAAAACACGTAATCTTATGCGTTTTGTTTAAAAAGAAGAAAAATCACATTTCAGTTTGCAATTGTAATTTATTCATTGGTATTTGTATTTGATTCTTTTTTTCTTTCGAAAATTCATTTAAACAAATGTAAGGGAAGGGAGATTAGAGGTAACAATTAATTCTTTTTATGTTTATAATTCAATAGATTCTAACTTAGTCATTTCATTTTGTAAATATTAAAGAAAACAGAAGGAAAGAAGCATTTAAAATCTGTGTCCTAATTTAAAGATTTAACTTTTATATGAATGTGATTATGGTATTAACTCGTTATAAAATCACAAGCAAATGCAAAAATTAGATTGTGCCCTAGGTATAATCCAATTATCTTAATATCTTATTCAGGCCCTGACAATACACATATTATACATACACACACACACATACACACACACACACACACACACATATATATATATATATATATATATATATATATGTGTGTGTGTGTGTGTGTGTAAGGAAAATTCTCAGGGGTTTTCAAAACTTGAATCAAGGTTAAAAATTCCCGCGTCATTTTCCATTCCCCTTTTTAACCCCTAATCTAAATTGACCACTGGGGCTACAGGTTACGCCCTCAGAGAAGGGGCCTGGCCAATTATAAACCTACATGGCCCTAGTGGACAATTTAGGAAATTTCCAAATAAAAAGGAGATACACGCTGTTGGAGACATATTTTTCTAGAGATTTTTTCCCACAGATGTTGACCCAGGTTTTACTTGTCTTGTACATAGAACTTCATGCTAGCTGACCCTTCAGTTTGTCCCTATGATGAAGTGGGAACCTGTCCTTCAAAGTTGTCTTAATAAAGGTCTTTAGCTGAAACGGTATTATTTTATGGCCATGACTGCAACCCCCCATCGAGAAGTCAGTCTCATTACAGATCTCTCTCTCTCTCTCTCTCTCTCTCTCTATATATATATATATATATATATATATATATATATATATATATATATATATATATATATATATATATATATATATATATATATATATATATATACTTTTATACATCTATGTGACTATATATATATAGAGAGAGAGAGAGGGGCCATTTATGTGCTATTAGCTGTCTACGTGCAAAGCAATATTTGGCTGCCTCTGGTACAACTATTTGTTTTTCATCTAAACAACACACAAGTTCCCAGGTTCGAATAACGCTGCATGCCATGAATTTTCTTATTTGTTTGGAATCGACTTTAAACTGTAGGTTCCAGTCTCATTATCCCTCGTGTAGCAAAACAATAGACCGTAACGCTCTAAATCACATCAAACAAAATCCACTCTAAAGATATCCCTGTCTTCGTTAATCAGTGTCACCAGCTTCGAGTCCATTTGCAGATCCCCTAAATGATTACCCAGTTCATTATATGCATATATAATGATATTTCAACCTCAAACCAACTAACTTGATTATAACTGTATTCTTAAATATATTTCTGGCGATTCTATACTTAAAATTACAATCGTTAGCGAATACCTGCGTTTCTCTTCTGATTGTGGTAATTTTTGGCGACTTCGCATACGCTAAAATTAATTCCTGCTTAATTCAACTACTCTTACATAACTCTTTACTTAACTTAGTTTTATTTCTTACTCGTCATCATGAGACTAATTGTTCATATTCTCAATGGCTGGATAACTAGCGCTCCACACCACTGTAAAACCCAATGTTATGTGGCCTCCACACTTTGGCAATTTCTCACCATTCTAGTACTGATCCTGATGACGACCTTGGACGATGGTTCATGGGTTGCATCCACACACAGGGCCACTAAATGAGCCGAAAGCGTGTATGCATGCATAGAGTCTACAGCGGCACTTTGGTAGCGATTGCTGGCTGTCTTTGATCTTTCGAGAAAAACCGCTTTTAAGCCATCCTCTGCCAAGGCCATTTTATTGTCTGCCATCATCGACCTCGGAAAGCCATACACCCTCCAGACAGTGGTAATGGCTTTCAGTGGCCCTCAGTGTGGAGGGGCCTTTACACATTTTGATGGGCAAAGTTCTATAGAAGAGTCGTCTCAATAAACTGTATTATTTTTAATTTCCAATTCTGTTGTTTCCTCTCTCATAACCTGGGTACCATTTCGCACTTAGACAATCAAAATATCCCTAGGCTTCTCCTGCCACCTCCAGATGTATCATTTCAGAACTCGAACGACATTGTGATCAAGAATCTGGCTTACAGGCTCCAGTTGCTACCTTTGCAGACTGAGGCTTTCATGAATGGCCAATAAGCAATGTATATGCAAAGTTGAACCAATTTAAAACTATATACAATCAATAGCAGATTTAAAAAAAAATTTAATAGCTAACACAACTTTATTCCATTTTGACTGGACGAGTAAAGACCGAACGGGTAAGGTTCCACTAGTTTACGGAGACTGTAGCATCGAATCTCATTACCGGCGTGGATGAAGGGAGCCATTCGAAATCGCAATAAGTCCCGGTCTCGTAAACCCTCCCACTCTTGAAATCAGGCCATAACCCAGTGCACTAGCATTTCGATTTCACTCTTCCGAGATTTTCCCCCTCTACTGTAAACTGTTGTTATGAGATAACTGTTACAACACAGGGCTGAAAGCGCTAAATTGAATCTCTCTCCACGTACCGAATTCTCAATCCTTGCAATTCTAGTTTGAAATGAAAGTGAACATTTTCCCCAGCAAAGTTGTTTTTTCAAGTTTTTATCTCCATTCGATACAGTACGTGCAGAGATTTTAGAAAATAGACAATAATGTATATGCGAACACATAGAGACGGGTGTGCGCAAGCGTAATGACTCACTTTTGTGGGTTTTAAATTATTTTGATTTCGTTTTTCCCAAACTTTCCATCAGTTATCTCTCTTTCGAAATATTTCAATTCTATTAGAACAAATCAACCATGGCCTTATTGCTACACCATAAATTAAAAATAAAATTTAAAGAAATAAATAAAGAATAAATATAAAACAAAGATATATTATTTTAATATCCATTATAAAAAACGAAATTTTTACCAAACAGAATTAAGTAATATGAAGAAAAGCGATGACTATTAAACCTTTTTTTTTTTTTGAAAGTAATAATGAAGCAGGAAAAAATAGAGAGAAAAAATCACGTCTGCCTCAGCACAGAAATAATGATCAAATTCCTTTCAATTGGCGATATTTTTATTCTCGCCAAAAAGAGTGATCAAATGTCCATATGTCGCGCGGAATTCAATCAATAGGGCGGGTTTCACTCTCCAGCCAATGAGAGCGCTTTGCGACGGTGATGTCACGTACGAAATGATCAGGCTATATCTCGTCCGCGTGGCGCGATTCTTTCGCCGGTTGTGTGTGTCGAAAAAGCGGAATTTTTCCATGAATGAAATACGGGCCGAAGCCGAACTGCTGATCGGACTCTGTGCTGACTGGTGAGCAAAGGCATGCCTTTCCTTCAGGTGCTGACGCAATCATTCTTCTCGGCGTTGGCTTCTCTATTTTTAATCCCGAGAACCAAAGTCCGGCCTGCCGTTTATTTTTAGAGCCGTGCCATCAGCTGAGCGCGTGAAAGATTCGTGGCACGCGCGACCTGCCGGAACGAGCCGATGACGGACGACGCTCGGACAGCGGTCGGCGTGCGGTTCGGACCCGACCTCAGCAGCGCGCTCGGAATATTATTATCGATAATGACGACTGTTACAAAATGGGGGCTCGATTCTAATCTATCTATATCTTCTGCGATCACTGTGGTAGACGATATCTGTTTAGTATTTAATCAGTGACAGAAAGATATCCGAGGCCGGATTTAAACTCGGACTTCGCTCTCGCAAAAATAAAGTTAAAAAAAGAAGGAAGGAATTTTCCGCGCCGACATTTTATCGTCGTACATTGGCTTTTGAACTTCGTTATTTCTCCCAAATTTTTTAACTTTTGCATCACTGACGCGTGGGGGGCGGCGAAGGAACGTATCTATCAATTTTAAAATAAACTTCTTTTTTATATTCTAGCAATTAGAATTTAAGGAATTCGATTCAACTGAATATACCGGGAAATCATATAACATTAGTCAACTATACTTCGGGTCAAACATACACGTGCTGTTAGGATAAGTTTTTAATATATTATGCATTTTAATAAATGTTTTAGAAATTTATCCTAGTATCTAAATTATTTTCCACAAATTTAATTATACTTCGTGATGAAAAACAGCCTTAATCCAAAGAACGCAACAGTTTCCTTTTTAACCCGGAATAAAATACTTAACATATTTTTTCAATGTTGCAATGCAATTTTCACGAGATCTTGTTGGCTCATTCAGACTACTTTAAACTCTATAATTCGGTTTTTTTTCAGTAACTATCTGGTATTCTTAGCAGTCAAAAAAAGCTGAGCTATACTAATTCAGGGTTCCCACAGTCCTTAAAAGTCCTTAAGAACTCCTTAATTTTAGCTTTCATTTTTAAGGGCCCTTAAAACTACTTAAATTTTATCAAAGGTCCTTAAAAACTCCTTAATTTTTAAATTGGAATTCTATCAATTTCTTCCAGGGTAATATAAAAGAAAAAGTAGCTGAGTTTCCGAACTTGAGCTAAAAAATTTCTGATACAAAAAAAAAAGAAATCTGTTGAACTTTCAAAATGAAATTATTTATGTAGGTGAATTTGCACTTTGGAAATTTCTTTGTAAATAGTAAATAAATATTTGTTAAAGTTCATAACATTCTTTTACATTTTCTAGCCAAAAGTGCAGTATTAATAGTAAAGAAAATCCTCAAATACATATGTTGTCAGTATATTACTGTAGTAATTCAAAATTCCTTTCCTTGATATCCTTAAAAAATTATGAAAGTACTTTTAGCTTAGTATTTTTTATAGTCATGAGCAAGAAAACTTATTTGACAAATAAATAATCTTTCACATACTAAAAAAGGCTTAAGTATAAAGTGAGCTGTTCTTTTCTAATAGCTAACAGTCAAGCATATTTTAACTAAACGAAGCATGGAGGTGGGGGTTTTGTAGATATTTCAGTTACTTATGGAAGTTTAATTTTCTTTGGACTGAATGTAAAGTCTAAAACTTTCTTCTTTCCCAGGCAACGTCGGGTATAATCAGTTAGTATATAAAAACATATATCAGTCATTTTTAAACCCTCAGAAATTACTGTTTATTATATTGTATTTTATTCACAATTTGTTTTTAGTTTGATCACTCCAAAAACTGTAGATGTACATTTTTCAAAATTAGTTTTTGTCAAATAGATTTATCTTATTAATTTTTATACATTTTTAAAAACTTAATTCTGAAATATTGTAGGGCATTTCTTGAAATTGCCTTATCTGGTTCATAATCATTAAAATATTTTCCTTAGTAAATAGGGTTTATGTCGTTATGCCGTGTATTTCAAGTAGGTTCTTATAAAAAATTACTTTGGTCCTTAGAAAGTCCTTAAAAATTTCTTAATTTTTCTTCTGGAAAAAGAGTGGGACCCTGTAATTTATCTGTGTTAAAATACTGTTTTCAGAAATGCTAAAATTTTTAAAAAATTCAATGGACTGAATAAATGGTTCATTATATCAGATTCTTTAGACTTCGTTCGTTATTTATAACAGAATAAAATAGTATTAAAAAACAATAAAAAAAATGATGGGACCAAATTTTTCGTTCGATTTGTGTTGGGTTCGTTACACTGGGATTCGACTGCATAGTATGCAAGTACTCGCCTAGAATTTTTTTTTTTTTTTTTTTTTTTTTTTTAACGTTGGGAAAGGCTCAACGAAATAAAGTGTAACCATTTAACAAAGATCAATATGCCATTCTAACCTAAAAATAGAAAATTTACCCAAAGTCGATATTCCAATTTCATTTACTTACTTTACTAATTATTTTTACAATGTACTCATTTGGTTGAAGTACATAAAAGAAAGATCATTGGAACTAAAAGAGAAGCTGAACAAAAAATAAATATTTATTTATTTCTAAAAGATACTATAAATGAAAATTCAAAATTCAATCGTCTTTTCTCTTTTGGTAGTTTATCGGATCTGTCACCGTCAACATTTCGACGATATCCAACAAAACTAATCCATTTAGAGCAGGGCTTACCAAAGTGAACCCATGAACAACTGCTTGGTCAAATAGATATTACTATTATTATACAAATTTATCGGTTGTAATAATACTTTTAAATAGAATCGCTGTTTTAATAAATAATTTATACTTAATTAGTCATTGTTTTGGTTAGAGAAAGTCCCTAAATGTCGCTCTACTTATACTATCATAAAAAATGCATATTAAAAGCCTTATAAAAATGTAGTGATAATTTATTAGTCTTACCTATTGTAATACACGATGCAGAAGAGACAAATTGGCATAATAATAATAGGCATATAGGTTGCACCTATTCTATAGAAATAAATATATAACTAGCTACAATATTTTTCTGTCTACAATTTGAGAATAATTAAGAAATTTGATCCGTTTAGTTAGGTAATCCCTAATTTAGACGTTTCAAATCTCTTGTGTTTCTCAAATTGGGTTACAACCTTCGTCATTAACCTTACGGGCTTAAGCTGTCTTGTCATCCAAACAAAAATGCTAAGTGCCACCTTCTCTCTTCACAATAAAAGAGACAAATCTGCCAATCCACAAATACGGCTGTGTCACATTGAACTACTTTTATCCCTTTTTCCTATAAAGAATGTAATATTTCAAATATCTACATATATTTGTGTGAAACAAATACAGCTCCCAAGCATTTTTCAAAAAATTAATTAATTAGAATTACCGTTTCTACTTTACATTTTTAAAAAATAATAAATATGCAGTTACGGATATAACAACTATTTTACCAGGTGTTACACTTCGGTTTATAATTCTTAATTTTTCAGCTAACAGATAATGTTTAAGAGCTTTTAATTTTTTTTTACTTTAAAGAAGGTTAAATGTTTAATACTATGTGTTATTTGTAAATGTTCAACACCAAATAAAATTACCAGTTCTTTTTTAAAATGTGAATTACGGGTGTGACTGTGTGAAGAGTAATTTAAAAAAATCTTACATCAAAAGTACCGTCTCCAACCGTAAATGAATAAATTATGTCGTACATGTTTGTAATAGTTAAGTTAATTTATTTGCTATAACTTTTATCAATAAAATTGAATTTGGCCCTTTTTTTATGAGAGTTGGGGCTTTACTTTAGCAATGGATTCCATTATTTTACATGATGTTCCTTTTGCTTCTGCCAAATCTAATATGTTCCAACTTTTTTTATGTAATTCAATATTACTTCTGAACTGTCTCAGAAAACTTCTGTAACCTCAGCAAAACATGTAGCCCTTATTATTATTTCTTTTAAATCTGCCTCCTGCAGAATGAGGCGCTTGAACGAAATCACCAGCAGCAACTGATTTAAGAATTCCTGATTCTTATACGGTATTCTTGGCATGTTGGGATGTATATGAGCATTTCTATCCACTTTCTGTTTTAACTCTCCGTCATGCTTTATGTCTGTTTATAGTGTTAAGAACCAAATGAGACGTTTTATTGATTTGGTAATGAACTAGGATTCTTAATTTTCCATTTTCTTTTCTCTCCCGCCATTTTTTCTGTCTTTCAGCATCACGCTTCCTTTTTTTCATTCAATAACTTCTTTCTATTGCAGTAGAGCCTATTTTTAACGACTCCACGATACAACGACCCCTCGTTAGAA
>CM063505.1:184841550-184849050 GCA_032207245.1 Pardosa pseudoannulata | reverse complement strand
TTCGGAATTGGCTTTAAGCAGTAGGTCCCGGTCTTATTAGCCCTCGTGTATCAAAAAAGTAGACCGTAGTGCTCCGAATCAAACCAATCTCTCGTGCTCTCAGATTCGTAAGAGGCATCGCTCCGTCCTTTCACACTGTTGCTGCGCGTCTACATCAACTGTGGTTCTGTGCCGCTTCCATCCAAAAATTTGATCCGCATTTCATATTACCTTTTATGACATTTTTCACTCAAGTAGTCTCGCAATACTTAAACATTAAAAAATATATTAATATATATATATATATATATATATATATATATATATATATATATATATATATATATATATATATATATATATATATAACAAACTACTATTTTCCGATTATTTTATTAACATTTTACAAAAAATAGCTTAAAAAAATTTCCAAAAATAAGTAAAATGAAGGTATATATATATATATATATATATATATATATATATATATATATATATATATATATATTACATCCATCTCTATTTATAAAAAGCGATGCTACTACAAATGTGTGTGTATGATATATGTATATTTATTTGACTTGTCTATGTCTACAAACAGAAGAGCTGTGATTAGCATGAATAAAATATTAATACATGTTAAGTAAAATTGGATAAATATATAAATGATTTTACATACCTTTGGGTTTTAATTCTCCGTATTTCTGCTCCCATAAAATCCGGGTTTTTTTTTTTTTTTTTTTTTTTGTTTTTTTCAAAGAACGAAAACATTGACATCATGTCAATTTTGGGAGGTTGTCCGACTGTCCTTTGGTAAATCCAGGTAGAAGCGACATTTATAACAAATTGAGATAATTAAGCTATCGAGATCGATAAAATAAACCTTCAGCTCTAAATAAAAATAAATTTTGATAGCTAGAAAATGTCAAGAACTTGAAAAAACAAAATCGGAAAATAGTGCGAGCTTACAAGCAATAAAAAAATATTGGATATCGTGAACTATGACGTTACAACCAATCACGGAGCGTTTTGATGTCACGTTATTTTCTTTTAACTTTAAAATTCATTTTTAAAATGATGGACCCAGTTTTTTTACATTTTTGAGAACATTTTTGGAATCTACCAGTCTGGAATTACCAGAAAAATACTAAGTTGTTCGAATCCCCCACATGTGCAAATTCCTCATTGGAACTAAAATTATTGTGTCAAGTTGATATTTGGATTGACATTAGAAAAAAAATATCCTGAAATTGCCAAAAAACATATAATGTTATTTGTTTCAACCTGTGTATGCGAGAAATCTTTCTTTTTGTTACGCTGCGACGAAAGTAAAATACAGAAACAAATTGAATGCTGCAGTTGATATCAGGATTGATATTCACGTTAATATTAGATTTCAACAATTATTCCAGAAGTAAAAATACTTTGCAATAAAAAACACAATCAAGTCATTAAATGATTTTTTTTTTATTTGTTGTAATCTAAAATATTGTGGCTTTTGTTTATTATTCATAGAATATATTTTAGAAAACCAAAAATATCCATGAGACATTTTACCATTCAATATATATTAAGATGCATGTACTGTGATAAAGCTTTGATATAGTATTTTTTCTGCTCTTTAGTCAAGAGGTCCTTTAAAAAACCGATAAGTTTAAAAGGTTTCCCAAAGTGGAAAAGATTGAATACCCCTGGTTTAGAGAATTGCCATCTACTTGGCTGAAAAGATAAATTCGTTCAGGAAAAGCATTAAAATATTAACTATTTTTTAGCCGTCTCAAAAAGAGAAGCTAGGTATTAATTAGCTTGATAGCTAAGTTACAGGTGCCTAATTTCATTTAGAATGCTTTATCCTAATGTATATCAGTTGCGTATTTTCAGTTTATAAAATAAATGTTATTTTTACAATTTGTTTCCCCGTGATTAATCCTTAAACTCCAAAGAAATTTTCTTTCGCTTCTGCACTAAAACTATCATATAGCCCGTCATTAGACGGGATCAGTAAATTTTTTCATTTTCCAGAATAATTTAGCGAATCGATTGCAAACCGATGTATAAAAAACAAACTTCTTAATTTTCAAAAATGTATAACTTAAACGCTAGGTATTTATTAGTCTGTGAATTAAGACTCCTAGACTTTTATGAAAAAAATTTGTTGTTAATACCGGTGATAAAATTTTCATTGCAACAAAAAATAATCGATGATTCAATTTAAAATTATCGCATATGTACCTAATCTATTATTTAAGCCAAAAATAAAAGAAAATTATTTACGTCATATCTAAGTTCAGTGATAAAACGTACGAAAATAATGCAGACGGTATTTAAATAATTTAAAATAAGAAATGATTAAATGAGATGGTTAAAGGAATGACGTCATAATGATAGAAAAAATGTTATTTTTACCTATTTGTTATATGTAATGAATTGATAAATTTAATCGCCTGCTCTTAACCGGGGAAAATAGGAATTGAAATAGTTTCATTAAACTCTTGAAAAGAGGGAAAGGGGTAGATTTCGAACGTTTTAAAGACGACAGCTTTGAATTTTGCTAACCCTAACTCATCAAGAATCCAATATGGGTGCCTCTATCCCTTCCAGGTCCAACCGCTTCATAAATTCGAGGACAGACGGACAGATAACTTAGACTATTATCATTATATAGGTGATTTGGGAGACATGCCTTTTTCAGTTTCTGAGCTTCAATTACGTTTACTTTTATAATAACTAGAATTTTGACTTTTTTTTTTTTTTTTTTTTTTTAACGTTTTATTCATATGTTTATTTTGTTTTTCTATGTTGTGTTTATGGTCGTTTTAAAATGAAAATTCCACTGATCCGAAACGTCTTAATTCCTGACAGTTTGGTTGATTTTGACCTGTAATCTAAATTTGTTTTTTTTTTTTTGTTTTGTTTTTTGTTTTTTTTTAAATCGGAGATGGGGCACGTTTCTTTCTCTTCTTAGACCCTCTCATCGTTTTCCATTCCTATAAAGTTGTTTCTTGTACGAATGCGCTACTCAAATGTATTTATAGAACGCGACCGTTTTCTATAGGAAATAGTTAAGATCGGACACAAAATCTTTTGTCTCTCCTTCTCTCTCTTGGGCAAAAACAATAGTGGTCATTGTGAGCGAAGCAAAACTCAATCGTTCCATTTGAACAAAGGTCTGCCGCAGATGGTTTTCGTCAAAATGGGCGAAAGTTCTAAAAATAACAATGATTCGGCGATCGAAAGGGAGTGGTTTCGTGGGGGGACATTTTTCGAAACCTTTTCACTCTTTCTCTCTGTCTGAGCTTTCGTTTATTTTCCACTTGGGTTTAGAATTAGAGGAGAAAAAGAAACAACAGTATCGCCTCTCGTTTGATATTTGAAGGAACAGAGGCCGACTGCAAATGAGAAGAAAGAAAACTATTACTGGTTTCGTTGTAAATAATGTTTGTGTAGCTTAGGCGCACGTTTGGCACTTACTGTTGGCGTTTATTAGTCTTTTTAATATCTTTTTTATTCGCGGACTATTGGGCAAGATAAAAGACTGAATGAGAACGCCTTCATAAGCAACGTAACTGCTAACAGAGTCTGTAGGTTAGAATCCCTCTGTTGCTATGTATTTATGTGGTCAAGTCTTTTGGTTTATCCAGGCTTGGTTTAGACAAAAAGGGCCTTAAAGCTTTAAACCAAACCTAGTCGACAAAAGTAACCCATTATCTTTTTAACCGGATTTCAGTCTGTGATGTACGTACTTTCCTTTTGGCTTTCCAAGTTCTTTTTTTCCCCTCACACACAGGACTATAATCCAATGTTCATAAATTTCGTGAGGTGGGATAGTTGCGAATTTGTGTAAAATCGCACTTTACATATGCAATTTGCATATAAAACCTAGTGAAATCCATACAGTTCGTAAAGACTCTGTATTTCTTGGCTTAGTAACTACACAGACAGAGCAAGACGATGGTGACATTAAAGTGAATGCTTGTTATGGAATGAAACATCATACCACCACTTGACTCATTCACGGTTACTCAACTTCCTGCAAACGAGAGAAATCTAAACAACTTACCTAAAATGTCTTCCTCCTGAAAGGTGGCTATGTTATGTTTTACCTGAAATCTTAGGTGAAAGAAGGGGAACACATCTCGAAAACTATCAATTCCAAAATGTGAAAAATGTCAAGGACAACACGTTATTTACATCGCCGAATAAACAAATTGTAACACAAAACAGCTCAACCTATTCTATAAAATTGAAAAGGATAATACGGACGGATGATAATATTATTGCTACCAAAACGGTGACTTAGAATTTTTATTATCGTTCTGAGTTTACTCTAGTTTGTGATACTACACAGGCTCGTGCAGTAAATTCGCTCAGTATGATTCAAGGTATCCAAAAGCCGTTTTTGATATCGCTTTTTATGCTGCCTGATGCTGCCGCCTCTTTGCATAATGACACAGCGCGTGCCTGATCCTTAATTCTTTTATATTATTGCTAAAATTTCTGACTGCTTGTCCAATTAAAGAAGACAAAAAGAAGTGAAATTATTTTATTTAGAGTACGATCTGTTTTTCAAACGTCCCTTTATCCGTATTTAGAAAACGCAATATGGTTCTATCTTGTTAGCAGCTTTCTGGGATAATAAAAAAGGGAAATTGATTATTTATTTATTTGTTATACAGTATGTATTTGAAATACTCCAACAAACTTGGAGTGGTGATGTAATTCATCAAGATGAATAATTAAAAAAAGAAATAGGACACGGGATCGCAGATGGCGTTTGATAGGTAAAATTTGCGAAAATGCGCCTACAAATTAACTAAAACAACTAGAAAACACTCCAGGAAAACAACAGAGGAAACATTTTTGCACCTATTTTGTGCAATAAATCTTTTCTCTTGTTTACCTGGAATATTTCTTTCTCGTCTGGTTATGTACGTTTGAAGATGCACTTTCACAATTTTCTTCCAATGAGAGTCACTTGCTACTCTTTGTTTTATTGCAGTTTTTGTTCATCTTGATGAGTCATATCCTCCCTTTAAGTTCGTTGAAGCATTTTGGATACACCCTATATATGTATAAACCCTAAGTTGTCCAAATAGAGTGGAAACAGGTATTGTTAGGAGATAATAGCGAAATACTTGCATAAACGCTGTGAGAAGATGTAATGCAAATTGGACACTAATTGATATGCATGCAGATTTCGACGAAAAATGAAAAATTTTAAATTTTGGCGGCCAATAAATGAACGTGTGTCTCTTCAGCGCATCTTATCTGCGTAACTGACAGGATATTAAGGAAGAGAAATTTCGATTCCAGATCATAAATTCTTTGCGGATTTTGTTCCTTGTACCCAGGTAGACAGTAACTATGCCTCGCATAAAGGTGATCGAACGAAATGCGCAGATGTCAGCATTTGAGAGAGGACGTGTAGTTGGGCTCAAAGAAGCCGCTTGGTCTAATCAGCGAATCGCTCGAGATTTAGCAGGATTGATGCCACTATTAGACAATGGTGGCATGAATGGATAAACCATTGCAGAACACAACGTCAAGAAGGAAACTTCGGCCTAGAGAAACGATTGAACATGAGGACTGAGCAATCGTCAGAGCGGTACTCACATCCCGAGATGCATCATTATCATCGATTGTGCTTGCAACTAGTGTTTGAGTGACCGCAAGGACCATTCATAGGCAGCTTACAGAAAAGGAGCTGAGGTCACGGCGCCCCTTGCGCCGACTACCATTGTCCTCTGTACAACAATAAGACCGTTTGTAGTGGTGTCGGGCTCATTCGAACTGGAATGTCACTAACTGAAGTATAATAGTCTTCAGTGATGAGTCCCGCTTTGAACTGAGCCCGATGATCAACGAATACGAGTTTGGAGACGCTCTGGACAGCGTTGGGATACCAACGTGACTGTCTTCGGGAATACAGGCCGACAAACAGGAGTGATGGTCTGGGGTGCCATTTCATTTTATAGTACGACCCCTTTGGTTATCATCCGTGGTACCCTTACAGCGCAGCTGTACGTCGACGAAGTTCTACGCCCCGTTGTGTTGCCCTTCTTGTCATGCCATCATGGGCTTACACCTCAACAAGATAATGCCTGGCCCCACACTGCACGTATTTCTATTGCTTGTCTTCGTGCGTGCCAAACGCTACTTTGGCCAGCAAAGTCGCCGGATCTCTCTCCTATTGAGCACGTTTGAAGCATTATGGGCAGGGCCCTCCAACCAGCTCGGGATTTTGACAGTCTAACTCATCAATTGGTCAGAATTTGGCAGGATAAACCTCAGGACATCCGCCACCTCTATCAATCAATGCTAAGCCGAATAAATAACTGCTTGCATAAGGACCAGTAGCGTTATTGAGTTTTTCACTTTGTGAAGCTCTGTTCTTTGAATAAATTATCCAATTTTTCTCAGATTGTAATTATTTCTTTTCTGTATATGTACATCACATCTACCTATTTTCGTCCCAATCGGATAACTCCTTCTTGCTCCATCGGTTTTGGGTTGTTGTTTTTTTCTCTTTTCTTGTCAAAGAGTATACTAAATTCCCACCACGATCCCCTTTCTGGTGATAATCTTGAATAAATCCTATTGATATGCATTTTAATAAACGCGAAATGTAAATTCAGAAAAAATGCATAATCATCTGCTATTGTTTCTTCACCATGATGTCACCTTTCGCGCCTTTGTTAAACAATTCGCTTTTTTGAACCGCTTTTAAATATCATATACATGTATTCGTTAAATTTACTGTTCTGTTTAATGTGCACGTTGGAACCTTCAAATATTTTGGTACAGTGAACATAACTGGCTTCCGGGACATATCTTTTTCTTCATCCACC
The DNA here is from genome assembly GCA_032207245.1 of Pardosa pseudoannulata. NCBI lineage: Eukaryota > Metazoa > Arthropoda > Arachnida > Araneae > Lycosidae > Pardosa > Pardosa pseudoannulata. The sequence continues at coordinate 184,842,223 of CM063505.1, read as the reverse complement.
CCCACCGTAAAATATGTAGTAATATAATAAATAGAATATACCATTTGGTATTATAAGACTACTCCCTTGCCAGTGCGTATCTTTGCTTACATATTTCGTTTAAGGTATCGACACTTTGTTGGACTTTTATGTAGGTCCTTCCCAGGCAAAGAATAGTTGGGAAGCAAATGAGATATTATTACAGCTCTCATGTAGCTGTTGTTTTTAGGCAGATAGGATAAAGAATTAACAAATAAGGCTTTCCAGATGCTTTAATTACATTTTCACTCAATAGTAGGTAGTAGTGGTAGTAATTAATTCAATATTCAATTAACTCCTTGTAAACTCTACAAAAATTCAAGGGATTGGAATTATAGTTAATTGCATAAAATAGTTTTCGGTGATAGAGACAAATTGTTATTATGAAATACTTATCTAGATCAGTATTAGTCAGTTCAAATGTTCCATTCTATGGCATGAAAAACAACTACATTCCTCTTGGTATATTGTTTGCAGTCCAAGTTTAGTGGTCAATGTCTGATTATATTAAATTTTCAAATTTCAGGTAACTCACTTTTTGTAGATGAGGGAGTTGTTTTTGTATTTAAAACAAATGATGTATTGAATCAATTTTTGCTATTATGTAACTTTTTGCATTGTGTGATGTGGATTTATATTTCATTCTGAGCTACAA
>CM063505.1:184824050-184836550 GCA_032207245.1 Pardosa pseudoannulata | reverse complement strand
TGTCTAAAAAGTAAATCAACAGCATAATTGTGCTTTATTTAGTGGGTAGTTTTTCATCAAGCAATTGTTATTTTGTTATTATTTATTTCAGCATTCAGTGTTTTCTTTTTGAAGCATTGTATATATTTCTTTTGCTTTTTTAGTACATTTAACTTTGTTTTAATTTATCCATGTAAAATAATTCTTTTGTGGTATTTGTATATTTTAAACTTTGTTGCTTTTAATTGTGTTTTATTGCATAGCATAAAGTAAAGTGAAATTACATTTCCAGGGAGGATGTTCGAACAGCAAATATTATTGCAGATGACCCTGAGGGTGTAATGTGCTTAGTTATTGACCGAGAGTAAGTAGAATTTAGTCTTTTCTAATCTTCCATTTTTACCAGGGAGTTAGGCATGTGCATGTATATTCATTAGTAATAAGTTGAACTTGAGTATCTCTGTGTTCTCTATATAAAATATGATACACTTTGTTAATTTGGAAAATCTCTTATTAAAGCATATCCTACAAACCTATCTAAGTGATCAGTGAATTATTTTCACTTTCTTATTATTTATGTAATACTAAAACAAATACATCATTCTAGTAGCTCATTCTTAATAATGATTCTTTTCTTTGACCTCATGAGATCTGTGTAAAAATTACAAAACATTTTGAATGAATTTTAGTATTTTTTACTTTATATTATAAAAGATAATTAGCAATCTGACCTAGCTGAAGCCATACAGTAAAGTTAAATGGCCTGCTAAAACAACAACTGCACCAGGCTACTGTCATATTGTAGTTATTAACAATTATAATTTTTTCCTTAAATGAAAAGATGATTTATTTTGCTCAGTTATCTCCATGACTTCACTCTTAAGATTGTTCTGATATCTTCTTTACAAACACAACAGTCCATTACAGGCCTTGGCTACCTCAACCATATGCTCCCTCCTGTGTCTTCTATCATTAGCAAATCCTCTCTAATCCAAGCATCATCTCAAATTTTTTTCCAAGTCGTCTGGGTAGAATCCAGAATTATAGCATTTGGTTGAGGTTTCTGAACTGAGATTTTTTATGGAGTAAGGTAGTTGGTCTTACACCCAACCTTCAACCTGGACTACCAGTCCCCTCATATAATCCTCAGTGTCAGGGTACCCAGCTATACCCTCAAGCACTGAGAACCCATTTTAATCATCTCGTGAAACATACATGAGTTACATTGGGACTAGTCTTTCACATATGTGTGAATATACAGGGCCGTAGCCAGAAATTATATTCAGAGAGGGACGTTTTTTGTGAAGGATACTTCAACAAAAAATCAGGTTTTCTCATGTATGTATACTTCTATAAATATCATAACGCAAAAGGATTTTAAAATATTAAAATATTAAAAAATTATATTATGAAAAAATTTATAGCCTTGAATGAGTAATGTAGTAACTACACAATGTATTTAATAATATATAAACTATACATAGTATAAAATTATAACTAAAGTATAACTAAAAGTATAACTAAAGAAAAAGAATAATTTTGAAAGAAAATGAAAGTATTCTAAATTTTACCTGTATATTAGAAAATATGTTCTTTTTGAAATATTTGCCAACAAAAATTTTCCAATTTCTTCCGACTGTGCAACAATATTGTGATCAATTGTCAAAAGTGCTAGTTAATCAGTTTTTACATGTTGAATCCAATTTGCACCTACTCTTTAACTCAATATCACTGTTCTAAGCCTATTGTTGTTTATGCACAGCTAGGCAGATGACACACCCACACGCATGGTCCATTTTCTTTCCACAAAACGGTTTTTAAGAATTTCAGAGGGGGATTGGCCCCTTAAATCCCTCCCCATGCCTACGGCTTTGTATCAAAATTATTACACTTAAAGTATCTCTCTAATCTTCTCATTTTCCCTTTCTCAGTATTTCATACTGATTTTCCCAGCCACGTAATAGCTTATTTAAAGGAGTGGTCAATGACTTAAATTTCTTTCTCCAGCGAACTCTGAAATAAATGCTAATTTTCTGTCCATTCTGGACAGTTAGTATTTAGCTCCCTTATACCTTTGCTATGTACTAGAAATGATTTATATTATTTATTTTTCATATTTTGTCTGTGAAATATTTCTACACAGATAAATAACATATTTTTGTAGTGATTAAGCTATCTCTCTATAATATTATATTTATTGTTTGTTTTTGTGCACACTGATATTGCTGAAGTTAAACTTTAACAATAAGTTAATTCTACCCTTTAAGAGAGTTCATGCAAGGCTAAATTCTTATGCTCACATTTACTATTTGTGCTTTATGTCGAAAGGCATCTCGCTCATCCACGGTTGCACTTTCCGATGACTGCACGCCTCATTTCTGTACCTGCTCACCTATTGTTACTGGAGCAAATATCGTGGATTCAATGAAAACCTATATTGCCGACAATTAAGTACTGCAGCGACAAAATCCTTGGCTAAGCATTTATTATTTTACAAATTCTGTTAAAACATATATACACTCAACATCTTACTCATAAACATGGCTGAAATAAGACTTAGAAAAAAACCAAATTGTGCCAAGCGAAAAGCACCTCTCTCGGTCTCAGCTCTTTCCAGAAGAATGTCCGTTCTCCATCGCTCCGAGCGGGCATCTCCTCCACTCCTCTTCACGAGGGCCAGGGTGGAATCCCCCCTCTCGGTCAAGCTTTCGCCTCCCTGTAAAAAATGTTCTTCTCTGCAGCTGGTGCAGGCGGGGGTGGCATCCCTCACCCCTTTCTGTTGAACTTTCACCTCCCTGAAACAGGGCTTGTCCACCCTCTCTCGGGGTGTCCATCTTCGGCAGCCGAAAAAACAGGTGCCCATGTAACACCAACTCGAGTCTTAAGCCTAGTATTACAGCTTACTTATGTGTTTGCATTGTATGCTATATTCTGGTAGAAAAGTTTTACTTTCTCATGTAAATACTTATTTGTTTAATATTAAGATTTATTTGTTGTTATCCTTTTTTATAGATCATTTAATCAACTAATTAGCAACATTAATGAAATTAAGGAAAAGAATTATGATGAGAGTTTACCAATAAAGAGAAGGTATGTTGTAAACTATTTATTTATTTATTTTTCTAAATCTGAACTTTCAACCTATACTTCCATTTTCATCTTCCAAACTTATATAAACCTACATTCTTTTTTCTTTCTATCAAATCAGAAGTGTTTTAAAGGTAAGTTCTCTGACTTAATAAGAGCTCTTTTAATGTTATACTCAAATTTTCTTTCATTCTTGATACTTAAATTAGGATTGTGTAATTTTTTTTAAAGATTATCAACCTTTTTTGTGATTATGTACTTTTCTATCTTATCAGAGTGGATGAAGAATACCTGAATTTGAAGCTTTCTGATTTACGTGTGATAACGACTCTAGGTGTTGGTGGATTTGGTAGAGTTGAATTGGTAATGCTTTTACTTATATAAGAACATGAGAAAAAACATTTGTCAGTTTTAATCCCATTTAAAAAATTGTTTAATCTGTGAAATCCATTCAAAAAATCTTTTCTTTTATTAAAAATGTAGGACGATAATGCTGTTAAATATTTCTGTACTCATCTTGACCTACTCATTATACAAAATTTAAAAAATATATGCATTTGACAAAAATAATAGTAATGCACATATTATTTTTCTTCTTTCTTTGAATTAATTCAGTTTTTTCTTTTCCTTTCTTCAAGTTTTTAATATTTTTGAGAAGTATAAGATATTTAAAAAATTATAAATTTATTTATTGTTTTACATTTTGTAGTTGAAAAAATGAAATTACACCTTGTATATAATTATTAACTTCTCTTTTTGTTTTCTTCCTTTAATAATGAAAGAAGCAAAAAAGTTCTATAAAAAGTTCTTGTGGTGTGTAAAGATAAGATTTTATATTTTCTTCCAATAATAAGTATATTCTATCTTCTTTCATATTTTAGTGCTAAATATTCCCATATTTCATGTTGATGATTTGGTTAAATTATGTAATTTATGAAATATAGTAGAATTTTTTTAAATTATTAATTTCAGTTTTTTTAAACTTAAATTGAAAATTATACTTTCAGAATTATATGTATGTGTGTGTGTATCTTTTAAAATATTAATTTCCTAAACCTCATAAAAAAGTTTTAATCTAAATAATATCAATAAATGTAAGGCAAGAATATGTCAAAATTACTATTCTACATCAGAATTTTTTAAAACTGTTTTTCTTATTAAAACACAAAGAACAAAAATTAAAAAAGAAAACTCATTGAAATTCTTTTCTCTTTGACTATAAGGGATCAATTATGTGTTATGTTTTTCTGTGCTTATAATTCATTATTCATTATTTTAACTTTGTACATATTTTGAGCTAGTATTTAAGTACCCCTGTGTCTTTTTAGGTTCAAATAGCAAATGATCAAACAAGAGCTTTTGCCCTTAAAGTAATGAAAAAAGCTCAGATTGTTGAAACGAGACAGCAGCAGCACATTATGTCAGAAAAAGCCATAATGGAAGAAGCGGACTGTGATTTCATTGTTAAGTAAGTGCTCAGCAAATGGAAAAGGGATATAATTATCATACAAAGAAATTTAAATAAGAAACAGAATTATTGCAGGAATATAAAAAGATATAAGCATAAGACAACTCTTTTTTAAAGCTGTAACTAACTGCTCTTCTTTTTATATTATTTTTCAAAGCATTAAAGAAGGTAGTTGTTGCTTTTTTAAAAACTGTAAGCTGCTTTTACATTTTTTTTAACATTTGTGCATTATTACCATTGATTTATTTTGTTTACAATTAAAGCCATGTGTCTTGAATTCCATGAAGATAAAAAAGAATTTGAAATAGACATTTTTTCAGATATGAGTGGTTTTAACTTAAGCTTTATGTGATATTTCAGTCCAGAACAGTGGATTTTTCAAATCATATTCACATTTTTAGTAAATAAAATAATTTAACACAATAAGCATAATGTGGAATATAACTGCATACCCTAATTAAAATTTTCTATTAATAAAGTTGCTTGTACATTTTTTGTTTAGTGTTTAATTTCTTATTTTGATAATGACAAAAAAACCATCCTGACCAGTAACTTTGTGCTTATATATTATTATACAGTTTCTTAAAATATCAATTGCCTTTTTAGTATTTTATGCTGACTTTTGGAGAATCTTATTCTCCTCTGTTTCATCACCTCCATTATCAGAATAAATGCACAATTCTTGGATTATTTTTCTATCTTCTAGAACTCCAGAAGTAGCTTGAGAGCTGGCCTTATTTGTAAATATAAAATTGTTTACTTCAAACATTTTTCTCACTGCCATTCAATCTTTATCCTGAAGTTTAATGTTAGTGTCCTCAATTTCTTGCCCTTCTTCTGATTTTTGTGTCTTCTGCCTAAATGCAGCTTAAAGAAAATCATTTAAGTAATCAAAAATAATAACCCTACAGAAAATTTGTAAATGATATAGTTTGAATTTTCAGATGTAGGGTTGTTCAAAAAATATATTTGAAATAAACAGAGGAAAAAGTGAGAGAAATTAGTCAAGAGTGCAGGGAAGTTAAAAAAAAAATTCTAAATATACAGGTTTTTGAGATATTAAGGTTTCTGAGGTTTACAGGTTTTGAAATAGACAGATTTAAGTATGTAAACTCTTGGATATTTTATATGTGTGGGTTCAGAAAGATCACCAAAATTCTATTCTTCTCTAAAATGAAAGCATGTTATAAAATTGGATGTGTAAGTAAATTGATAGATAGATATTATATTGTTTTATTTTTGGTATTTCATGGTGATTCGAATAATAGCATATATCAAATTTAGAATCTTTAGAGAATTTCTATTCTGTCTAAAATATTTTAGCTTTATCAAATTAAAGTATTGTAATACAATATATTATGCTAAGGGATAATCCTAGATTAACTTTTTTCATTTCAGATTATATCGCACTTTTAAAGATAGAAAATATCTGTATATGTTAATGGAAAGTTGTCTAGGTGGTGAATTGTGGACTCTTCTGAGAGACAGGTAATTTTGAGAAATCATTAAAAAATTTTGTTCTTAAAAATTTTTATTCTAAGGAAACCTTTTTTCAATCCCAAAATGAATTTATTTTGAACTTTACAGGGGCAATTTTGATGACAATACTACAAAGTTTTATACTGCTTGTGTAGTGGAAGCATTTGCTTATCTACATGCTAGAAATATAATTTACAGAGATTTAAAACCCGAGAATATGATTTTAGACACACAAGGATATGTAAAACTAGTATGTTTTTTTTTTATTTAATTATTTCTATTATTTTATCTTGTTTTACTTCTTGTAGATTTTAACACATTTATATTTCTGATAAAGTTTATTGAACCATCTGAAAACAAAGTTTATCTAAATATTTTTGTGTTTTATATCCCACTTCTAAAAAAGTTGTTTCTAACATTTGATGCTTTACTTATAGGTAGACTTTGGTTTTGCTAAGAAGCTGCAAAATGGCCGAAAAACATGGACCTTTTGTGGTACACCTGAGTATGTTGCTCCTGAAATCATTCTAAACAGAGGTCATGACATTTCTGCAGATTATTGGTCTCTTGGAGTACTCATGTTTGAATTATTAACTGGAACGTAAGTTTCTATAGTTTTCATTTTTGTAAGAAAAAATTATATAAAAAAAATCATATTTTACTGGAATTTACTAAACAATTTTGTGCAACTGTTTCATTGAATGCCCATTATATGAAACTGAGAACTTGAAAAGTTTTTAAGTGTTTTAGAGCAAAAGGGGAAAAAAAGAGCTACGACCAAGCACTCAACTGTATATGCTCTACTTTTCTCAGCATTCTCACATGTATGTAATAAATTTTAGTTCAAATTTATTTTGATAGGCCTGAACTCTATCAAAGTTAGATGCTGCTATGCTGTTGAATTTTTGTCATTATTTTACTTCAACATCCAAAAAAGTTAGTTGACTACTGAGTTATTTTAACACTTCATTTTATTCACATTAAAATTTAGAAAACAGAACAGCCACAGTTGCATGTTCACCTACTAAGACTTTTGCCAAGAAACCTATAGGAACTTGACTCCCTTAATAAAGACAAAGTGTTCTTTCATAGATAAATCATAAACTCAGCATTCCTGTGGTTTGTTTGTGGACTAGTTGATCACTCAAAATTGCAAAATATGAATGCAGGGCCCAATTGTAATGACATTGGAAATGGACTTAGTTAAAAATGCAAGTTAAGATTTTATTGATGATGAAATAGAAAAGATTATTAAAATTTTTTACTTTATAATATTAAATTACATTTGAGGAACAATAAATTAGATTCGTGTAGATTAAATTTTAATATATATGTATATATACACACCAAACATTAATTGAAAAAATTATATAGATATTTACATTTAAATTGAAGAGTTAAACACAAATTTATGAAACTATTCATTTATGCAAAAGTTAATGCAAGTTTAAATTGTGTTTTTACTTTTGAGAGAATGTTTGTGAAGCACATTTTTCATAGTTTAAAATTATTGATTTTCAAAATAAGTTATATTTTTTGTGTATATTTCTTATTGCATGGCCATGACCTGTTTTTTTATTATTATCATTTAAAAAAACTTTTGCATTTCTTTCTTTTCTAGGCCTCCTTTCACAGGACCTGATCCTATGAGGACGTACAATATAATTTTAAAAGGAATAGACGCTATTGAATTTCCACGTATCATCTCTAGAAATGCAATGGCTCTTATTAAGAAACTCTGCAGGTATAGCTTAAATAATTTTTAATTTATGAAAGTATATTAAAATTTGATACTTGATATAAAGAAGACATTTTTGTTTAATTTTATTAACATTTGGATATTGCAATAGATATTCATTTTAATACTAAATTTAAGCTATTAAAATTAATTAAATATTTAAAAATTTATACACTTGTTATGCCTAAGGGCAAACCTAGGTAAAAATTTTCTGTTGTAACAGTTGATTGTGTGTTAAATAAAATGAAATTCTGATTTTCCTGTCATATTGAATTCTATTAATTCACTAGCATATAGTCTGTCATGTGACGGGATCAGTAAAATTTTTAATTTTCCAGAATTGTAAAAAACCCTATGAGGCAGGTAAAAAAATGGTTTGTTTTTTTGGCTGAAAATTACCTTTCAACAAAAATAATCAATTAAAATTATCACATATGTACTTAATCTATTATTTAAGTCAAATAAAAAAGAAAATTATGTAATATCTAAGTTTAGTGATAAAACGTATGGAAATAATGCAGAATATATTTAAATAAATTAAAATAAGAAATGATTAAATGAGATGGTTAAAGGAATGAAGTCATAATGCTAGAAAAAATTGTTATTTTTACCTATTTATTATGTGATAAATTGATAAATTTAATCGCTTGCTCTTAAAATGGGGCTTGATATAATGGCATTAAACGCTCGAAAAGGGGACGAGGTGGATTTCGAACATTTTAAAGAGGACAGTATTTTTTGCTGTGATACGAAGCTTATTCATACCAATTTACTTCTGAATTGGATCTATAGTTAAGGAAAAGATAAACTTTACTTGCTTTGAATTTTGCAAACCCTAACTCATCAAAAATCCAATATGGATGCTCTATCCATTCCAGGTCCAAAAGCTTCATAACTTCGAGGACAGACGGGCAGATAACTTATGCTATTATTACATTACGAGAAGAAAGTTTAAGGATACACAACATGAAATGTTTATGTGGCCAGGGACATCCATAAAGCAATATGTGAATTTAATAAAATAAAAATAATAAAAATTATAAAAAGTTGAAAAAATAGTAAAAATTTATTTTAAAAATAATAAAACAACTTTCGGAATAAGCATTTAAAAGAAAAAGCAAAAAATATTACATTTATTAGACATTAAAAAAAATTGGCTTCGTTGGGGATAGAACCGTCAACCTGAGAAGTACGACGATCAAGTGGGTGGATATTCTATCAAACGTACAACGCCTGAACATTGTGAGCCAACTAATTAGAGTATATGAAGGTTCAAATAGAAACAGTCCAGAAATTTAAATATCACTGCCTTTGCCATCCTATCAAGAATGAATTTTGTATAGAATAAGAGGTAGGGTAAGGCTTGAAATAACAGCATTAAACGGTCGAAAAGGGGGGATGGGGTAGATATCGAACTTGCTTTCAATTTTGCTAACCCTAACTCATGAAAAATCCATTATGGATGCTTGTATCCATTCCAGGTACAACCGCTTCAGAAATTCGAGGACAGACAACTTAGGCTATTATTATATAAGGGATTCTTAATAATCATAGTGATGATTAATTGCTGAAAGAAATTTAAATTTCAGCTTAACATGGTTTTACATAGCATATAAAAAGTGTATTTTAATTTTAGGGACAATCCTGCTGAAAGATTAGGGTACCAGAAAGGAGGTATACAAGACATTCAGAAGCATAAGTAAGTTTGATTTTATGTGTAGACATTACTTGATAAAAATAGCTTTATAATTTGTTGTGTCAAACATTTTCTTGATTTCAATAAATAACTTTAAAGAATATTAAACCCCAATTACTCTCAGTAAAATTTGTTCATGTAAAAAAATATTTATCTCAATCACTATGTACTAACTCTTCAATCAAAGTCTTAGCAAAAAGGACATTTGTAGGGTTCAAACCCTTCTGAAATATCTAGACTTATATATTACAGCATGTAAAAATAATAAAAAACAGTTTAGTTTGATGTTAATATGTACCTAGATTTTTTTTTTATCTCTACAATGTATGTAGCCATTTATAACATTGCAAAGGTTTTTAATCTTAAAAACTTTAAACTTTTTCAAGGAAAATGACTTAAGAACCCTAACATGGGAATGAAAACATTTTTAATTGCATCTGCATAACTAACCATTCCCATCGTAAACATTGTCTTACACTGTTATCCTTTGAATATTATTCAGGTACTTTTATTATGAATTGCACACTCAAAAATGATATATATAATACAGTATAAAAATTATTACACAATAACATTAAACCTTTCTTGAGATTTTTTCCTAGCTGTAGTCCTGTCTTTAATCTTCACATTATCTTGCAGGAAATAGCGGGATTAAATAATTGATCGTCCATGTAGTGGGTAATGTTGATAAGCATCTTTATACTTGTAATCAATAGGTCCTTTAATTTTGTCAAAGAATTGTGGTCTCGTTTGGACTTTTTGAGAGCTGTACTAGTTTTGATTATAAATGAAGCCACTTAAAGCAAATAACAGTTAGGAATGTTAAATAATTAGTCTACAAAAAAGAAATATTTCTGTTTTAAATAATATGTTCATTAAAAGCATATTACTGTATGTATAACTGAAATTTCCTTTATTGTCCATTGCATGTCATCATTCCTTTACACTATAATTCTTAGCAATTACGTGATTTTAACATCCCTTTCATACTTGCAGTCTTTTACTTGCTTCTTTCATGTTTTCGTATCTTTAATATTTTAATCATTTAAAAATTATTTTAATATTGCTTTTGAATTCATTTTTTAATACATTTCTATTACATAGTTTCTACCTCTTCTTAAAAATCCTATATAAATACAGTGATAACAAATTTCTAGAGATGTCTTAATTTATCATTTGCTTATTTTCTCACAGTTGTAAAAAAAACTTACCATTCTTACAAGAAAAGACTCAATATATATATATATATATATATATATATATATATATATATATATATATATATATATATATATATATATATATATATATATATATATATGTATGTATGTATGTATGTATATATTCAGTAGATAGATATTAAGGTTTGAGATTGAATTAATGGCTGAATTGGTTGGCAGCAGGACAATTTATCTTCCTGTCATTAAAAAGGGCAAGTAGTACTTTTTTTATCTACTTGAATTAAGCTAGGTATCTCAAATGTCAGCCTAGATATACATATTTGGAGGACAAGTATATTTGAAAAATATCTGTTAACTTTTTGTGTCTTGATGACCCCACATTAAAATACATTTTCTGAAATGTACATTATTACAAGCAATGTAAAATATGATTAAAAAAAATTTAATTTATTGGTCAAAGGGTGCATCTTCTGAAAACATAGATTTTTCTTATCAATTTAAATTATTTTCCACAAAATTCTCCTTACAAAAAGAATTTTAACTCCATTTGTGAGTTTTTTGTTTCTTGTGAATCCAGACTTTTTTTAAATTTTATAAATTCAAAGTTTTATTTCAGTAATAATCATGCTTATCTGATCAAATGATTAAAATAACTTTGACATATAAATTAAATGTAGCATTCCCATTTAGTATGGATTCTACATGCCACTTGTGTTAATAGCAGTTTTGTAGGAGAGTAAACATCAACAAAACCGTCTTTTAAACTTCACTGTAGATATGTCATAATCAGTTATGTGTATATGTTAAATATAAGTTAGATCCTTTTTATGTTTTATTTAATGTTACATAACTAAATCAATGCATCATAAAAAATCTCAACATTACTTATTTTTAAAAAATGCATTTCTATTTTGCAGATGGTTTGATGGTTTTTATTACGATGGTCTCAGAACACGCACATTAGTACCTCCTATTATTCCTCAAGTAAGAATTCCCTTTCATGTTTTGTAAATGACTTCTTTTATTCATTTTAGTTCATTTCATATATTTTGAACTTATAATATATTTATAATATTGAATTTATATATTTGAATTTATAATTCCTTTAGTTATTAGTTTTTGTAAACTTACTTAAAGAAACCAAATAAATTTTCAATAACAATGCATTTGTCAGTAATAATTTCAGTTGTTTTAAGTTTGAGGCTTAAACTATCTTTATTGTTAGTATTCTAAACATCTAAAGGTGAGTATATACATATATATACTCTCACTTCCCAAAGTTATACACGAAGATGTAAAATGCAAAAAAATCAACAAATACTGCTTTGATTGACACAAAATTTGGTAGGAAAGTAGCATATATATTTATGCATAAAACAAAATCAATAATTATATACAGAAATGAAAACAGTTTTAAATTTTTGTAAGTTATTAGATAATGACATACTAAAGACTTATGTATAGACTTATGTAACAGAATTATGTATAAAGTGAAAATAAACAGCATAAAAGGAAAACAAAGGGCAATTAATAGGATATGTGATCCCCCCTCATCTGTATACAAAGTTTACATCTTGTGACCATGCTTTCAATTAAGTGGTCAACCACCACAGAATTAAATAACTGCCTCTTGTAGAGCAGTTTCCAGCTCAATAAAAGTGACTGCAGGTGGGAAACATGAAGATACAGCACAGTCGAGAGCATTCCAAAGATTTTCAATGGGATTAAGGTTGGTTGAATATGTTGGCCACGTCTTACGCGCAATCCCTTCACTCTCCAGGTAGTCATCGACAATGGCAGGTCTATGGGGATGTGCGTTATCGTCCATTAAAACAAATTTTGGGCCAATTGCTGCATCGTAAAATCTCACAA
>CM063505.1:184689950-184823950 GCA_032207245.1 Pardosa pseudoannulata | reverse complement strand
TATGTTGTTACATCCATTAATTTTCTACTTGAAACTTCCATTAATGCATTATCATACACATAACAAACATTTGCTGTACAATTAAAAATTCCAATCACAGTAACTCTCTAAAGCAGAAATATTGCCAAAAACTTTTTGGTACAAAAAAACCTTTTCAAGAAAGTTGCACTAAGAATTTAAGTATAACTACGGAAATGACAAGATTTAAAACACACAACTTTGCCTTTTTCTTCACTCCTCACTTGCTTTTAAAGAGTACTGGGAAAAATTTATAGTTTAAAAAAGTTAGAATAATACACGAGCAACTTATGTGAGATAACACATATAAGCTGTAACTCCTTTACATAAAAAAAACCCCAAATAGAAAAATCTCATGTGGGCACCATATGACTTCCTTCTATGTCAATCAAATTCATACATTTTTTTTTTACTGTATGATAGGTTGTTGGTTGGGAGCACTACGGTCTACTTTTTTGCAACATGAGGGCTAATGAGACAGGGACCTACTGCTTAAAGCCAATTCCAAACGGCTATGAACATTCATTGCCACAGTGGGACTCGAACCCACGAACTATGGATCCGAAGATCAGCGCCCTAACCATTCAGCCATTGTTCGGCTGTATGATAGGTCAACAGAATTAAACAGATCTACATTTTACAAAGTCCAAAGTTTGTTTAATTTATTAAATTACTGGTATTACCTAAGTAGTGCTCAGTACTGCTATTTGATGGAAACCCACAGCTTTAATTTTCATTATATTGAGATTTTTGTGTTATAAAAATATTTCATTCTAAACAGTAATCTTTTGATATTGCAATACTTCCTTTACTCTGTAGAAGTAAAAAATAGAAAACATTCAAACTCAATCCCTGCAAAAAGATTAATATTTGTTTTCTAAACATGGACACTTAGCATTGTTAGAACTGTATAGAAATAAATCACCATATTTATACAGTACTGTTGTCAACCAGTAGCATTAACAATCATTAGATTGAGATTTTTCCTAACTGATTGAAATAAAATATAGAGGTAAGCATCTAGATATTACAATGGTAATTAATAAAAATTTTCAACATTATACAACTAATCATTTATCAGTTATGTTTAGGGGTGTTAATATTTTCTATATTGAAATTTTTCATTAAATAGAGTGCTGATTGCAATCAGCACTATTTAATGAATGCAAAACTAGGTGTTACAACAGTCCTAAACACAAAATTTGAACATTCTATGGCATTGAGCTATGAAAGATTTGCATGTACAAAAGTTATAATGAAACCAGTCAAAATGCTCTCATGACCAAAATGAATATTTAAAATTTAAAAATTAAAGTTTCCTTGTACGTATGTAGATACAACAATGAGACTTTCAAAATTGACCCAGGCAAGTTCAAAAGGAGTATTTCCTTTGAAATCTGAGCAACGAAATTTTTATAAATATTTCTTTTATTTATACGAGGAAGTAAAACATATACACAAAAATTATGATCACTATGAAAAAAAAAAAAAAAAAAAAAAAAACTTCCTTGCACTTTACACATCAATATTTCTTTTTGTCTAAGTTCATATAAACTTTCATAAATCATAAATATGGTTTTTAATGAACCTTTTTAAGACTCAAAATGATATTTACATGGACTTGAAAATAAAAGTAAAAATAACTTTTTAAATTGGAGGGTTTTATTTTACATTTTAAATGACCAAATTTCAATACACCTACAGTGTCATTTTCATAAATAAACCCTGAAAAATAATATCTTAAATAAAAACTTGCTGTAGAGTTAGTTGTGCTCAAGTAACAGAAGAAAATGTATACCAGAAGTTAATATTACCACATTGAAATGCCAATGGACAACTAAAGGAGCAGATAAAATCTAAACAAAAACTTTTGTTGGTAAAACAGTAGATCACTCTGTGAAAGGAGTGAAATATCAAGAAATATATATATATATATATATATATATATATATTAATTATATGTAAACTTATATGTGGATAAAACAAATTTCTTTTTTAAACAGAAAGCTACATATTATAATATATGACAATGAACAAAATTTATTAAAAAAAAGTAATAAAATTAATTCTCACTTGTAAAGCTGCTTTAGTGGCTGTTTCAAAAACTTCTCGAACACCTTCTTTAGTTTTGGCTGAACATTCTAAATAGCCATAAGCATTGATTTTTTCAGCCACTGAGCGTCCTTCATCTGATGTTACAGGCTTTTGTTTCATTTTGGCTAATTCAGAAATGGTATGAGAATCATTTCGTAGATCCTAATAACAAAAAGGTTTATAATCAACATAAAATTACCTGGCACACAATACAACAGCAGAAAGTAAAAAAGAAATTTTAAAAGGCAATACCTGTTTAGCTCTAACTGCACCTCTCCTAAATTTATATTACAAATCTTATTTATTAGACATAACATACAAATTTAGAAAATAGTATAATTTTTCGTTCACAAGTTTAAAATTCAAAACTAAAAAAGGAATAGTTTATGGTTATATATACATTTGGCAACAATTTATAAACTATATTTTCTAACACAGTTATAATGGACTACACAACAAATCATACAAATACACAAAAAGTAATAACTAAATAACAATCAAAACAACAAAAAATAAGTTTTTATCCAAGATGTACTAAAATTTCTAATAATTCTAGTAAACTTAAATCATTGAATTGAACTTTTAATGATACTCCACTGTTGTGATCAGTTATAAAAATGTTTATATATTGTAACTAAATGCACAATTATTCCGATTAACAGATAATAAAAACACTATCCCAGTAGTCAAGTACCAATTATTTAGAGTGAGATAGCTATGATCTTGCAAATATATTCAGTTCTCTTTATGTTCACATACAACAAGCCTTTTTGATTGATGACTTAGTGAATTTAAACTATTCAGTGTAAATGTATATCCTTTTCTTATACTAATCAGGATACATTTTAGTGTTGTAAGAACTTAACATTCCTTGCAAGTCCTGCTTTATCAAAAGGATAATTACGACAAAGAGAAATAAGTCACAAGATACTTTAGGAGTGGTTAGTTCAACAGGCATCAAATTTGTTATAAGAATATGGTTACTTTTGACAACACAAGATCTCTTTAGACTGGGTGCATACTGAGTAAAGATAATTTTACATATTATAAACACCCATAAGATTCGAAATCATTGATTTTGGCACACAAACACAGCATTTTTTAAAACCCTGTTTACCAATATCATAGTGAGTATGAAATAAGTCAAAATACTAAAGGATTAATCTTTAGACTGTTTAATATGAAACAAAATATTTCCACCTTGTGGTGGGTAGGTAGACTAATTTTGAACAAGATGAATTTTTTTTTTAAACAGAATTTAACAAATTTATTAGGTGTGGAACAAGGTATCATTCACACTATTTTGAATGAAGTGTTATTATATGGCAAGAATGCAAAGTGAAGTCATGTGACATGCCATTTTGCACAGGAGCATTTTGCATACGAAAAAATTATTGTTATAATGCTGTCTTTTTTTATTTAAAAAAAAACAAAAACTTTTAAACGGTTTTTAAAGATTTGTTTTAGATAAACTTTTATTACATTTTGGAGATACTTAAAACTTGTTTTCCATTTATATTAGTATACTGCAGTTTAGTTAATCTAAATGAACTGAACTGAACTTTAGTTTCAGCATATTGAAATTTTATCTAATAACTATCCACTTTCCTCAAAAGCACCGACTCAATTTTCATAGCCTATAATATTCTTTTTGTTAATATTCCATTGAAACTATTAAAGAAAGACATTTCAGTCAGTGAATTCTGTAACATTTTTATTGCAATTTCATAAAATGAAATAAATTTAATAACACCATATTTTTCATACAAGAATGTGGTACATATTGATAAATTACATTTTGCATGTAAAATAAATTTAAAAAACAACAACCAGTTCTTGAGTAACATGAAAAAAGCAATTGCAGTTGCTTAATTAATTTATCAGTAGTGATTTTGCATAGTCTACGCAACCAGCAATAAATAGCTATAAAACAAATTTTACATTAGATATAACTCCATGATTTCATTAAAAATAATTTGGATGACAACATTTACATATAAATTAAAGTTTTTTGGAACAAACCCAGAATATTCCAACCCAAGTAACTATCTGAAAAAAGCCTAATGGGTTAGGTTAATTTAAAGGTGAAAATGGGTTCTTTGAAATAGTGGGTAAACAAAACTATAAATAAACAAAATATGCTAATATTACTTCTATAAAGAAATAAAATTCTAAAAAAAGACTAGCTGGGAGTAAACTAACCTTTTTATTCCCCACAAGTATGATAGGAACATTAGGACAGAAATGTCTCACTTCAGGAGTCCACTTTTCGGGAATATTCTCCAAACTGTCAGGACTATCAATACTGAAACACATGAGTATAACGTCAGTATCTGGGTAGGATAAGGGTCGCAATCGGTCATAATCCTCTTGACCAGCTGTATCCCAGAGAGCTAATTCAACCTATAATTTGAAAACATCAATTTTACATATTTATACCAATTATTTATGATGATTAAGTATTTCAAGGTAGAAATTCCAATATTACTATTCTTTTATTACATTTAAACACATACGTACTCTAACAGTGATTTAAGAAAAAAAATCATTAAGTCAAACACAATATTAATGTAACTCAATTCGAGTAACCAGAATTATAAATTTTGAAAATATATTTAGTAAATAACACTAATACAACATAAAATTTTATTACCATGTTAAAACTACATTTACTACCTATTAATATAAATAACATTATACCTATTAATATAACTATTAATATAATACCTATTAATATAAATATATAAAAAACAAATATTAAAATATACATATATGTGTGTGTATAATTAAATATGCATATGATTATTTTACATCTAACTTTCAAATACAGACCTGCATCATTTTACTTTAAGTATAAATTGAAATAATCAAAGGATTAAATATACTATTATAATTAACACTTGTTTAATACAGAAAAAGATAAAAGAAACATACTCTTTTTCCATCTACTTCTATATCAGCAACATAGTTTTCAAAAACTGTGGGAACATAGACTTCTGGAAACTGATCTTTGCTAAAGACTATGAGAAGGCAGGTTTTACCACACGCACCATCACCTACTATAACAAGTTTCTTGCGAATAGCCGCCATCTGTAAAACAAGAGTCTTAACTGAAATCTCAAGAACTTTTGTAGCAAAATAAAAAATCAATTGATTAAATGATAACGCAACGTAATTGAAACTGAAACAAACAGACTTAAAACTAACAATATGTACTACTTATCATTGGCCTCAAGTTGACATGCAATATATAATATCCATTTAATTTTAAAAAAATTATAAAAATCATTGAAAGTGTGTATAAAATATTACATAAGTAATTACAAAAAATATTTTCTACTATTTTAAGTGCTAAAATAAGTTAAAACCAATTTACCTACATATAATTTCATGAAATATATTTAACATGCAGCATTAAAAGAACCAAAAAACAGAAGACAAAAAAAAACAAGCATTTTTTTTTAACTACTTACAAAATTATTAAAATTATAAAGAAAATAAAATGTTAAATTATTAGGATATATACTCCACTTTTAAAGAAGTATTATGGAAAAATTATAATTGTCATCATAAATAAATCACGAAAGAATAAAAACTTAATTTACAACAACATCTGATAAAATGACATAGCAAAATACATATCATGGATACAAAAATTACACAGAACATGTTTATCAAGGTTGGCTTTGAAAACGATGAATCATGTGAACTTATACATTATAAAAATCAAATTAAACATTTTATACTACATATGTTTAAACAGCAAGTTAAAGAATACAAACAGATTTGTTTTAAAGATTCATAAGTAAACTAAATCATATTTAGCTTTATTCTTAAAATACTTCAATTTATGACTATTATAAATAAATAGATATGATTAATTCAATAAATTATGCTTTAATTTTAGGACATTTTATCTCTTTAAATACGTATTTACATTCTTAGCTATGACATTCAAGGAAACCCACTAATTCAGTTTTGTGCATTCTATTTTATTTTAAAATGCCATATGTCCTAATCCACAAAGCAAATTAAATAAATTCTTTAGGGAGATGAATCATGAAATCTTGCTTATCAAAACACCCAACAACGCCGCAAGCGATAAATTTAATCTTTAACACCAGTTCTAACAGGTTACAAAAGCAAAATTTGTAAATTGTAGAGATACATAACTTTAAAAGCAATGAAATTTATCTACTTTACAAATATAAAAAGTATTAGTATAACAAATCTTATAACAAACACGGAACTTAACAAAATATCAGCGATAAAATCCTAGGCTACACCCTGCACTGTCTAAATTTCTAACATACCTGAAAAGTAACAATTTTACCCTTAACACCAAATATGATCCAACATTAGTGAAACAAATTGATATTACAACAATTTTTTAAAAAATAAAATAAGCTCCATTTCATTTATGTCTTGCGACTATCAGATTGAAAAACTAACAACGACCAACCCTATGTAGCAATAGTTTAACGCACGTTATTGAGAGGGTAATAAGTGATAGTTGTTATCCACTCAGGATCAAAATAACTAAAATGCACTGAAAAAGTCATTAGTGTCATATAAAATTATTAATTATATTAGAGTTATAATAAATTACCAGTTTTGCACGCTGCTACAAAAACTCAATAATCTTAACAAAATTTCTAACTGAAATTAAAATACTCCCATTTTCTCTGGAGAAATTCGAGCTATTAATTCTCAAACCGGACGAGCAACAGGATTGGTTAAATATGACATCATCTCTATTTTGCGGAAGTATCCTATTGGCATCCTTTGGCGAAATATTGGCGTACATTCCTTTCAAAGAAACCAAAGAGTAACTTTAAATTGTAACTTTTAGAATTCTCTAAATTTACCTTATGCTTGTATACTTAGAAATTATTTAGTTTTCATTTTCCCTTTTATTTAAAATGATAAAGATTAAATTTTACTCTATTAACGTCCTGATTTAGATTTTATCTCTTAAAGGAATAATAATAATAAAAAAAAAATGTTAAGACTTCATAATATTGTGCATAATACTGTACAATTCAAATGTTAATTTAAGGATTTTTAGTGAATTTTTTTTTAAATTAGTTATAAAAATTAAACATGATTCGATCATAATATTACACTTAAATATAAATATAAGATTTTTTCCGAATTTCTCAGAATATTCATTCAATCTAGCTTAGGAATTAAGCTAAAGGTGAAAAAATTGTGTTATGTACAGTGGAATTCTCAACATAGTTTTAACTTGTATTAACAATTTGTTAATGTGTTCATTAATTACCGATTAACTCGCTCTAAACTGCAGCTAGAAGGTAGCTTCGTGTAAAACTATAAAAAAGGAAAAAAATCGTTGCTTCCTATTTCCAAAATTATCGATTTCAACGTAATCTATTAAGGTCATGAATATGGTCTTTAAAAACCAATTGGCTGTAATATAATACAGCGAATTTGATCGATTGTATTGAGAAATCATGTGTTCGAGATCGTTGATCGATTGTTACGGTCAGAACAGAGAATAATTAATTTTACCAATCGAAATGTAATGGATAAATCAAAAGACTAACGGCTGTAACTTATACATGATTAATAAGACTCATATTCGTAGGCTTTAGTTTAGAAAGTTTTTTGGCCTAATTATTCACCATCATCCAAGCAGGATTTTCGATGATTACGTAGAAAATTCATTACAAAGGTATCGAATTTACTACGGTGCACATCCTGATCACAATATTTAAGGGGCCATAGTTTTGGGGCACCAGACATTTGGGGAGAAATTTCGCTTGCTCTCAAATTAGTGTAATGACAAAGGAAAATAAATTGTAATAAAAATGTAAGCGTATTTTGCTTTAACGGACGGTTATCTTTCCCATATAAATACTTTATTTTTTTCATACAGGGGTTTATTTAACAATTTAAATAAGTATGATATTAACCAGTGTTCAATAGAAAAAGCTAGAAAAATAAATATTTGTCTTTTACATATGTAACTTTTTTGTTGTTTTGGGTTTATGTAGTTTATTTTTATTTATATAAGTAATATGAATTGTAAGAATTTTATATTTTTATTTAATTATTGGCAATAAATTGACTATTTTAATTTTGAAACTTCAACAGTCACCTTACACATGCATCCTTTCTTGTGTATCTTTTTATGAAGAGCAGCATATTATTATTAACAGTCCACAGGCACCTAAATATTATAGGACGACACTGACATACACTCCTCTCATACAATGGTAAATTTTCAATATATGCAGATGAAAGAAAATTCCCTATTTTGTTTCAGGTTCATGATTATTTTCATTTATATAGGTTATTTGAATTTTGTATGATTTTTACATTCTTATATGTTTATTTGTAACATATTGACTGTTTTAGTTCTGAAACTTCACCAATCACCTATAGAAACAAATAAGTGTTATTTACTTTAATATATTAGTTTTAATTTTTCAAAACACTTAACTTTTTGCTATTACCCATTGAAGAAAACAAGGAAATTTTCAGTCTTAGAACCACGACTTGATAGTCAATTATTTACAATTTTTAGAAGCAAAATTGGTATAATTTCCCATACCCTCTTGAAGTATGCTTTGTATTTTTCCATGTTGAACGATATGCATATATATATATATATATATATATATATATATATATATATATATGTGCCTATCATAATACTTATACAATTAAGAAATCAAATGTTATTTTATAATCTGTACAAGAGAAAAAGAGATAAAATATAGATATTAATGTTAATGAGAAAGGATCTTACAAACTAGTCCTAACCTTTTAGCATCATTTTAAATGCCGACTGAACATCAGGGTAATTATGGAATTAATAAAAAAATTGTAATAAGAAGAATTAATAACAGAAAAAAGGTTTATAGTTGTATGAAATTAATTTATTTCATGACACTATCTTTTTAAAATCTGAAAATTTAAACTGGAATATGATGAGGTTTTGATTTAAAAAATTAGAAAACCACAAGGTATAAATTAATATTCTTTGGACAAAATCTGATATATTATTAAAGATGCTAAATATGCAGCTCTTGTTTGAACTTAATTAGTTGAAATACTGATAACAAACATGTCAAATTATTTAACACCACTTAAAATTGCTATTTTTAAAAATTAATGGCAGAATATCTAAGTCAATTTATATTATGTAGTTGAATGAAATAATGAATTTGAGTAATTTTGAAAAGGAACATAGCATTATGAACATGAGAATGTAACATTTTTCATTATTAAATTTTAAAAAAAATATTTTGGGTTTGTCCTGTCATTTAGTAAAACAAATAAAATGATAAATTATGAGAAAATTAAAATTTTTACTAAAAGAAAAATGACATTTCACTGAATAAGGAATCTAAAATGTATCAGCTTTTTTTTAATTGTAAAATGAAACAAGAAAGTACGTCTCAGTTCAGTACTATAGCAATAACCAATTGATGTTTCATAAAGTAATTTTTCCTTCTCTGAGAGTCTACAAGATGACCTTCTACATAGTTCAAACAGTTTCAAAGAATTAGGAGGTTTGGGGAAAATGAAGAATAGTATCTGAAAAGTCCCAAGCCATCTGTAGCTATAATGAAGACAGGGATATGGAAGAATGTTTTGCATTATCAAAAGCTGAACAATAAAAAAGTAAAATTTTGAATGGCTGAAAATCTAACAAAATGAAGGATCTAATCTTTGTTTCTGAAAGCAAACATTTATATGAGTAAATCAATTATACAATCTCTCCAGTGGATATTCCTACTTTCCAGTTAACTATAAGAATTTAAACATGCATAAAGGAGCAAATGTAGATGAAAATGAAATTCTGGTGAAAATACTATTCATTTAAGCTCACAATCTTATGTACAGATTGTGAAAAGATACATTAGTGGAAACACAAAGTATAATATGTATGACAGTGTATGTTTTAAACCAAATAGGAACTTTTAAATGAATATAACTGTTAAAAATATGTTAAGAACAATAAAAGTCACCAAAAACAAATTTGAGAATAAATCCTTTTATACTTATTTACTAAACATATTACAAGTACAACAGAAATACATTACACAAACAAATGTAAACTTTTAACATGTTACAATAAAAGTAACACAAGGTGAAACAGTAAACATAATCACAGGTATTTAGCATAATATGTGATGTGAGATAAATGTCACACTATGGAAAGCGTAATACAACCAAGAAAGAATAATAAAATCAGTCTAAAAAAAGCTTATAGAAAACATGAACTTCAATGTAAGCTTGAATGGTATTTCAGATCTATTTTTAAACATTCAATTGACTAAAAGATAAAACAATATGTATAAAGAATGTGGAACTGTACAATTTTAAAATATTTGATATAATACATAATTTTCAGCATAGAATGACTCATAAATTTAAAAAAGAAAGCCTTGTTTTTGCATTAGAAGCACACACATATGCAATTCTTCCATTATAAGCAATGTAACCAACTAAAGCAAATTAATCACATTCACTGATGACACAGAGAGGAATACAAAATGTTACATTAATATTTTTAAATTGAAAATATAACACCTGTATGTAGTAAACACTTAACAAAATGTATATTAATGATTTTGTTTGAAATTTCTAGAAATAAAGTGCATTACAAAAATTTAAAATGATATTATCTCTTAGTCAATTATTATAGCATTAATTGCTTTTTTAATACGTTAAAAGTATCACTGCAAAACTTTCAAATTTGTCCTTATGTGCACACAATATAAATATTTGACAAGGAAATATCATATTAGTTAATTTTGGGGCTCAACAAAATAAAAAGTCCAATATATCATACTAAACTATAAGGAATATGAAAAAAAAATTATCAAAATTTAATTTTCTTTAATTATTATTACACTGCACTAATTTCATTGCAATACATAAAAAAAAAAAAAAAAATATGTTTTTGCTCTGTTGTGTTTCTCCAAAAGGTTTTCAGCCTTTGAATGTTAAATATTTTGTTTATGGGTTTAGTTAGGAAGTCTCAAGTATGCCAGCTTTTCCTCTTGGTTCCTATATATATAGTGTGTGTGTATGTGCTAATAAATTCTCGTAATGAACTTGCATGCAAATATGCACAAGTTAAAAATTAAAAATGCTTTAAAATCTAATTGGATGAATTTCAAAATTGCTATTCCACAAATGATTCTTCTTGAAAGGTATATTATTAAATTTAAATTATGTAATTTCTAGTAATCTTGAATTGTTTATATTTAATATTCAATGTTATGGGATAACCATTTATATATAATTTTTGAGCAAGAATAAAAAAAATATATAACCAGAACTTAACTAGATAAGTATTTGAAAGACTAAAAAAAATTCCCTCTTTAAGTTTGTACAAATAACTACTAAACATAACACTGAAATCCCAAAAATTTTAAAGAGAGAAATAAAAGGATTATATGAAAGATAAAAAAAAGTATTTTAAACTAAATCATTACAATTTCTATCACATTTGGTAAAAAGTTAAACACAGTTAAAATTAGTAATTATGTTAAAATGAAATGTGGTTAATAATATTTAAAATTATCTTTTATCACATCATTGAATTATTTTGATACTGAAAAATAAAATAATGCAATTACGATAAAATAACAAAAAGATATACAATAGCACTTCACAAAAAAAAACATAATGGTCACAAATGAAAACTGACATAAGGAGACTAAATATCAGATCTTTACAGAGAAATGTAAAAAGATAAAATAAATTTAATTTTGCTACAAGTTCAAGTTTTTCCTAAGCATTGAAATCTTGTGATATGTGTGTTTTAAACATTTACTTTTGCAATAAAGGCAAATTCTTACAAACATTTTTAATCAGATCTGAATGAAATGAATTACTTGCAAAAAAGCGAAATATGTAAAATTTGGTCACACAATGAATCTATAAGAATGAGATCAAAAGAATCTGACTAGAGTTCACAAATACTGGTTTCCCACTTTTACAACAACACAGTATTTGATTAATAGAGGGAAAACAGAATGCAAAATTCAAATTTATATGCTTAGAAAAATATGTACATTCCTTAACAACCATACATTATAAATTCTTGCACTAATATAAATCATAAAACTAAGTACAAGATTTTTCAAATCATTCCAGCATATTATGATTTGATGGTAACATTTAAAAATTCTCTCATTTATAAAGACATTGCAAAAAGAGACAATGTGTTAAACAAATTTTCATTAAAAACAAGTTTCAGGTCCCAAGAATGTTAGTCACAATTTTAGTTAATATAATTCTGCATATACTATTTTAAATTACAATTATTGACAAAGAAATCAATCAGAATGGTTTAAAATTTGAATGAATTTTGATAATTTAAAGCATTCAAAGTCCACTTTTACTTTTAGATTTATTTCTGCTCATTACTTTTTTGGGAGATCAAGTAACAAATACTTTATAGTTTTAAACAAACAAAATATGCAATAATTAAATGGTTAAATAATTGACATACTTCATAAATATGTAATGAAATATACTAAACAAATTTTATAAATGAAACTTACAATAATATTTGTTAATCTATTAAAACCACAAAGAAAAATTAGTAAATAAATTAAAATTTTTTTTCACACATTTTAAAGTGCTATATACAACAAATACTAGGAATAAAATCCCTCCCCCCTTCCGGCCTACTTCAAATTGAACTAGCATATTAATCTCATTAATATTTATAGAAAGAAAAATCCATTTACACATAATCACTTTAAAAACATTATATAATTCTTATTGATAATACACATTTCATTTCCTGTAATATATTATAATCAAGAGTAGCTTAATATGCCAGACATAAAACAGAAAAACTAATACCAAATCTGACAACAGCAACATGTTTAACTACCAACACACAACTTAAGACAGACAAACACACAAAAGGAACCCCCTCCCATTCAGATCTAATTTTAAATTTATACTGAGTAAAATATATGTTAAACTGGCTTTAAGTCAAAAATCCATTAAGTTAATGCAAGAAAAAGAATAAAAATTAATTCAAAATGATTTAACTTTAAATATTTAACAAAACAAAATTGTTTTAATAGCAGCTATATTTATAAAAATTTATAATAGGCCTGTATATTAATTTCATTAACTTAGTAGAAAAAAAATTATGTCAAAAGGTATATATCTACACTTTCATATAGTTTCCGATTGTCTTCCATTCACACTCACCATAACTTTGTTTTGTACAATAAGTCTTACTCTCTAGTTAAGACAGGGATAAAACCCTGGATTTAACTGTAGAGATGATATCAGAGATTAAATTATTCATCTTGAATCTAAGAAGGCTAAAAGGTTAGGGGCATTGTCCAGAGATGAATGTACATATTTTCTTAAATAAACACACTACAAACTAAACATTTATCCCTTTCATAAAATTTTAACTAAAGAACATGATTAAAGTCATTATATTTTACAGAAGGCATTTAAATCATTTCAATTATAACCTATTAAGAATTGTTTTGTCATAGGATTTGAATCTGACTAATAATGTTTCTTTTCTGGACAACAAAATGGTGTCAATGAAGCATATACAGATATTTTATAAACCTAACATAATCTATTTTCTTATATCTATATCAGTGATGTACTACTTGGGTATGCAAGGTAGGTAGTAAGATCCTACCCTTAACAAAATATCAGATTTTTCTTCTTTTACCTAAAATAATTCTAATCTAACAAAACTAAAGATTTATCTGATTATTATCACAAAATGCTAACTTGTTAGAGGTAAAGCAGACATGATTCTCCATTGACTTTCAATTGCAATATCTGCCTAAAATCTCAGTATTACCCATATACAGTAGTATTTTTTCCCAAGTTCATTTTTGTATGAGTTAAGGAAGCAGATTATATCCTGTTTCCAGGGCAAAAGAGGGATTTTTCAAGGGGAGAAGCAAGCTTTCTTTCCAGGAAAGTATGGTCAACATGACAGTGACCACAAATTTCAGTCTGTTTGAAATAGGGCATGGATATGTATAGGAATTTACATGAGCTTATTTATCCAGTATCACTTCATATAATTTTTTTTTCAGATATGGATCATACATATCTCAACATTTTTGAGATGGGCCTATGGAGAATTAAAGGAAAAAGGTAGATCAACATAAAAAAGGAGAGAAAGGGAGAAAAATTATTAGAACCTTTCAAATTACAAGATAAAATCTACAGAGTGGTTGTACAGTTGTTGCAGAATAGAAAACAACTATTTTTTTTCTTTACAGCTCTTAATTTGAAAGCCTGTGGGTAAGAGAAGGCTATAGCGACTTAAATAATTTGTTTGTAGTTTTAGATTAAAGAAAAAAAATATAAAAAATAGTTTTCTATCAATATAATATATTAACAAAATTGAGTAATATATTACTTCATAAAAATCAATCTCTACCTACTTTGACCAATTACTGATGGCATATGCCAGAAGGTGTGTGTGTGTGTGTGTGTGTGTGTATATATATATATATATATATATATATATATATATATATATATATATATATATATATATATATATATATATATATTCCGGCAAACTCTGATACAGCACCACTATCCATTTAAATATTAGCTTCCCAGTACCACTGAAAAAAATTAGATATATACACACACAGTACATAAATATATATTCCAGATCTATAATTTTTTTCATTCCTTTTTTCGTGTGTGGAGGGGATAAGAATACTTGTGATTTCCCCCCCTTGCAATAACTATTTCAATATTTTACTGTATTGCAAAGAATCTGTTTCTTTTTATCTTTTGCATAAATATTCCTAACTTTTAATGTAAACTTAACTTTCTTTGATTTTATAGCTATCTTATCTTTGGATAATTCAGTATTTTAATTATTATTGGTAATCTCTTGAAAAATTGCGATATTTTTTTTTCTATATGTGATGGTTACCATGAATTTATATAGCATATCTGCTTTCTGATACAACATTGTTTAAAAATACTTCAAAACATATGGAAAAAATAGTATACACTACTGAAAAAAAAATTTAGAGGGGGGGGGAGAAAATTTAAGAGAGAGAGAGAGATAGAAACTCAAAATTGCCTTTGAACTGCAAATCATTTGTTGGCACTATATCAAATTGGTCTTTTAATGAGTCTCTAAGATTGCAAGTCCTATACAGAGGATTTGCTCACATATTTATGTGATGATATAACAGAGGTTACAGTTGAATTGGGGGTGGCACTAAATCTGGGTTTGACCGTGTGTGTGTGTGTATATATATATATATATATATATATATATATATATATATATATATATATATATATATATATATATATATATATATATATATAATATTAAGAAACAAACTATTGTAAATCTGAATTCCTAATTTTTTATCCCTCTTTTGTGCTAAAAATTTTCATATCTCCAGAAGTTAAATGCACTGCTGATTGAATTATGTACAGAAAATTCTTTTATTAGCAAGACTGTGCTATGTGAAAATATTTGTCGGAAAGTGGTTGATTTTTTTATTTCTCTGTAGCTAATAAGAATACAGCTAAAATATATGTTCACTTAAAAAATAAATTTCAATAAATGGAATATGATTAACAAAGGAAAAAATATTTTCCCTTTCCTTTAATTGTACGAAAATTATAAAGTTTTAAAAAAGCTTCATATTATAAAGAACAACCGTCAAAGCATGTTAATTAGTAATTATTCATCTTAAAAACAATAAATTTCTGAAACACTTTCTATTTCACAATTATTATGAAATCTTCTCAAATGCATTCAGATTGTAATATCTAACAAAGGACCCAATATTTCCCATGATCTTTAGCAATAAGTTTAAAAAAAAGTAATCTTCTTGTTAAAAAAAAATGTAACAAATACTCAAAAACAGGATAATTTTAAATACAACCATTAAAATCTAGAAATACTCTAGAAAACTATCTGCCAAAAAAAAAAAAAAAAAAAAAAAAAAAAAGGGAATATAAGAGAAACAAGCCTTCATCCCCAGTAAAATGCTAATATAGCTGAAATTAAGAAACAACCAATATATACCACATACTGACAAATCCAAACCTAACAAAATAAAAATATTCTATAAGTAAAACATCTTGAATATATATAAGCTAAAAATTCTATAAAATATTCACAATTTTTTAAATGCCTTTCAAAAGACACCAACAGTTCAGTATCACAATATTTATAAGTCAAGTATAAAATGTCTTAGGCTACAGGATTGTTAAAATCTTCTTCATCTTCTTCCCCTAAAAGGACATGTTCATACACTTGGACCCTCAAACGACGTCGCAAATGTTGACACACACGGAATTTAATAGAAGCATACACTACTCCCACAATGAGAAGTATAACAAAGGTAGGTACTAAAATGGCAGTCAGCAATAAGGTCACTGAAAAAGGATTATTATACAAATATTAGTAAATTATTTACATAGCAGCAAGTTAAAATTATAGACTATGTATCTAAATGCACTTTGCAAAAACCTTATAAAATTTTAATTAAAAAAATTTTGGTTTATACTAAGTGGTTGCAAAATTGGTTGTGTGCCAAAATCAACCAAATATGAGTATTAAGAAAATGTTTACGTCAAGGGCATGATTATTTTAGAAAAATCATAACAAAACATAATGAATAAAAGAATAATGAGTAAAAGAAAGAATAAAAATTAAAAAAAAATTATTATATAAATAAACCATTATAATCAAACTAAAATGTTATTATTTAATTTCAGTTTAATTGAAGCAATCTCAAAGTGTCTGTCTCATGTTTATTTATCAGGTAATTAATCTTTTAATTTCCAAAATAGAAATAAATAGGGATAAAACTCATATCTATACAATTTCAAATTACATTTTGACTTAAAGCATAATAGTAAATTCTCTTTTTTTTCTAAACAAAATCTTTTTTATTACCTTGTTTATAGGTGTCTATATTAAAATTATTATTTTTATTGCATTTTGTTCCTCTATTTTATTTTAACAATGTGAATCAGACTATAATTTATGAGGCTATATAATTAAATGCTTGAAGTATTTATTTCAAATAACAAAATTTTGCAGTTTTATGAGTGCTGTACGTATATTTTCTCTAACATAATTAATAACCTTATAGTTTTATCTTATATATATATATATATGTATATATATATATATATATATATATATATGTGTGTGTGTGTATCTAATACATTAAAAAATTAACCTAAAGTGTTCTGATTTTGCTATTTTGTGGGACCAACTAGACTGACAACAAACCATCAGAATGCTGAATTTTTGTTTTGTCGAGGAAAGTGTGGTCTGTCTTGCTTAAGGGAGTCAAGTTTCTATCAGTTTTCTGACGACTGTCTTAGCAGGTGAGTGTGCAGCAGGGCTATTCTAAATTTTAGCCTTTTATGAGATTAACCAGAATCAAGGAATTCTCTGTTAAAGTATCTGAACCTCTCTGTTGAAGTATACCTGTGAAAGTGACAGCTTATGATGAGATTTTAAGAGAATCATTAAAAATAACTGAGCAGATTAAAATTTTTTAAAGCATAGCTTTAAGGACCTTTTGAGCAACTGATATAATGGGATTTATCTTAATAATAATTCACTATAGTTTTGAACACAATAAATAAACTAAATGAAAATTTGAATGGTTCAGCAAATGGTGAATCAATAAGTACTTCTATACAGACCAGAAGAAGTTTCAGCTGGCTGGCTATGAACGCAAATCCCATTTTCGTCCCTTGTATAGTTTGATATGCAGACACAAACACCCTCTGGCTGGAGTTTATGAATTTGTTTACAAGTTTCTTTTCCTCCACAAGTACTATTTATAATAGAGCAGTTACTGTACTCATCATTATTACCTAAAGAACACATAAGCAATAAGTAATTTAATTTAAAAAAAATTGCCAACGAGTTACAGAATATATCTTTTTATATTTGTAGGTTATGGATAATTTAAATTATATTTCAAATGAAAATAAAAACACAAATATATTTTGGATTATGTGCTTAGTTTTTATAATAATAGTTTTTATGGCTTGTATTTTGATTTTTTTTTTAATAATAAATACCTTTCAACATGGTAAACAAAAAATAGCTACAGAATTAATATTTAATCCTATGGTGTGGATTAATAAAACTGAAAAACTATTTTAGAAAGACCTAAAATTTTGAAATTTATGGATTAAAAGGTATTACATTAAAGTTTGAATAATTTTTTGCTTTCTTATCTAAGAAAAAAATTTACACAATTTCACAAGTATGCTCACTTAAAGTTACACTTTAATTTCATGAGAAAAGTATAGACATCTATTAATTTAATTTGACTATAATTTTTGCCTTTATTCATTAAGAAAACATATCATAACTGCCCATAATATTACAAAATTTTGAGATAAAACCACAAACTCATATACATAAAATATTAAAACTCCTGGTTAATATTTCCAAAAATAGTTCTAGTTTCAGTACTTAAATATTAGAAATTAAATATTAGATATTTATATAAAGTAGCAAACAAATATTTCTGAGAATTAGAAAACTCAGAGGTTTCTCTTTTCAAATTTGAGCAATTTTGGAATAGTATTATTATAGTACTATATACTATATTAATTGTCATTCTTTCCCTCAGAAAGATTTTAATATTTATGGACAAACACACTTCATTAACACAAACAATATATAAAAGAAAAATATACACATAGGTAATCCATCCTTTCTACACACAGCTAAGGGACAGACTGACCAAAAGCAATTCACAAGATATTTGATATTTGTCGATTCTGTAGGAATTGCAGATAAATCAAGGTCATTCTTTCCCTCAGAATTTTTAAATGGAACACATAAAACAAAAATATAATAGAAATAACTATAAAATAAGTATCTTAAAAACATTGAAAAACAATATAAAAAAGGATATTATTTACATCAAGCAACATACATAAATATTTTAATCTAAAACAATACCCATAAAACAATTTAAATAATTAGTCATGTCTAAAGATTTTAAAACATTCAGTTTGAAGGTAATAAAATGCATCAGTTTAAATATTTATACTAACCTTCTACAGCAACATGAGCACTTGCTGTAGATGAAGATGTAACTGATATGCCTTTACTTACACTCACAGGTTTTCTTGTCACATCTTTGTTAACATTTTCCTTAGTAGGTTCAGTAAATGCACAGTCCAAAGGAAATTTTATGTTATTAATAACTGGGAGACTCATAAGTAACAAAGGAAAAGAGCTATTGTTCAGAAAATGCACATGTATTCCTAATAGTAAATCTTTGCTTCTTCTGTCCATATCAAAGTCCACTTTTAAATTATCTAAAAAAATAAATAAAGCATAATAAATTAATATATACTACAATATAGTAAACAACTCAGCTGACTAAAAATTTATATTACCATTCCTGAACACAGTTTGTATAGCATGCATAAAATATACACATGAATCTGTTATTATAAACCAAATAAGTCACTTCCGTGAATTAACAGGATTGTAGCCAGAAATTTATTTCCTGGAGGGGGGGGGGGACCAAAGAGGAAAGATTGCTATTTGAGACTTATACTTCAGTAAAAAAATTAAGATATTAAGGCATAAATGAGGTATGACAATTATCATTTTTAACTTAAATAATTAAAAAGATTTGATGGCATCGTTATCTTTATGATTTATATATCTTTATATAAATTTATATATCTTTATAAGGCATTCAGAATTTTAAACTAAAAAAAATAATAAACATGCAATACTCATAACCTGATCACATTATGATTTATTTACTCAATATGTTAAACTTAAATAAGATACATATCGGAACTTCAAAAGTTTTCAGAGATTATGAAGACAGTTATGAATGTTAAACTTTTAAACACTTACTTGTCAAATGTAGTGAGTCATTGTGATAAATTCTCTTTTGAAAATTATGCACACCGAGTTTAGGAACATTCACTTGAAATTCTACACTGGGAGGATTTTCGCACCCATGTAACTTTATTCTACTTTCTAATTCATTTCCCTATAATTATATTAATAATGAAAAAATTTATAAGAATAGATATAAGCTTTCAAAACATTTTTTAAAAATACAGAAAATTGTTAGAAGCTATTAAAAATAAATGCACTCAGTGAAGAAAGAAATTGATTGTTCCAATTATTTCATAAAGTACTTGGAAATAAAGCATTTAAAAATGTTTCACTCAAATATTATAACAATTAAGAGAGCTACAAAAATTATCACACTGTAACTAGTTAAAGAGCAATATGAAAACTAAATAATTGTTAACAAATACTATATTGCTTGAACTGAAATATTAGGAAATTTAGAATTAAGTTTTACTTTGCTAATTTTTTCATTCTTTAATATTGCAAATCCATCTCTTTTTCATGAATAAACTTAGAAGAAACACAAGAAAACATAAAACCTCTAATAACATATTCTGACAGTAACAACAAATAACTACTGCAGAAAAGGGAAAAAAATACCTTGTTTTTAAGTTTTGAGATGGAAAAATTGCTAGTTCCTTACTGGGATACACTTAACAACGTATTTATGCAAACAGTACTGAGTATGAAACAAGCCCTTATTAATATCCAATAGTAAAATTTAGATTTCTTATTCTTATGAAATTATTTTGTAAAAGTATATACTTAACCTTCCAAATTTGTTAACCATTTATAGTTCTGAAAATATAGGTATATCTGGAATTTTTTTTTTAAAAAGTAAACTAATTGATGTACAATTTTTTTTTTTTTTTTTTTTTTTTTTTGAAAAATAGTCTTTTATAGAGAGTGCAAGAGTGTTTACAACAGGGCTTTATGCACTATGAGGCATCCAAACCAGGTGGCAGTAAGAGCTGTGAAATTAAACATATATTAAACAATTTTGAAGACTTATATTGTACTGAGTAAATCTATCATATGGACATGGCTCACAATATAAAACTATATATTGTGAGCTAAGATAATTTAACCCTGAGTTCACTGAAATATTACTTAAATAGATGCAAATAAAGGAGATAGGACCATGGAACTGGATATTCTTTAATTTGATTTTAAGTTATTGGCAAATGAATTAATCATAGTTTATACATGCCATTTCAATATATAGATTATTTCAACAGTGTTCTTGATCAACTATCCACAACTTGAGTCCCACAGACCACTAACAAAAATGGTTCAACAGCAAAAAAACATGAAAAATTTTGAAAGTTTCATACCATTATTACACATTTGCATAAAAAATCTGCTACAGCATATTAACACAAACCCAATTCAAATACATGTATAAAAAATAAATTATTAATAATTCTAGTAATACTTTCAAATACAACAAAATTATAACTATTTTTAAAAATTGATGACAAGATAAATTTTATAACGCTAATTAATAAGTAATAAGTATTAAGAAATTTTCAAAAAGCTACAATTATGATGCTTATACAACAAAAGAAATTCAAACTTACATATGCAGTTCCTGTACAACTGAAGTCACTGCAGTCTTTACTTTTTGAGCATGTAACATGAAATTCTTTCAATGATCCAGTTTCAATATCATCCCAAGTTTTACATAAAGCAGATTCACCATCAAGACCATATGCATCTCCAAGAATTAAAACAACTACATAACAAAAGAGACAAATGATTATAAAAATACAATATATAATACTAATTCTCAATGAGAAAAGACATTGATACTTCATATTCTACATAATTTTATATGAAAAAGGATAGAAATAGGCATAACGTTTGTTTAAAGAAGAAAAGAAAAGAAGGACGAATTTAAATAATTAGAGTCTAACATAACATTCCAAAGTAAAAAAATTTAAAAATGACAAATTAAATTACAATTTCTAAAATAATACTGAGTTATACATCGTTAGATCTCTAGAATTAAGAAAACATTGCAATTAATTTTAAGCTACTAGAAAAGTTTACTGATTTAATAAGATACTGTGAGCAAATACATTAAAATTTTAACACAAAAATGAAATATTTATTGAGAGGTTATGAACCAAACAATAAGCTTTTGAAATTAAACTTAAAAAAAAAAACCTCCCAATTTCCTCAAACTACAAAATATATAATTTAAGTAAAAATAATTATTATTATTGCGTAAATCCCGATTCAATATTTTAATAAAACCACTAATGGTTTAATTTTAATGAGAGGTTGAAACATGATTTGAAAGAAATATTCACCTAAAGTAAAATATGGAATTAACTGCATCTTTCTAAATTAAAAAAAATCATAAATTGACAAATTACGCAAAGGGATATCGGCAATAAATTTTTCTGTTGTTTAAAAGAGAAAATTTTACTACGAGTTCTTAATCTATTGAATAATTATTCTAATTTAAAGTCATTGATTTTATAAAGCACATAATAAATTATCTCAAAGCATGCATCGTAAAAATTAAGGATTTATTTAAATATATTAGCACTTCACACGACCATGAAAAGTCTTGTTTTGTTTTGAAACATACAGTCACAGTTGAAGATTCAATATTGAAATCCCAGCCGGAAATGAGCGTTCGTTATAATTTTTAGAAAACATAAAGTTTAAATCTCTTTATTCTCCCTTATAATTTCATAATTTATTATCTTTAAATAGTTGAAAATTCAAATGCTTTTGATTTGTGGGTAAAATTCTATTTTGTTGTATTCCTTACAGTGAACACCATAATATATATTAAAATTTTGCGTATAGAAATATAAAACTTAAGGAGATTGTTATTTGTTACTATAGAAATTTTGATTACATTTTGAATGTTCAAAAATACAAAATGTTATGTTGAGGCTCGTTTAGAGTAGTGTATCTAGCAAGATGTGTTGATGGCGCCTGAAGTTTCAGAGGAAATAGATCATCGCGTGCTTCCGGAAAACAAAAGGTATACTTCCGGGAGGGAGTGTGAATGCTAGTTTATAACAAAATTTTTAACTCCAAAACAGTGTTTCATGAAACAAACCGAATGCATGTTAAGTTCGGTAAGATATGTTAAGATGAAGTATGACACTTCCAACTCCGAAGTCTTGGTATTGCGTTTATTTACACTGCATTAGAGAATTTTTTCAAATGCAAATCTTATAGTGTGAGACTGGTACATTATGTTCAATAAATTATTGTTTTTATAAGCTTTTCATTAAGGTATTTCGGTTTTATGTAATTATAGTATTATCATGATCATATTATTGCTGTTAGCTTTGTTTACGTGCGTATATGTCAGCAACTTCGACGGATAGTAAGCCAACATACACAAAAAGAACTTTAACTTGTTAGTCTTTTAAGCTTGTAAATGGAATTGTTTATGCATTTATTTGCACACATATAATTTCCGAGCGTATAGAAGAATGTAACTAGTATTGTTTACACTACTATACTTGTAGAATTTTATTAATGGTGTAGATATGTATTTTCATCTTAAATCTGTGTAGTTTAACTTTGGGCTCATTTATGTTTTTAGTATGAAGTATTTAATCTTACATGTTTGTTTTTATAAAGAGTTGAAAAAAATATATACGTGTTGTCTCCTGAAATTTTTCTCCTTTCATTGATATTCTTGAGACTTTTAAATAATTAATCCAAACATGGAGTTTATTTTTTCCATCATCTTCATTTATTATTATGTTGTGTGTGTTTGTTACATTACTCAATAATGATAACAATTTTGACTAAAATTAGTTAACTTTATTCTGAGTTGATTTGTATTAGTATACTTCATATCAGCTGTTATGTCTGTTTAGTAAGTTTGTATGCTTAAAACATAATAGCAAAATTATTTAATCTGAAATATGCTATTCCTAATTCAGGGATATAGTACAATTTATAATTTTAGCCATTATATTTAAGCATTGACTTTTGTGATTTAGCCAATATATTTGATTCCAATATATTTATGCTTTATTTTTGTGATTTTGATTTATTTTAGCTGAAAACCCAATGGAATATGCTGAATTATGTATTTGATTATATGTCTGTAGGTGTACAAATTATTAACTGGACATGTCCCTTGTCGACTTGGGCAAACAGCTATTAGAGTCTGCCAAGATCGGCGCAACAGAAGAAGTTCGACTACTTATGACAAATGGAGCACCATTTACCACAGATTGGGTTAGTTAGGGATTATAAACTTAAAATTTTTTTTAATTGTATGCATTTCATCAATAATCATATTAAGTAAGAATGCCGAAAGGAAAGATTGCAGACTGCTTTTGTTAAAAATCTTAATTACTTAAATGTCTTAAATTTATTATCAATCAAGTTAGGTTAAGAAAAAGTTATAACTACTGACATTTGTGTGTAACATAATTATATTACTAAAAGCATAAAATAAGATATGCACTTTTGTTTCCAGCTGGGATTTTCTCCTTTACATATGGCAGCTCAATTTGGTCACTTAAATACAGCTGAAGTTTTGTTGAGGGCTGGTATAAGCCGAGATGCTCGCACAAAAGTGGATCGAACTCCTTTACATATTGCTGCTCAAGAAGGACATCTTGATATTGTAGAGCTTCTCATTAGTCATGGGGCAGAAGTAGATGCTAGAGATATGGTAATTATCTTTTTTATATCCTTTTCATTTTAAAAATAACTCATAAGTAAAGAAATGCTTAAAATAGTTTGGGGCTTGTAATGAAATGTGCAATAGGAAACAGCATGTAAATTATTGATTTTTACTGATACTATGTTTCATGCCTGAAATACATACTTATTTCAATATATGAATTTTATTTTATTATCTAAATATTCATCTGAAGATTTTTTTTCACCCTAAGTATTTTATTTTAAGGATTTCTTGAAAGACTTCTTTTGTTCTGATCTGAGTTGATTTTCAAATTGCAGAACAGGATCTACACCTACCTTACTTCTAATCATATATATCTGATATATATGTTTTTTCAATCTAGATCATTTATACAAAAACAAATGTTTGTGTCTTTTCAATACCAATTTATTTAATTGTAAGTTTTATGATTCTTGTGTTACAGTATGAAAATTTTATATATATGTTAAAAGATAGCTATAATAAATATAGCTCATATACAGCAAAAAACTTCATTAATTTTTTATGTTTTAAAATAATTTAAAATAATTTGGATATAATATGGACTTTTAAATGTGTTTTGATATAGAATATATGATTGTTTCTGCAAGCTAAAATTTTGTTATACAAAAAGTTTTAATAAACTATTCTGAATGATTATTCTTGTTGTTATTCATATACTATTGACAGTTAGTTTTGATTATAAATATAATCATTGATAGCATTAACTTGCAATTCTTTCTAGGAATTAATCTTCCAATCTATTGATTGCCTTTTGGTATAAACGTTCTGATTTCTAAAAATACTCCAGCTATGTTTATGAATATGCTCCAAAAATTTATTTATTTTTTTAATAGCTGAAAATGACACCTCTCCATTGGGCATCTGAGCATGGGCATTATCATGTTGCAAAACTTTTGTTAAAGAATGGTGCTGATCCAAATGCTTTGAGTAAATTTGAGAAGACCCCTCTTGATATAGCTGATGACAATGACCATTGTGATCTCATTGATTTACTTCATGTAAGTATAATTCAAATGACTTGCATAGCTCAATTTATGTTTCTTTAACCTCTTAACAAATTTAAATGCACTGTTACTCTTTTTTGGTGTGAGCATATTTTGATTACAATGCAATTTTACACGCAATAGAGAAAACATTTTAATGTTGAATTTTAGTAATAATTTGTCATTTGTCTACATCAATTTTGTTTTTGTTTTCTTTTTAATTCATAAAGTAACATTTCCTTTTTCTGAATAGTAAAAACAGTGAAGTTGAGCAATAACAGTTTTTATTGTGCAGTATTTTAGTAAATTAATAGGTATATTAAATGGTCGATCAGGATAGTCTTTCACCAGAATTTAGTATGAAAAGCTTTTTACATTATATAACAATTCTTTAATAGTAAATTATCATTCTAACACTCCTTAGTTTCCTGAAGTTTGAAACTTGCTTATCTGAGTTACTCTGGCTCTAGCTCCTTTTTTTTTTTTCTTTTTTACATTTTTGCCAATAAAAGTCTGATTGTTCAAAGATCTGCATTACCAGTCATAGTCATATGTTTATAAAACTCCTTCTATTATCACTATAGCTTATGATGGGTCACTGCAGTAGTTTTCTTGATGGCCATATAGTGACTCCATACATTAGGCCAATGGATGGGCTAGTCTTGAGGGGTGTAAATAAACTGCTATCACTAGTTGCTTTCTTTCTCCCCTCCCCTTCAACTTTGGTATCAACTTGGATCTTCTAGACAGATTAATGCTGTTAAAAATTCTAAAGAATATTAAACTAAAGACAGATAACATAATGGAAATAAAAAAAAAATTATCGTAAAAATTTAAATTTATTATTAACTAAAACATACCTAATTTTTGTAAAAAAGCTTTAGCTATTAAGGTATTTTTATATTATTTTAACAATATAAACACATTTTTTTCACATTTAAATAATTTGTAAATATTTACAAAATAATATATAAATGACCTTAAAATGGCACTAAAAATTTTTAATTTTCAGAGCATTTGAAGTAACATTAGTAAAAAATACTTAAAAGAATGTCTTTGTAAAGACATGTTTACTTTTATGACATTAACATATTTCTACTTATTTCAAATGACTATTTGTAAATAGTACTTTTAGCTATGCAGCTGTTAGTAAATGCACATAGCATTTACTAACAGCTGCAAAAGTCCCTTTCAGTATTTACATTATAAAGTTTATGAGCAGACACAGAATGACTTTATATTCTTAATAATACCTGTGAAACAGAACTGAATCTCTTAATTCAATAATATGAGCTGAATTTTTAAGCTAGTAAAATATATTTTTCCACAAATTAAAAAATTGGAAAAAACTCTAAAAGAGTTTTTTAGAATTAAAGTTACTTTTAGGATTCCAAATTCAAGACTCATTTTGATAAAAATGCAATAAACTTGTGTTCCATGTCATTATGATGTTTAAAATTAACTATAATTAAAATACATTACAGCAGAGCATGAAGATTGAGGGACAACTAAGGACTTGGCCAGGCTGTGATGATCAAGTGTATGGATGCATCACACTTTAGTTGTAGAGCTAATCCTTTGATTTGTGGAGAAAAACTGCTCCTTATATTCAATGCTGGATCGATTAATCTGTTTTGAATGCATGCCTTTTTTCAAAATTCACCCTTTTAATTGTTATACAATTGCTGGTTATTTTAATGAGAGCACTATATATAGAAAGTCAACTTTACTCTATGAAAGGACAACAAAATTCAATCCAGCCTTCTTTAGGAATTGATCCCAAGCCCACTGCGTGGAAGTATTAAACACTAACCACTAGGGAAGAATTTGGGGAAAGAATAAAATAGTTTATTTTTTTTAATACCTTATGGCTCTACTCTGCCACCTTATGCCCACTCTGCCATTGCCTTATGCTATGACAAAGGGAATGAAAATCTGTGAATGTTAGCATTTTATCTGAATATCTTCTGGTCATGAATTGCATCTTTCACTGGATACAAACTTTACAGTATAGTTTCACTCAAACAGTACTTGTTTCCTTATTTTCCATTTGAGTATACCATTTCTCATTCAATCAACATGTAATTATTTACATCTAAAAATATACTGTTTTGTACTTTTAAAGAGTCCTTTAACCATTTAATATATTTCATGATATTGGAGATTTTAAAGATAGGATTTTTCCCAATAATAATTCATAGCTGAATATAATTATTTCTAGAAATCCATTGTTTTTAGACATCATTATTGTAATTATTTTTGTTGTATCACATTGAAAATATATTTCTTTTCAGCAACAGGGAACTAATTTGACAGTCAAATCCGAATCTGTTTCTACGCCAAGTAGAAAGAGTGCAACAATCAAAACTTTACCAGTTTCTGTCCAGTCTTCACCATTACTTACATCTACTTCAACTACTATCAACAGCAATATTCACACAGTTAAGTCTCCGGCTATTACTAAGCCAGTTTTTCTGAGAGCTAACTTGGCAGAAATTCAAAAGGCAGCTTCGGCCAACTCTAGTAATCGAGTTACATGTTCAAGTGATTCAGAAGAAGGTATGTGTTTTACTTTGAAGAATGGGTTTTGAAAAAATTGGTTTTTGCAAAATTTACCCTAAATTTTTAAAATGGAATATGGTACTTAAATAAAATGATCTAATAATATCAAAAGAATTGCTCTTTGAACCCTAGATCTGGGGGGGGGGGTAAGAAGGTAAAAAAAATGATCTAATTAGAATAATAAATTTATAAAGCTTCCATTAATTTTTTTGTAGTGTTTTAATTATTTTTACCTTTCATGCAGTTATGGTTAATGTATATTTCCATGCGTAAACTGAAAGTTTTTTGTGTTTTTCATAAACCTATAGTGGAGGGATCAGCTTATATATGGATCCATATAACAGGTACAATATATATCCTTCTTGGCAACATTTTTTGCCGTTGGTGACAAAACGTCTCCAATAGACAAAACTAAAGAAAAGTTTACTTCTTGGTGTAAAACAAAAGCTGTTTTTGCTCAATTTTATTTAGCATTTTATTTAATGTACATTTTGTCAAAGTGTTTAAATCTTTTTATTATTAAATTTGAAAAGTAGCTTTTAAATTTCTAAATATAAAAAAATTAAAGTATAAAATATTATTTTTAATCTTAACTATTATTTTTTCTATACATAATTAGAATGTGGAAATTACGTTTAAAAATTGAACAATTTTGTCCTGCTCACATCTTCTCATTCAAAGATAGTGAAAATGAAAGTAAAATCAGTAGTTTGTAGTACTAAGTACTAGCATTTTTTTCGTCTTCTGAATATAT
This sequence comes from Pardosa pseudoannulata, assembly GCA_032207245.1. Classification (NCBI taxonomy): domain Eukaryota; kingdom Metazoa; phylum Arthropoda; class Arachnida; order Araneae; family Lycosidae; genus Pardosa; species Pardosa pseudoannulata. Next base: position 184,794,953 of record CM063505.1, on the reverse strand, counting down.
ATCCTTTTTGTTTTTAAATTGTATCTTTCAAACTTTTGTTTACAAGTAAATTTAAAAATATATTTAACAGTTTTTTTTTTATCTACTTTGGGCTAGTTATCTGTTATTTTTTTTACTTGTTACTTTTAGAGAAAATTTTATACAAGCATTTTAACTTTTTAAAATGGGTGGTCAACATGTCACTATTAATATTCTATAACTCTGATAAAAATTATTATTCTAGTGTTTTATAATTTCGGTAATCTAATTTTGCAGACCAGTTTTAACTTTCATTTCGAAAATTTTTGAACAATTTTCATCATTCATATGAGGAGCATTTTCTATGTTCCTTTCTTATGGGCTGGCTTTTCAGTGAAGGAACTTCTAGTACTTCAGATTCGTCTTGCATGTATAATCTGGTGGAGCAGGAAAATGTCTGCTAGGCTTCAATATAGAATAGCTACAACTCATTTGGGGTTGTTTGACACTTTTTCTCCTCTTAAAATAGTTACTCATCTTACAGAGAATGCACTTTCTTTTGTAGATAGTTAACTGTCTTTTTAAATTTAAAATAGAGGAAACTTTAGTAATACAATGCTATTTTTAAAGTTAGAATGGCTTATTTCTTATTTGAATTTTTTGAATATTTTCTTCATCTTAGATTCATATTCCAATATTAAAACCCTGAACTCACTAGTTTGTTGTGTTATCTGTATTGTATGTATGTTTTCCAAAATAATGTATTATCTTTACACAGGGGAAACCCCTGAGCAAAGTTCTACTAATGTGCTGGCAACATTAGCAGCCTTAGCAGAAGCAACTGCACCAAATGCTAGTAAGCTGTGTTTATATTAAAAAAATATTTATGAACCAATTTTTATTTAATCATTCTTTTGAAACTAAATAAAACATACTAATTTTCTTTAAGAACAATAAGAACAATTTTTATGATTTCAGTCAGTTTTATTGTAGTAAAACATTAAAAAATGGTTTTGTGAGATGAAACAATGTATCACTTAGTTTTTCTTTTATTGATGTTGGCACTTTCACTTCAACCCTTTTCTTCATCAATAATTCATTTTGAAAAATTGTACATATTTTAAAATTCAATTAAATCAAATGTTTTTTCCAAGTGTTTATTAAGTGGTTTTATAATAGCAATGATATTACTATGCTGTTTATAATTAAGAAGGTTATAAGCATTGAAATAAATCAGCACAATACAATTTGCATTCTAAAAGTATACCTTTTCGAAATAGGTTGAAGTGAATGTGAGAAATAAGCTCTTTGTCCTGGCCTAGGCCATCCAAAATAAGTAACTAGTTGTCAAAACAACAATCATGCTTAATACTAAAACAACCAAACAGTCCTGATACCTAATGAGTGTCCAAACAAAGCAGACCTCCTATCTGCCTAAATCTGTGTACTGAAAACTAGTCTAGGAGCAAATGATCTTTATTAAAAATTGGAATTTGAACAAAGAACAGCAAATTTAAAATATGGGCAATTACATTTTACAATTTAAATTTTCAATAATTTACAAAGTAATCAATTTCAATTTACACTTAAAAGTATATAAGAATCACATTAACATACAATTATAAAGCATTTCAGAACAGTGTTGGCATGATTTAAATCAGTTGATTTTTTTTTTAAATCATTGATTTAAATAATTTTTTTTCACTTTTAAAACCTATATTCCAAAGACAGGATAATTGGGAATCAGTCAGCAAAGTAATACCAATAAGTAAATAAGTGTCAATAGATAACATGTACTTACCAAGAATGGAGGGGTTGTTATCAGAAAGTATGTAGTAGGGGTAGTAAATTGACTAGTTATGACGGATGGAATTCATTTTATGTAATGGGAGGTAAAGAGTGTGCTACAGAACTCGAAATCCAGTTTGTCTACCCAATAATGACAGCCGTGGCTTCGTCTGCTGGAATGGAAAGACAGTTTTCTTGTTTTGGTATTGTTCATTCTAGACTTCATAACCAATTAAGAGCGGATAAAGCATCAGAGCTAGTGTTTTTATTGAAACAATTAAATCCATAATTCGGGGCTTAAAAGAATATTGAAATGTGGTTTGTTTTTTTAAATAAATAGTTTGCGTTAAAAGAATATTTCATTTGTTCTTTAAATTGACATCTTATTTATTTTGCAGTATCCAATTACAAAATAAGGGAATGTATTTAGATTAAAATTTATATACTTATTTTTAGGTAATCAGTGTGTAGAATATACTAGATAGATAAGATGTTACTTCTTATAACAAACTATTCTATGTGTATTGCAAAAAACATAGCAACAATTAAAATGAGTATTCAGAAAAAAATCCGATTTAAATAAAAAAAAAAAATCTGATTTAAATCAAATAAATCTGATTTTTTTGATTTAAAAAAAAAATCCTTTTTTTCCAACCCTGTTTCACAATACATTAAGGTAAACAATATTTTCAAAAAACAGTATGTAAAAAAAAATCAAACTTTCTTGGAATAATTTTGAGAATTTACAAAACCATTTGTAAATTAAGAAAATAAATTAATATATTGATTTATTTACCATGAATGCAAATAGTTTAACAGTAGCTTCAGAAATACTAATATAAAATATAACAAATCTAGTATATAAGCTATTGTAGTTGTCTAAAAAATCAATCTTTCAGTTTCAAAAGTAATGTAAATTGTAATAACAGTAAACAAATAAACAGTGTTAAAAAAGAAATATGTTCAAATGACTATGATGAAAAAAATTATTAATTATAGATAAAGTTAACATAAAAGCAAAAACTAAGGTGAAATATTGAATGAATTTAAAATTCATTGAAGCTAATGTAAATAAAACATGTATACTTATATATGTTAAGTATATCTTCTAAAATAAGTTATATTTATATATATTTTGACAAGCTTGAAATATCAATTGGACATTGACCTGTTTATGGCTATTATAAATGTCTTAATGATAGTTATAGTTAGATAAAATTGTGTCTAGAAGAATTAAGTTTTGAACAAGTATTCTATTTGGCTTCTATTTTTGGAACTTAAATAAAATCAATTTAATGACAAATTAATTTTGACACTTAACATTAAGTGGAAGGATATCAAATGCTATAGAACAGGATATTCTTGTTTTGTTATATGACCCTTCTGGTAGTCAGAAAAAAATATTTCTAGGTCCTTAAATTAAAAAAAAAAAATCTTTCAGTAACAAAAAAAAAAGTCTTCATAAAATGCCAGTAAAATAAAAATGTATTACATATAAAAATATAACTTTTTTTTCTATCGAAGAGTTTCAACAACACTTTACATAAAATAAGTCACCAATTAAAATAGTTTTCAGATCACTGTCATAGAAAATAATTGAATGCAGATTGGTTTTTCTTTTATTTCGGACATAATGTTATACCACTTTTAATTTTGTAGTAACTTTAATTATTTGTATTAAACATAAAATTTTGTCATATCTAAAGTGTTACTTAGCTGTTGATTTGAAATTGAGAGCTAAATGCCAGGAATTTAAACAGTATTTTGTGCTGTATTATAATTGCTATAAATGTCGTAACTGAAATTTTGCTGTACAATTTTTATTTTTAGTGCAGAATTTAATTTGCATATACTACAATATGAACTAGTGTTATATTTATTTTTTTCCCTCAGCAATATCAACCACAGATGCTCTTCATTGGTTAGAATCCCATGGCATTCAAATGCTGCCCACTGACAATAGTACGGTTGTTGCATCTGCATTAGAAGGGGGTCAGACAGTTGCTTTAACAGGTATTTATGTTATGGATTTATAAAACGTTTAGTTCATGGATATCAAAATCTTCATCAATATAATTTCTCAATTCTGTACTTCTCTCACATCTTCCCAAACATTTACAAGCTTTTATTATAGTTCCTTGAATGCAAATCCCAAGTGCTTATGTATATTCTACTGGACATAATGAAACAGTACTGTTCTGTACAATTTATAAAATTTGGAAGAATTGTCCAATCTTTTCTTTTTTTTTTTTCTTCAGTTTGTAGATAAAGCTTTCATTATCTGTTTCAGAAGCTGGGAAGTTAGCATTGACTTTTGTGAAGGAGCATCAAAATTTAAATAGCAGCTCTGTGGAAGTTACCTCTTCTACGTCTGATGCCTCTGAGAAAGTTCCTGCTGCATCAGCATCCAATTCAACAAATCAGGTAATGTTTGCATATAATAAAGTACTATTTATGGTATATTAATATGAATCATAGTATATATAAATTAAAGTCCTATTTAAGAACATAATTATAAAATTTACATAAAAAATACCAGTTTAACTGCTTTTTTTTTGTATGCCTAGAGCCGGGTTTTTCAAACTGTGTTCCATAAAATGGAAAGACATGTTTAAATTGAAAAAAAAAATGATTTTTATCAAAAATTTTAAAGTATAAACTTAAAAATAATTTTCATGTATAAAATGGAACAAAAATTTGAATTTTATGACTTCATTTTATGTTTCACAAAATGAATTAAAAATTTGTAACAATGCCAAATAAATAAAATAACATTGTGGTTCCACAATATTTTTACTAAATTTTTTTTTAAATTCTTCCTTCCTTTATTTTTTTTCTTCATATGTATTCATCTGCAATAAAAAATTGGTGCATAGGAAAAAAAAACAAACTTAAGGAATTCCAAAGTTTTGTAAGCTTAAATGGCAGCACCAATTTGTATTGTGAATGCCATTTTTTGTTATATTTGCTAAATTCAATATATGGCTGCAAGATAAAAATTTACTTCTCTACATTGAATTTCCAATTACAAAGCCACTCTGTGACTATAAAAGTTTAAGAATGTATGACCTAGAGCATTGGTGCCTGATGAGAGTAATACTATCCCCAGTAGTGGGTTCTGAAGGCCTCCATGGGGGTATCTCCATGGTTCTGTATTGTTCTTTGGTTTTTCAAACTAGTTTTGTTACTATCAAATATTATGAGAAGAGCAAATGTAAAACTATTTCAGAATATATGTCCTAATTTTCTTCCAAAACTTTGTCAGTGCCTAAATACAAAACAAGATACATTTCGTCTTTAAAATTCTTTAAAAATTACTTATTTTTTTTTTATTTTCAATTTTTAAGGACCTTAAAAATTTTATTTTTTATAAAAGGTGTTTAACAGCTGCTTATGTTTTTTCAAGTGCTTAAAAACTTATTTTTGTGCTCTAAACATCGTTTGAAAGATTTTATATGTGTGTATGTTTTTAGAGATCTATATTTTTTATGTGGTTAGCTTAAAGCAGTTTCATTAAACCCTTCATTCTTAAGTTTTAATGGAATTCAGTGAAAAGATTTTTAAGAAAATTTTAATACACAGGATTTTAAGTTCTTCATGAATTTTGTTGTTTATCAAAGTACCAAAGTGTGTTAGCAATTTTTTTAAGTATATTTTTGGGACAAGTAAAATGTTAGAATCTGTTGCATGAGTAATAATTAGACAAAGAAAGGTAGTGGAAACAAGCAGTTTGTTTTTAATATTCATTTTGCTATTGTAAAAAGTTAAAGGGTATAAAGCTTGCTTAGCTTTCCTAAATTTATTTTCTACAGCATTAAAGTGTTGCTTCCAAATTAAGTTTTCATCTAAAGTTACTAAGTATTTAACAGTATCCTACCAGGGGATGCGAGTGCTATTAATCTATATATTTTGGTTAATGTAAGATGTTCTGTGTTTGGAAGTGAAAGTTATGTTTTTAATCTATATTTATTGTTAGCTCAGTAATTTTATTTTATTGCTACAGGTTTTTGTTAGTAAGAAATTTTTATCAGTAGTTTGTTGCCACAGTTTTTTATCTAATTTTTATTGAGAAAGCAATGACTGTTTTTTAAGTATATTAAATTTTTTGGTTATAATAGGAACATGTTAAAGTTTATTTTTTTATTTTGCTAAATTATTTTTAACATGAAAGTTTGAATAAGTTTTATTAATTGATGAGATCTAAAGTGATTTAAGTTTTTTGTTAAGTAAGATAATGTAGACTGAAAGTAATTTTTATTAATAAGATCTTTTTGTTGTTTAATTGGTATAGCATAGATTGCCATAGTGAGTAAAAAAAGATTCATTAAGTATATATTAATATTAGTTAGAATTTTTTTAATGTATTTTTATGATTGATAGAAGTATTATATTTTCTGATTGTTCAGAAATAATAGAAATTTTGTAATTAATTATATGTAATGACTGATAGTATGATAGTTATCTGGAAAATGGTATTTGAATAGTAGAATAGGGACAATGATGGAAGTTTTAAAGTTTTTGGAAAGTGACAGAAATAAAAAATGATCAATAATTGTGTAAATGTATTGAATGGGGAAGTGGTTAATAGAGGTATTAGTAATGTTCTCTTTTCCAGGGGGTTTATGTTTTGGGAGATTTTTGACAATTTTGATTTGGTAGTCAAGTCAGCTTTTATATTAGTCTACAGGTTTAAAACTTTGAATAATAGTTATACTGTTGTTAATGTTATTGATAGTGTTTTCATAATAACTTGGATCAGGGGTGAAATTTTGAGCAAGAATGCTGCCAATAAGGTTACATTTTTTTCTTCTGAAGATTTTTTACATAGTATTATTAGAGTTTGAGTCTTTAAGAGGTATGATGGGAGAATTTGAATTTTTAAGATGTGTAGTGATTTTCAGATAGTTGTCAGTAGTGTCAAGTGACCTAATAAAATTTTCTCAGTCTCAATTGGCTTTATCATGTTTTGCATCATTAATAATTCTTTTGTTTGGACAGCTTTATTTCTTTGCCATGACTTTCATGCATGGTTCCATTTGTTAATTAAACATTTAAGTGCCTATCATTATAGCATGTTTTTGTGTCAAGAATGATTGCAGAAGTAAAATTTAGGCTATCCTTAATATTTTAATAATAAAATTTTGTAGGCCATTGGTATAAAATTTTAATGTTTTTTTCATTTGTAATTAAATAAATCTGAGTCATCTTTCATATATAGTCATTTTAAGTACAATAATAATATCAATGCTTTCCCATTTTATCCATGGACTATGGAACATTCTTGAACCCTATTGTACTTCATATTCATGACTTTGAAGAGTATTTGATTTTTCCCTTCATAAAACTGTATTTTAAAATATTGTATGGTCTATATTATTTTAGAAAGTCATCACTATTGTGGCAGATCAGAGTCAGATACCGTCCATTATTTCTTCACCACAGACTCCGATTGTTGTTCTTAGTCAACCTGTATCATCAAATCGTAAGTAAATCTTTCTTAAAATGTTTTTATTTAAAGTAAAAAGTTTAAATGATGTTCCAGTTCTTGATCTTGTTATTAGTTATTTTCAGAATAGTTACTTATTTTGTAAATATTTTTTTTTTCAGTTAGTCAAATCACGATAGATTAAATATTTATATCTTACACATATTTTTGTCAGTTGGAAAACCCTCAGATTTTTCGGAAACCCAACCCACTTGGATTTTTGATGAATAATCAAGTTTGTTCCAAGAAACTTTTAAATATTAATTTTTGTATGAATGTTGTACAGAAAATGAATATTTTTTCAGTATAATCAGACTTAAATCTAATGTGAAAATTAAATTTTTGAAACCAGTGTTTCACTAGTAATGTTTCATAGACTATGCAACTGTAGATAATTTCTATCATATTCTTAAAGAATCTTCTGTATTTGTTGTAAAAACATATGGTTTTATGAAATGCTATAAAAAATATTTTTCCTTCTCTTTCTAGTTGTCGATTCGACTCCAACTGTAAAAAAAATCAAACTGAATCCTGTCAAGAAGAATGATCCTAAGATTATCATCAATGGAAATGTTACTAGCTCGGTATATATTTTTATTCTATTTTATATTTAAAACAGTTTTCATAGAAATGCTTCTTAGGCATATCTTAAATATTTATATAAAATGTTACAAAGCTCTGTATCCCACATTACTGACAGATTTCATAATTTATCTCTATAATATAAATTCTTTTCTGGTTACCAAAAGTCTATTTTAATTCACATAAATTATAAAAATTATATTTATCTACATTATATTATATTGCCAGATGATGGTCAAAAGAAATAGTACAATGCCTTCTGGTTCTGATGTTTTAAATGTTAGAATTTGACTGCTGATATAGATGTTTTAATTGTTTAGAATCATATTTATGCATTATCTCACAGTGTGATTTCATTTCCTTTGTATTGCATAAACTGATCCATAGTATCCAAACCAAACATTAGTTACTGTCAATGATACTCAGAAATAAGGTTGGCTTCACTGATTATTTACTTGGATCAGATGAATTAGAATAATTTATACTTTATCATTTACAAATAAAAGGGGGTACAAATAAAAATGATGCAGTTATTGGGTTAGTTCTATTGCCATTTCATGTTTTATTAGCATCCTTAATGTTTGTAGTTGCTTCAAATTTCAATGGAACAGTTGTTCATCTTAACAGATTTGGGTATTTTGGGTATTTTGACACTCCATCGCTAAAGACGGTGGACGGGTAGTGTTTGGAACTCATTTGGTGAAACAAATAGCATTTTTATGTATTAGTTTTGATTTGTGTTCAATATATTCTAAAATATGTGGTATAAAGGTTGAATTTATTTGAATTCACTCTTATCCTAGAAAAGGTCCTTTCCACAATATTATGGAAAATGTATTTTTTTCTTAGTAAATTCAAATTTTGTTAGTATCCTATCATAGCACCAATGTACTTTTTTTTACAAATTTTACACAGAGATGACTGTTTTGATCAACAAGTATTCAATTAACTCATCTCTATAACAACACATATATAGGGCAATAAAGCAATTTGTTCCTGATTCTACTCCTACATAAATATATGTATATGTATGTTGTGTGTGTGAATATACAATATTATCACAGCCTACCTATAAAGAGTATAAAGCAGTGGTTTTTATGTATAAATATACCACAGATTTTCAGATCAGAGTTAAGTTTTAAAAGGAAATGGCCCTTGTTTAGTTTGTCTGAATTTGGCCATTTGCTATGAAAATGCAGTTGTAGGCAGCTCTAGCTTTATCAATTTTTGTTTAATATTATAAATAGCAGCAATTCAGGGCAAAATTTTTTGCAGCTAAACACAGAAACCAAATAATGATTATTTAGCAAGAGGGCACAGAATTTTGTTTATCCGATCTTTTTGTTTAACCCTTTAAGCAGTCAATTTTTTAAAAACTTTTAAGAAATGCTTCCAAAAAAGGCATATTTTTTATTGCATATAATTAAGTACCATACTTAATAAAATAAGAATAAGAATTTTTTTTTTCACATGGAAAAGTCACGCCATCTGTTGAAAAATATTAATACTAAATAGTCTCTTTACAATAATGAAAGATACGGAAAAACTAGAAAAGGAGAGAAGAAAATATTGATGCCTGTACGCCGTACGAGCAAACCAGTTGAGGCCAATTTTGGATAGCATCTACACTGTACGGGCAAACTGCTTAAAGGGTTAAAAAAAAAATGTTAGATATGATGATTCACCAATAAAGTTTGTGGCTATGGGACAAAATATATGTTGTACTATATATTGTACACTTCTCTACTGTTTTGAGAGCTTGTTAAATTCATGCATTTTTATTGAAATCATATCTTTCTTATAGGATTTTTTCTGCCCTTTTGATATATGTGACTATTTGTGTTGGTGCACTTGTGAAGCTTGGAAACTTTGCAAAGTTGCATTTTGTATTGATTGGGAAAGATTTTGCTCCCCCCCCAACAATAAGTTGTAAATAGATAGAGATAAGACATGGTTGTTGTGAAGTTTGATTCCAAATCATCTCTTGTATACAACTATTTTATTTCGCAAATTATGTAAACTTACCTTGTATATGCATGTGTCTATATGTATATATTTGTGCACATCTGTATATGTACACACATTTGAATATCTTTGTATGTATTAATATTCATTATTTGTGTGATTTTTTTTTATAGACTGCATCAGAGGAGGACAAGACAGTGAAACTAGAGCAAGAACTGGAAAAGATCCGTAAACAGGTGGAATTATACAAGGCTCAGCTGATGCAGAAAGCCCATGAGGCAGAGTTGTATAAGAGACAACTGGAGGAGATGCGGACACTCCCCAGGGTCAACCAGTGAAAGGAGGGGTGTCCGTTGGTGGTGGATCTGTCCATTTTGTAAAATATGTCTCTGTTCTTCACGCAGTCTTGTATATAGTCTGGTCACTCCATTATTGATGCTGTGCAATCATCGTTTTTACTTTTTTCTTCCAAATAAATGCTTTTTATTCAATGTTTAATGCCTGTGCTGGTCTATTTCTTTTTTTTTTTTTTAAATATGTTTATTTTCTTTTAAGAACTCTGTATTTCTGTTGGTATTGGAATGTTAATTTATTCATACTGAAATGGACCAAGCTTATGAAGTTCTGCTTGTGAGAATGGTTTTTAGTCTATTAACCCATTGCTGAATTGTTTACGAAGCAGTACGTTTTAGCTTCTTGATCTTTTATTACTATCATAGCAAAAATGTAGTGACTCAGACAGGTACATATATATATTTATATATAACGTTAGGTCTTAATTTAATGGGATTTTTTTATTTGAATAAGTTATGTGGTATATTGAATTATTATCCTATGTTTATTGATAAAATGGATTTAAAGGATGGTCTTAACCTCTTTGGCAATAAATTAGTTTTAAATTTTGACTAACCCCTTTACATCTAAAAAAATTTTAAAATAATTACAAAATTTTTTTTATTAAGTGTTGAAATCATAACAAAATTGCTTCTAAAGACAAATTATGCATAAAAAAGCCATTTATTGAACCCAAATTAAGCATACATGTTCTGTAGATCAGTAATACTATCTATAAATCTAAAAGTAAAATAGAATAAAGTGTTCTAATCAGAAACTTGAACTTTTGAGAATGTGAAGTTCTTAGTATAGTTACTGACATATAGAGGGCGGCACTATACTTCCTCAAAAATTGTGGGATTTTATCTTGTTTCCATTTTGTCCACCAAACTAGCTTGATTTAAATTTTTATCTTCAAGGTACGTTTTTTGCACTAGCTTGTCATTTTCTCGCGGCTTTCATTCAACCAACGGTAATTGACATCGCATTATTTCCAAGGATCGGATTTCAGTGCTCAATTTTCTTGGTTGTTAAACTGTTTTATAACTGTTCAAAATTAAGTTTTGATTTGTATTCCGTTCAGAGGTTAGTGTTTTATCACAATTACTCTTCAATGACTGCATCATAATTGTCTTTCTATGTTTTATTGAACAAACACAAATTGATATTTTCTCATAATTTTCACCGTCTATAGGCAAATTTTTTATCATCTAACAATTAAAAGTAAAATCTACGGAATATTTTTATTCCTCTTAAAGGTATACCATACCGGCTAACTTTTACGCATCACACGCAAGCACTGCGGATTTTAGCCGTTTAGTAGGGAATTTTTATTTCGAAGATAGACGAGTGTTGAAGAGGATAGTCGCCCTAAATCGCAAAGTTACACTGCCGCAGATAACACGGCTGGGATGAATACCCACTTTCTGAACCCCGTATCCATGAAAACTATTCAAGATTTGCATGCTGCGAACATTCATGTCAGAGTAGCTATCCCAAAACCGTTAGTTTCAACGCGGAATGCTATGAAGAGACTACAGTAGTGCCGATACCACCTAAACTGGACACATCTGCAATGGGAACAAGTCTTCTGGTCTGATGAATCCTTATTTACATTATTATTACCGGACATGTGTTCATCCGGCGAACACTGGCAGAAGCATTTCATGTTGACTGCCTGGTTCCAACCTTGAAACATGAACGGGGTTCTGTGATGGTATGGATCGCAATATCTTTCCGTGTATTGGGGCCTCTCGTTGATTTGAGGGGGATGATCACAGACGACCATTATCGAAACATGCCCGCATATCATCTTCACCCTGTGTTTCACTCTTTCCGGGAGAACGGCCTGTGCTCCAAGATGACATTGCCTCTGTTCATACATCTCGTTGTGTTCAAACATGGTTATATGAGCATGATGACAAAATGAAACATCTAACCTGGTGTCCTAGCGCTCTAATCTCAGTATCATTGAATTTTTGTGGGGTTATTTAGAGAACGAAGTCCGTGTTCGATTTCCTCCTCCACGCACACTATCTGAACTCGAGAGGCCCCTGCACGAGGAATGGGTGCCAATTCCGATGAACTTTGTTCGAGACCTTTATTTATAAACCACACTTCGAATGCAAGCTGTCATTCAGGCAAAATGTGGCCTGTTCTCTTACTAATTTTTTCATTTTTTTCACAGGTGTTCCTATTATTTTGTCCTATACCTGTATGTCACAAGGTATTTCCGCGTCGTAATGATTTCAGAAATCTCCAGAAAGTGCAATTTATGGTACCAAATTCCTATCTTTGCCGAGTTCTGACGTCATTTTGACGTGAAAGTTGTCTGAGGCGCATCTCGGTCACTATGTAGTAACATTCGAAGTTATTCGCGAAAGTGACATGAAAGAATTGGTGTGGAGGCATCGTAGGTGGTGAGAATTCAGCATTCGAATAGCAAGCAATAATTAATTTGCTGCTAGCTAAATATGATATATTTTTTTATTACTCAAAACGGTCAAAATGATATAAAATTTAAACAAATTCATACTTTTGTTCTGAATTTTTTAAATTAGTTGTTTCTACTATTATAATTACAAAAGTAAAGCAATTATAATTGTTCAAAATCAAGTTATTAAAATTTATTTGTAATCATTTATGAGATCTTACGATGCAGTTAAAGCACTGAAATATCTTGTAGCAAAAATAGGATTAGCTTTAACAAAAATTGGGGAAAATGTCGCTAGCGCGCTACTTGACACATTCCTTTTTTCCTAGGTTGGCAGTTTGGTTATGATATACTCCTTTTATGAATCCGAAATGGAAGTAACCAAAACGGCACGATTTGCTCTAAGCAAGTTCTTCACATGATGTGTGAAGATTTATTTATTAATCCAACTTTGAGAATCGGAAAAACGTGACTTTCATCACGTAACAATACGTTACATACCAGAGTTCTTAAACCTAAATACAAATCGGATGCAACAGCGCGATCGATGTGAGAAAACTGTAGTAACATTGTATAATACGGCCATGTTACACCATACCCTGGTGGGTAGGTGGGAACTTTGTACAATGTTCTCACTAACGTTGAAAGTCAAAAAATTTTTAAAAAAGAAAACAGGTTTTTTTTTCTGTTTTTATTGCTAATCAACAACATTAGATCTGTGGCGTATTGTAAAACCATGCCTTATGTTTTCGCATGGCTCAGCATGGCAAAAGCTCAGAGTAGATTCTCAGAAAATAGTGTTGTAGAAAACTTGTATGAGGAAAGTCTTATTTCATAAAGAAAAGTCTATGATACTATCGGATATTATGGATCTATACAGAAGCTCTTAAAAACAAAGAATATTAACTATCAGAAATTCTCGAAAATTCTATGTAATCCATCTTGGATGTTCTAAACAAAACCGGATTCAAGAATATATATATATATATATATATATATATATATATATATATATATATATATATATATATATATATATATATATATATAATATAAATAAATAGCTAAAGAGCGAAAATTACAAGTTGAAATAAAAATAGAAGAAAAAATTTTTTAAAATGAAAGAAAAGCGGCTGGAAAGAGAAACTTGTATAAATTTTTTATTAACCCAAACAGATTAAATGGATTTTATTTTAAAGAAATGTGTACGATTTTAAAACACACTGCTCTCGAAATTATACTTACCATATTGTTCCTATACATTTAGTCCTATTTATGAGGCAGAAAATCTAAAAAGAAAATTTCAAAATCGTGTTAAAATATTAAATACTAAGCTTGATAGATGTTTAGAAATTATGAAATTTTCTTATGTCTGATAGTTAATCAGCTTCAATGAACCATAACACTTTTTTTTTTTGAGTTTTTAATATTTTTTATTTTTATTAATCATTTCACCGGGTATTGTCTATCATGCGAGTATATCACCTTCCATAATTATAATGTGAGCCGCAGTAGCTCACTCGGTTCTATCTCATAAACTCAAGGTTGTGTATTCGAGGATCGAATAGGCCAAAGATCCGCCTCGTTCATTAATAGCGGCTGGGGCACATAAAATAAGTTCGTGGTGATAATGTTCTCCAACAATACCCTTGGAAATGTCAGGCCAAGCCTGGGGGGTACTTCTGCTTGAACCCTGCTTCTAAATTACAGAGACCCACTTTGTTTGTTGACTTAAGGTGTAATGTTTCCGCCTATATATTGTTCCTATAATAAAATTGTCATCAATTATTTGCGGCTGTGTAGGAGCGAAAGCTCCGCGTGGGAAATAATACTTAATATATTTTGTAATTGTTAATCAAATTTAAAAAAAATAAAGGAGAAAGTTGAGCGGCTAGGAGAGGGGTAGATGCCGTCAACATCTTCTATTCCAAAAAAGTTAGTATAACTGTCTTTTAGATGGTCAGGAAATTTTGGATAGGTTTGCATTGAAAGTCGGGGAAAGTGAAGGAAATTTATTTTCATATTTCTGAGGGAACTATGTAATTTTTTTTTAAACTCACTGTAAGGAATTAGGGACTTAAAATGAAAGTAAAATTATACTAAGGGTGACGTAACTTCAGGAAGGACTCCGGCCTCATAACCTGGGCTAGATGAAAAAATAGTGCTAAGCATCATTACAAGTAACTTTAATTTTTTGCAAGTACTCTCGTTTTATCGAGTGTTGGGTAGCTCTCCTTCGAGTGTCCGCCTGTAGAAAGTTTTCGTCTTATCTGTCCCGGCCAGATGGAATATTCTCTCGAGAACTGCAGCTGACGCGAAAGAATTTCTTTCTATTTTGACTTAAAGATGATCAAACCTTTTCTCTTTTTCGTTCCCAGCACGATGAAGGTCTACGTCGGATTTGCCCTGTGCCTCTGCCTCTTCGCATGTAAGTAAAAGTAATATAATTTTTTTAATAACATAAAAGAATGTGTCTGATAAGCATTCGTCCCACAATACGAAACTTGTTGACCATTTTATTATTGGAGCACCATATAAGCGGCAAACATTACGCCATAGGACAGCACAAACAATCCTCGTATTGGGTCCAAGTAAAAGCCCCCCGACCTGCCACATCCAGAGGTATCGTTGGTATATAGGAATTTGGAGAGCATTGCGACCACGAGTCTATTTTACATGTCCCAGCTGCCATTATTGATCATGGCGGATCTTCTGCTTAAGATAATCTTTGAAATCATCTCGAACATAAAGATAATCTTCGAAAGACGTAGGCAGAAAGAAAAATATGTTCAAACTTTTTATTTTAGCTCGCTTGGGGGTAACGTCACCTACCGTGACAGGTGTAAGACGTTCGGAACTTCCTCTCAAATTTGATTATTCTTATGAAGAAGGATTTATGTTTTCGATTCTATACCTCTCTCTCAGAGAGAGGATATGCAGGTCCACAGATTTAGGCTGTTTTCTGTCTAGTGAAATGTTATTATAATTATTATTAACATGGGAGACACTTGCCTGTTATTTATAACTCCACGTAATTTGATGACCATTTCTATTATAAGAGCACCACAAAAACGGCCAATATTACTCTCTAAGACAACCCAAACAAAAAAAAGAGGATTATTGTAATTTAGAATCAGGGACCAAGCAGAAGACCCATAGGCTCAGCTTGCCACCTCTAAAAGTATCGTTGGGGAACTTGGAGGATAGTGAGACCACGAACCTATTTTATGTGCCATTAATGAACACGGTGGACCTTTGGACGGTTTGAGCCCAGAACCCACAACCCCCCGGTTATAAGATTGTTGCTTTTGTCGACTGAGCTACTCTGCTGTAGCACTGCATCCTTCACTCAGAACAAAAAAGTTTCCGATGGTCTTCTAGTCGTTATTTGAAATCGAAACTTTCACCAGTTTTAGAATTTATCAGCTTATAAAATAAAATATGTTATCCGTATTAATATGATTGACGTTCACAAATTAAAAAAAAAGGTGTTAATTTCCATTTCATATAAAAATTTATTTCTCTAAATAGATGAGGCAAAATGAAAAAAGGTAAACAGCTTTCATAATGCTAGAGTTCTATTACAGGGCTTACAAAAATTTAATTGTTAAAGGAGCAGAACTTTTTATTTTTATAGTTAATCGCAGGAAGGCTGTTTGGTTCGAAAGGTACTATATCCTAGAAGATATAGGAACGGTTTCACCATTCTTTCTATTTGTTGACCACCTACAAATATTCATTCTGTGTAGCCGCCATAGCTTTAGCCCACATTTTCGTAGTATTTAGAAGTGGTCGCCAAACTTATGAAACTTTTGAGCAACTGTTTTGAACTCCTTCTACAAGCTACCAGAGTAGAAATAAGAACAATTTTTTCCTAATTTTTACATTTGTTTATTGACTATATACATGCATATCTAGACTGGCCGTAAGATTATTTTGTACAATATTAAAATATGAATATTCGTCCAAATATTGAAATGAATTTCAAAATATAGTTTATGTAATGGTTTCTAAGATATAGATACTACAGATACGACCCTATAGTTGGCTTTTTTATCATTCCAAAAAGTTATTTTATTTTTAAATGCATTTGTTGCACTCAGTGCCCGACTAAGTTGATTTGTACCGAGGGCGAATCTAATTTTTGTGCCTTCCCTCTCTCAATTTATAACGAAAGGCTTTAGCCTAACCATATTCATGTAAAAATTATAAAACGGGGCTTCAAAAGAAAGATAAGATACTGAAGTATGTGATAATAACAAAGTGATATACCAATGGGATAATAACAAAACTATTATTCCAATAAATTCCCCCCCCCCAAAAAAAAGATAAATGCTGCTATATAACTTTTTATTATATGTTATCCGAGTTGCTACAACTCCAATATTCGGCATTTTTGCTTCGTTTCCACTGCGTCGTGCGTCAGTTTTTCATTTTTTTATGTGCATTCCCCATAATACACAGTTTTTATTTCGGCATTTTTAAAAGTTATCAATAAGAACTTATTTCTATATTTTATTTAAACCCAGTAAATGAATGCAAGATAATTTTAATCCAAAAATAACATTAAAAATTTTAATCAAATTCAGTTGTCTAATTATTTTTTTCTGAAAAGTTTGATTTATTAGGGAGAATGAAAATGTTTATGTTATATGGTTATTGCATCATCAGAATTAAAATTTATTTCTAGAACAATGGTATTCTCAAATTCTCGAACCGACAGATTCCTACTTCAAGTAAAAAATAATTTGTTTAAAAGAATATTAAATATACAATAAGTAATAGACTACCTATGCCGAACGATGACCGAATAGTTAGGGCACTAACCATCGGAACCGGCATTCGTAGGTTCGAGTCCCACTGTGGCATGGATGTTCGTAGCCGTTCGGAATCGGTTTTAAGCAGTAAGTCCCGGTCTCATTAGCCCTCGTGTTGCAAAATAGTAGACCGTAACGCTCCAAACCAACCAACCAACCAATAGACTACCTCAAATATAATAACAAAAGGTTACAACCTGTGTTATTTAACTGTTACATTTAGGGAAGAAATATCACATAGCCCCTGTTGGCGCATTTGTACTGTTTGGCAACTAAAAAATTAATTTACTCGGGAAGAAATGAACTGAGAGTTAGATCCCGCCAAACCAACAAACCCTTCTATTGGTTGACGAAATTTTCAAACTTCCTCCTGGTATACCGTTTGAGTGTATTGCATTCTTTTAATGAAGAATGTAATGAAAAGTACAATAAAATTATCATCTGTCATCCTCTTACATTAAAATGCATCAATTTTTGGCCTCGGATATCCTTGTGATAATCAAGCTCTGGTTATCCTCGAGGTTTGTGGTTTGAAGTATTTCCAATAGCCAATCGAACTTTTCTCTTCTTTGCAGTGTCGTCGGCTGACGATTGCGAGTACACGATGAAGAAAATGTGCGATCTGGTCCAGAATGCAACCTACAACGAAGTAAGCCTTCTACATCATCGGAATTTCCCCCACTGCGGTACTTAGAGGGGCCCATGCGTATACCCACCCGTGTGTATGATGTGTATGGTGAAATACTGAAGACTCGGAGCACAAATTTTTTATTTCGTTTTAAAGATGATCAGCAAAAAATAATCAACTACCAATACCAGTTAAAATGGGGTTCTTCGCCATTTTCAGATACATCACTTAACTCTGTGAAGTACTACGAGGGACAAGTGCGCTCAGAGACTCTTTCTCTAAGGTTCGAAAGAAATAAACTAAAAATACCGTCCCATCAAGCTGTAATACAGACTTAAAACCATAAGCGCTAATGTTAATTAAAAATACAGGGTAGTCCAAAATTATTGAGATCATTTCATGTGTGATAAGAAAATGTTGTTAGATCAAAACGGAAAGAGTAACACATCTACCGCTTTCAACTAACTTAAAATAATTTCCAACATTTTTAGACTGGAAATAAGGTCTAAAAGACCTTAGCAAGCTCAAACACACATCACTCTATAAGGTACAATCTCTCCCACTTGTTCCAAGGGATCAAGTATTCCAAATGGAGGACACAAACCATTACTATTTGTGATTATTGTATTGACCTTAAATAAAAGGGGAATGAGAATATCTTTACCGCCAACATTCTCCGATATTACACCCCTTGACTTTTTCTTTTTGGGGTATGTTAAGGACCTACTAGTTCTGGGTATCTATAAATTAAAACGCCGAATTACCTAAGTGATTGGAGGAATACCTGTTAAAATGCTGCAAAACGTGTGAAATTGAATATCTGCAGGATATTTTACCTGCCGCAAATGAAGCTCACGGTATGTAATGTTTAAAATTTTGCTGTGTAAAGGTGCTTTAAATTATATTTCTAAGAAGAAACTAAACATGTAGTACTTCATTTTGTTCCTTTTTCAAATATGAAGTGCGCTTAATAATTTTGCAGCACCCTGTAATTCGCAGCCTGTTGCAAGGTATCACGGCTTGTTGGTAAAAACTGTATGTCCTGGCTACATACATATTTATTTCAGGATATTTAAGAACTGTATTTGCTTCTTATATTTCATAATTCAGTGAGATAGAAATATCCCATTTTTAGACAAAATTCGACTTCATATCACCCTTTCTGAACGATGGCAGGACATTGCTCTTCAGGAATGAAGATCGCGGGTTCGAATCCCACAGATGGCATGGGTGATCGTAACCTTTCAGAATCGGCAGTGTGCGTATACGGTCCTTGTTTCAGGTGACACAATGACGAAGCAGGTGTTTCTTGATTAAATAACTTATTTACATCTTGCAGCTATATATACATTTCTATTTACAAACAGTACAATTACAGTTCACAATTACTTTGCGATACAATAGACGTAGGCCTGAGTAGAGACGTACAATTTATTACTGTCGAAAGGTATGAGAACCGACCGAAGAAAACAATTCGTGGTAGCTTTGAGTTAATAGTTCTCGGTAGTAAATTATGAAGACAGCAGAACACTGAGTAGTAATCTCAATTAGACAAGGGTACTTTGTTGTTGCACTAATGGATATCTTCGAAGAAGATAAAAATAAAGTAAGGATTCCTAGGCGGAATATAGCTGTAATCGATCCTGAAAAGGAATTGGATTAAGAAAAAGAAAATCCCAAGGTACAGGGTATAGCTAACAATCTCTTAAAGAGTTTATCCCAAGTTGGGATTTTCACTAAGAAAACTCACCGATGGAGAGACTGGTCAAGACGATCTCTGAATTAGCTGGCTACTCTCTAACCAACTAGCTAACTTGTTAAAAAATCTCATCTCGTCTTTTTAGGGGAGAGACCTTTAAGAGAGGGGACCTCACCCACAATTTATTTATTGGATCATCTGGCGATGATCTCACCTTCAGCAAACTGGATTGGTCTGGGCTAGACAATCACCGGCTGTATACACGGGAGTCTCCAGAATTTCGTGTCGGCGAAAGATCTAACGCCGCGGCGACCCTTTTAAAGACTCGCGCGGCAAACAACTCTTTTGTCTCCACATAAACGAGGTCTATTTTTCAAACTTTTTCGAGAAACATAGAGGAAGGCACGCCGTTACAGCAGTAGGTCTCAGTCTCATTAGCCCTCATGTAGCAAAACAGCATAGCGTAGCGCCCCAAACCAAACTAAACCCGAGTCACCCGTATTATAAAAATATGGACCAATTACCAAAACCAATACAAAATCTATGAATGACAAATTTTTATAGTTTTAGTAGCTTCTTAGTTTCAGGGTTGTTGTGGGCTTTCGAAACAGCTTAATTGGACTAAAGGTTATCGAATATTTTGTTTTCGAGATAGCAGAACAGTGAATTGTACTTATTAATACAGAATTTTACGACTGTAATTATTATTTATGTAACCGGATGCTGTTTACGATTATGATTATTTTTTTTTTCGAATTTCTTTAATTCTGAAAATTTGGACTGTTTCTTATCTTTAAACGTTCTTTAAATTAAAAGTGCAAATAACACATTAACATCCCAATTTGATCTTAGATATTTAATCTTACAAGTAAGATACTAAATGTTTAATACGATCTTTTGAAAAATGAGAAAAAAAGAGTTTTGAATGTATTCGCATTTATTCTTTTTTTTTTTTTTTTTTTTTTTTTTTTCGTTAGCGCGGATGTTGGTACACCTGCAGGATAAAAGCTGAGTTCGAAGTGTTCAGCGGAACAAAGCTGAATGGAACGCCATGCAAGTCCATCATATCCGGCGATGAAGGGGTGAGAACTTTTATTATCATCGTAATCGTTGCTTTATTCTTTTTAAAACAGGCCTGAAATGTTCATTTACTTCTGGAAATGGATGCAAGTTCCGATATTTTGTACTGTCATAATCAGCAGGATAGAAAACCATACAAGATCAGCGACATGTGATTTAAATTCATGGGGATGCTGCAACTCAAAATCTACAAACACATCGCAAATGTGTGTTTGATAAAATTAAAAAGATAAGTAAATGAGCCTGAAAACTACATTTCATTATCCAAAATTTGTGTTTAGGTACGTCTTTCTTAAATATTTTTTAAAAACTTTAAAATTTTACAAGAGCATAAAAATTATATAAGTGTGTTCTTTTCTATTACAATTCTGACACTTTTAAAGAGCATTTTATGTAAAAAAAAATTTAGCAATAA
The DNA here is from genome assembly GCA_032207245.1 of Pardosa pseudoannulata. NCBI lineage: Eukaryota > Metazoa > Arthropoda > Arachnida > Araneae > Lycosidae > Pardosa > Pardosa pseudoannulata. The sequence goes on along the minus strand of CM063505.1, from coordinate 184,773,769 downwards.
GTTTTTAAATTTTAAATATCTAATAGTAAATATTATAGGACAATATAAATATGTTTATTTCTAAGCTACAATAATGTGGGATATAATTTTTATACCCGATGGCTTCATTTGTGAATAAAAATATTTTAGAAAATATTATTCTTTACAACTTGGAGGCCCGAAACATAATTATTTTATATTTTTATTAATCAATTTGATTAAAATGCCAAAATATAGAGCAAGCATTTAATTTTTTACAATAAGTAAATCTATCATAAAACCATACAAGTTCAGTGACGTCTTAGGACTTAAAATCTACAAACACATCGTAAATGTGTGTTTGATAAAATTAAAAAGAAAAGTAAATGAGCCTGGAAACTGCATTTTATTATCCAAAATTTGTGTTTAGGTACATCTTTCTTAAATATTTTTTAAAAACTTTAAAATTTTACAATAGCATAAAAATTATATATGTGTATTCTTTTCTATTACAATTCTGACACTTTTAAAGAGCATTTTATGCAAAAAAAAAAAAAAAAATTAGCAATAAGTTTTTAAATTTTAAATATATAATAGTAAATATTATAGGATAGATATATTTATTTTTACACTACAATAATGTGAGTTATAATTTTTTATACCCGATGAATTCATTTCGAATAAAAATATTTTAGAGAATATTATTCTTTACAACTTGGAAGCCTGAAACATAATTATTTTATATTTTTATTAATCAATTTGATTAAAATGCCAAAATATAGAGCAAGCGTTTAATTTTTTACTATAAGTAAATCTATCATAAAACCATACAAGATCAGTGACTTGTGACTTAAATTCACGGGGATGCTGCAACTGAAAATCTACAAACATATCTCAAATGTGTGTTTGATAAAATTAAAAAGAAAAGTAAATGAGCCTGGAAACTACATTTTACTATCCATAATTTGTGTTTAGGTATATCTTTCTTAAATATTTTTTAAATACTTTAAAATTTTACAAGAGCATAAAAATTATATATGTGTATACTTTTCTATTACAATTTTGACACTTTTAAAGAGCATTTTATGTAAAAATATGTTTAGCAATAAGTTTTTAAATTTTAAATATCTAATAGTAAATATTATAGGACAATATAAAGATGTTTATTTCTAAGCTACAATAATGTGGGATATAATTTTTATACCCGATGGCTTCATTTGTGAATAAAAATATTTTAGAAAAAATTATTCTTTACAACTTGGAAGCCCGAAACATAATTATTTTATATTTTTATTAATCAATTTGATTAAAATGCCAAAATATAGAGCAAGCATTTAATTTTTTACAATAAGTAAGTCTATCATAAAACCATACAAGATCAGAGACGTCTCGGGACTTAAAATCTACAAACACATCGCAAATGTGTGTTTGATAAAATTAAAAAGAAAAGTAAATGAGCCTAGAAACTACATTTCCTTATCCAAAATTTGTGTTTTGGTACATCTTTCTTAAATATTTTTTAAAACCTTTAAAATGCCAAAATATAGAGCAAGCATTTAATTTTTTACAAAAAGTAAATCTATCATAAAACCATATAAGATCAGTGACTTGTGACTTAAATTCACGGAGATGCTGCAACTCAAAATCTACAAACACATCGCAAATGTGTGTCTGACAAAATTAAAAAGATAAGTAAATGAGCCTGGAAACTACATCCAAAATTTGTGTTTTAGTATATCTTTCTTAAATATTTTTTAAAAATTTTAAAAATTTTACAAGAACATAAAAATTATATATGTGTGTTCTTTTCTATTATGATTCTGACACTAGAGCATTTTATGTAAAAATATGTTTAGCAATAAGTTTTTAAATTTGAAATATCTAATAGTAAATATTATAGGACTATATAAATATGTTTATTTCTAAGCTACAATAATGTGGGATATAATTTTTATACCCGATGGCTTCATTTGTGAATAAAAATATTTTAGAAAATATTATTCTTTACAACTTGGAAGCCCGAAACATAATTATTTTACATTTTTTAATCAATTTGATTAAAATTCCTACAACCAGAGCATGTTTTTACTTTTTTACAATAAGTAAATCTATTAATCTCTTCTAATGTAAATATGATTTAATGACTACCTATAACAATTATTTTTAATTTTGTACAGCGTATATGTTTTAAATGATATTTTAAAGTGTATTAATCAAACATTCTAAAAATTTGGAAGTGATTTTTGACCGGAAAGCAGTATGTATAAACCCGTTCGATCTGGCAGATGAAAGAGAGCTTGGCAAAGATGGAATGCCCAGTTGAAGTTTTAAAACTAATTTCAACTTTAAATTTTGCATCAAATCTTGTTCAAATTTTTGCTACTATTAAGATGAGGCCGACAGAGCGTCTAGGCCAGAAGTGGAGTACTCATAAGAAAATACAAAATTGAAAAAAAAAAAAAAAAAAACTTATTCCTCCTGAATTTTGTTTATTTTGAATATAAATAAAGGTGTAAATAGGAAATAAAAAATGCTATTTAGGCCATTACGCCAATGGGACCACACTCGGTTGAAGATATGCCAAACATGGAGGTGTAAAAACGAAATGGTGCAAAATTTGGTGCAGAAGAAATCAAGCTCCACACTCCTTCTTCCTTGCTCTCTCTCCGAGGGGGCCTGCAGATCTCCGAAAAAAAAAAAAGTTCGTTGGGCAGCATTGCCTTGGCCGAAGAGAGCTACTCTGCAGTTAGCAACCCCTCTTGACCAATGGGGTCGAAGGAGGGTCACTCCGCTTTCGCCTCTAGGCAACACCTCCTAAAGGAAGTTCACATACCTAAACTTAACAAGATTACCGGTAATTAATAAATTTATCAATTTATAATACTACTATACTACATAATATACAGGAGAGATTTGTTACAGTAAAGTAGTACTAATAAGATCAGTAAATAAAGAAAAAATTAATTTTAAGTAAAATATAAAATTGTTGTTAAAATTTTGTAGCAGAATAAGGCAAATATTGGATTATTTTTCTTTTTCAAATAGTTGCATTATGTTTAATAATTGTTTTTAGGGAGATATCAATGTTATAAATAATTCTTTATGAATAAAGAAAGATTAATATAAAGCAACAATGTATCAGGGAAATCGAAATATTCGTATATTTTCAAATTATATTTAAAAACATTTTAAAAAAGATTTAATTAGAAAAACCCAAGTAATTGAATAACATTTTGAATTAATTTTGTTACTAAGCAAAGGAAATATATAAGAAATACTTATTCTGGAATTATTTGTAATATTGCAGTCACGTGGAATCGCCGATATCCATTTTTTTCTTAAATCTTCATTTTTTGGAAATCCGAAAGTTGACACTTTCTGTCCTTCTTTGGAGTAATTTCCTCTGCATTTAGGCACAATGCATTTTTTACCATTTTCGATTCTAAGATTCTAAAAATATCGTAGTATAAAATTTTTTTATATGAATTAAAGATTATTAGTTAATTTGAAAATCGCGATTTGAAAATAATAATAGACGACAGAAGTTAAATAATTGATATATTTTTTAATAAAATCTTTTTTTTTATCTTTAGGTGTATACATTTAAAGCGAAGGTAGTTTACGATGTGTTAAATAGATGAAGTTAAAAGGTTTTTTTCGATAACCATCAAATTTGAAACTAATTTTCTGTAGTATCCTATCAAGAATTGTGTTTTACACACTGTTTCAATAAGATATTTGAATTAGCTTTAATTCATAGATTTTTCTAAAATCTCTTTTTATTGGATAAATAAAATTTTGTAGAATTCGAATATTCGATTTTGAAAGTGATGTATACAATAAATTAGTTTTTATAATAATTGATACGTATATAAAAAATTATATAATTTTTTAGTTTTCTTAAATGTGTATCAGATTAGATGGTCTAATGGTTTTAAGTCTTTTGAGTCGTTTTTGAATACTGCTACACGTTTATTTTAAAGTATTAATGAAGCAATTTGTTACACATTTTAAAAATATATCATTAATGATAAGTGTTATAAAAATTTTCATATGAACTTATATAAAAAATTATTTTTTTTTTTGGATGATTATTTTTAAAACTAATGAGACGACCTACATGTTAAAGCCGAATCCGAAGACGTCATCCATACTGTGGATTTGAGTCACAACTTGAAATAAATTTTTAGAAGGAATTTGACACACACTTCAATAACTTAAATATCATCGATTAAATTAATTTATAAAAAAATCTTTTTTCTTGGAATTGCTTTATTCTATACTTTTGAAGCGAAGGTAGAGTGAATGAGTGGTTTAAGGGGATCACGTTAAGCACCTGTCTCATTATGACATGGGAAAACGTCAAAAATAATATTCTGTAGTATCGGTATCAAGCATTAGTGTTTACTCACTGTTTAACAATAAAAATATAATAAATTAGCTTGTGTAAACTAGTAACATATTGTTTTTTCCAAAATCTCTTTTCATTGGACAAATTAAAAGTTTTAGAAGGAATTCAAATTATTCGATTTGTATAATGATGTATACAATAAAAATAGTTTTTATAATAATTCATACTTATATAAAAAAAATTATATAAGTGTTTGTATAGTTTTCTGACTCTCGTGTGTCGGTAGCGTGGCCGAGTGGTCTAAGGCGCTGGTTTTAGGCACCAGTCTCATTGAGGCGTGGGTTCGAATCCCACCGCTGACACAAGTTCATTTTAAAGTAGGTTAATGAAGCGTTAACCTTTGATATATTTTAAATTATTATATATCATTCAATGATAAGTGTTGTATATAAGCATATCGTAGTGTAAAATTTTCTTTAGGTATGAATTTAAGGTTATTAAAATGAATTTGAAGATCGCGATTTGCAAAATAATAGATATACTGACAGAAGGTTTTAGAATATTTAATATATTTTTAAATAAAATCTTATTTCTTGGAAATGCTTTATTCTATACATTTCAAGCAAATGTAGATTGAACGAGTAGATTAAATAGATGAAGTTAAGTACCAGTTTTATTGTGGCATGATTAAGCGTCACAAGTTTGACACTAAATATTTTGTAGTATCGGTATCAAGCACTAGTGTTTACACACTGTTTAACAATAAAAATATCATAAATTAGCTTGTGTAAACTTGAACCATATTGATTTTTCCAAAATCTCTTTCCATTATACAAATTAAAAGTTTTAGAAGGAATTGAAATAATTCGATTTGTGTAATGATGTATACAATAAAATTAGTTTTTATAATATTTGATATGTATATAAAAATTATATAAGTGTTTGTATAGTTTTCTAACTATCGTGTATCGGTAGCGTGGCCGAGTGGTCTAAGGCACTGGTTTTAGGTACCAGTCTCATTGAGGCGTGGGTTCGAATCCCACTGCTGCCACTAGTTCATTTTAAAGTAGTTAAATGAAGTGCTACCTTTTATACACTTTTTAAATTATTATAGATCATTTAATGATAAGTGTTGTATATAAGCAAATCGTAGTTTAAAATTTTCTTTAGGTATGAATTTAAGGTTATTAAAATGAATTTGAGGACTGCGATTAGCAATATAATAGATGTACTGACAGAAGTTTTTAAATAATATTTGATATATATTTAAATAAAATCTTTTTACTTGGAATTGCTTTATTCTATACTTTTGAAGCGAAGCCAGATTGAACGAGATGGTTAAATGGATGACGTTAAGCACCAGTATTATTATGCATGGGTAAGCGTCACAAGACTGACACTAAATATTCTTTAGTATCGGTATCAAGCATTAGTGCTTACGCAGTGTTTAACAATAAAAATAATAAATTAGCTTGTGTAAACTTTAAAAATATTGATTTTTCCAAAATCTCTTTTCAATGGACAAATTAAAAATTTTAGTAGGAAATCAAATTATTCAATTTGTAAAAGGATGTATACAATAAAAATAGTTTTTATAATAATTAATAAGTACATAAAGAATTATATAACTGTTTGTATAGTTTTCTAACCCTCGCGTGTCGGTAGCGTGGCCGAGTGGTCTAAGGCGCTGGTTTTAGGCACCAGTCTCTTTGAGGCGTGGTTTCGAATCCCACCGCTGCCACAAGTTTATTTTAAAGTAGCTTAATGAAGCGTTACCTTTTATACACTTTTTAAATTATTATATATCATTTAATGATAAGTGTTGTATATAAACCAATCGTAGTGTAAAATTTTATTTGGATATGAATTTAAGGTTAATAAAAGGAATTTGAAGATCGCGATTTGCAAAATAATAGATATACTGACAGAAGTTTTTATAATATTTGATATATTTTTAAATAAAATGTTTTTTCTTGGAATTGCTTTATTCTGTACTTTTGAAGCGAAGGTAGATTGAACGAGTGGTTTAAAAGGATGACGTTAAGCACCAGTTTTATTATGGCATGGGTAAGCGTCACAAGACTGACACTAAATATTCTGTAGTACCGGTATCAAGCATTAGTGTTTACACACTGTTTAACAATAAAAATTTCATAAATTAGCTTGTGTAAACTTGAAAAATATTGATTTTTCCAAAATCTCTTTTCATTGGATAAATTAAAAGTTTTAGAATGAATTCAAATTATTCGATTTGTAAAAGGATGTATACAATAAAAATAGTTTTTATAATAATTAATAAGTACATAAAGAATTATATAACTGTTTGTAACTGTTTGTATAGTTTTCTAACCCTCGCGTGTCGGTAGCGTGGCCGAGTGGTCTAAGGCGCTGGTTTTAGGCACCAGTCTCATTGAGGCGTGGGTTCGAATCCCACCGCTGCCACAAGTTTATTTTAAAGTAGCTTAATGAAGCGTTAAATTTTATACACTTTTAAAATTATTTTATATCACTCAATGATAAGTGTTTTATATAAAGAAAACTTAGTGTGAAAGTTTCTTTGGATATGAATTTTAGGTTATTAGAATTAATTTGAAGATCAGGATTTGCAATACAATAGATATACCTACGGAAATTTTTTATAATATTTGATATATTTTTAAATAAAATGTTTTTTCTTGGAATTGCTTTATTCTGTACTTTTGAAGCGAAGGTAGATTGAACGAGTGGTTTAAAAGGATGACGTTAAGCACCAGATTTATTATGGCATGGGTAAGCGTCACAAGACTGACACTAAATATTCTGTAGTACCGGTATCAAGCATTAGTGTTTACACACTGTTTAACAATAAAAATATCATAAATTAGCTTGTGTAAACTTGAAAAATATTGATTTTTCCAAAATCTCTTTTCATTGGACAAAAGAAAAGTTTCAGAAGGAATTCAAATTATTCGATTTGTAAAATGATGTATACAATAAAAGTAGTTTTTATAATAATTGATAAGTATATAAAAAATTATATAAATTTTTGAATAGTTTTATAACACGGGAGTGTCGGTAGCGTGGCCGAGTGGTCTAAGGCGCTGGTTTTAGGCACCAGTCTCATTGAGGCGTGGGTTCGAATCCCACCGCTGCCACTAGTTCATTTTTAAGTAGTTTAATGAAGCGTTACCTTTTATACACTTTTTAAATTATTATATATCATTTAATGATAAGTGTTGTATATAAGCAAATCGTAGTGTAAAATTTTCTTTAGGTATGAATTTAAGGTTATAAAAATGAATTTGAGGATTGCGATTAGCGATATAATAGATTTACTGACAGAAGTTTTTATAATTTTTGCTATATTTTTAAATAAAAACTTTGTTCTTGGAAATGCTTTATTCTGTACTTTTGAAGCGAAGGTAGATTGAACGAGTGGTTTAAATGGATGACGTAAAGCACCAGTATTATTATGCATGGGTAAGCGTCACAAGACTGACACTAAATATTCTTTAGTATCGGTATCAAGCATTAGTGTTTACACACTGTTTAACAATAAAAATATCATAAATTAGCTTGTGTAAACTTGAAAAATATTGATTTTTCCAAAATCTCTTTTCATTGGATAAATTAAACGTTTTAGAAGGAATTCAAATTATTCGATTTGTAAAATGATGTATACAATAAAAGTAGTTTTTATAATAATTGATAAGTATATAAAAAATTATATAAATGTTTGAATAGTTTTATAAATCTCGTGTTTCGGTAGCGTGGCCGAGTGGTCTAAGGCGCTGGTTTTAGGCACCAGTCTCATTGAGGCGTGGGTTCGAATCCCACCGCTGCCACAAGTTCACTTTAAAGTAGCGTAATGAATCGTTAAATTTTATACACTTTTAAAAGTATTATATATCACTCAATGATAAGTGTTATATATACACAAAACTTAGTGTAAAAATTTCTCTGGATATGATTTTAAGGTTATTAGAAATAATTTGAAGATCACGATTTGCAATACAATAGATATACTGACAGAAGTTTTTATAATATTTGATATATATTTAAATAAAATCTTTTTACTTGGAATTGCTTTATTCTATACTTTTGAAGCGAAGGCAGATTGAACGAGATGGTTAAATGGATGACGTTAAGCACCAGTTTTATTATGGCATGGGTAAGCGTCACAAGACTGACACTAAATATTCTTTAGTATCGGTATCAAGCATTAGTGCTTACGCAGTGTTTAACAATAAAAATAATAAATTAGCTTGTGTAAACTTTAAAAATATTGATTTTTCCAAAATCTCTTTTCATTGGATAAATTAAAAGTTTTAGAAGGAATTCAAATTATTCGATTTTTAAAATGATGTATACAATAAAAATAGTTTTTATAATAATTGATACGTATATAAAAAAATTATATAAGTGTTTGTATAGTTTTCTAACTCTCGTGTGTCGGTAGCGTGGCCGAGTGGTCTAAGGCGCTGGTTTTAGGCACCAGTCTCATTGAGGCGTGGGTTCGAATCCCACCGCTGCCACAAGTTCACTTTAAAGTAGCTTAATGAAACGTTACCTTTTATACACTTTTTAAATTATTATATATCATTTAATGATAAGTGTTGTATATAAGCAAATCGTAGTGTAAAATTTTCTTTAGGTATGAATTTAAGGTTATTAAAATGAATTTGAGGATTGCGATTAGCAATATAATAGATTTACTGACAGAAGTTTTTATAATATTTGATATATTTTTAAATAAAATCTTTTTTCTTGGAAATGCTTTATTCTGTACTTTTCAAGCGAAGGTAGATTGAACGAGTGGTTTAAATGGATGACGTAAAGCACCAGTATTATTATGCATGGGTAAGCGTCACAAGACTGACACTAAATATTCTTTAGTATCGGTATCAAGCATTAGTTTTTAAACACATTTTAACAATAAAAATATCATAAATTAGCTTGTGTAAAATTGAAAAATATTGATTTTTCCAAAATCTCTTTTTATTGGACAAAATAAAAGTTTTAGAAGGAATTCAAATTATACGATTTGTAAAAGATGTATAAAATAAAAAATATTTTTTATAATAATTGATAAGTATATAAAAAATTATATAAATTTTTGAATAGTTTTATAACATGGGAGTGTCGGTAGCGTGGCCGAGTGGTCTAAGGCGCTGGTTTTAGGCACCAGTCTCATTGAGGCGTGGGTTCGAATCCAACCGCTGCCACACGTTTTTTTTAAAGTAGCTTAATGAAGTGTTAAATTTTATACACTTTTAAAAGCATTATATATCACTCAATGATAAGTTTTATATATACACAAAACTTAGTGTAAAAATTTCTCTGGATATGAATTTAAGGTTATTAGAAGGAATTTAAAGATCACTATTTGCAATACAATAGATATACTGACAGAAGTTTTTATAATATTTGATATATATTTAAATAAAATCTTTTTACTTGGAATTGCTTTATTCTATACTTTTGAAGCGAATTCAGATTGAACGAGTTTGTTAAATTGATGACGTTAAGCACCAGTTTTATTATTGCATGATTAAGCGTCACAAGATTGACACTAAATATTTTGTAGTATCGGTATCAAGAATTAGTGCTTTCACACTGTTTAACAATAAAAATATCATAAATTAACTTGTGTAAACTTGAAAAATATTGATTTTTCCACAATCTCTTTTCATTGGACAAATTAAAAGTTTTAGAAGGAATTAAAATTATTCGATTTGTATAATGATGTATACAATAAAAGTAGTTTTTATAATAATTGATAAGTATATAAAAAATTCTATAAATGTTTGAATTGTTTTATAACTCTCGTGTGTCGGTAGCGTGGCCGAGTGGTCTAAGGCGCTGGTTTTAGGCACCAGTCTCATTGAGGCGTGGGTTCGAATCCCACCGCTGCCACAAGTTTATTTTAAAGTAGCTTAATGAAGCGTTACCTTTTATACACTTTTTAAATTATTATATATCATTTAATGATAAGTGTTGTATATAAACAAATCGTAGTGTAAAATTTTATTTGGATATGAATTTAAGGTTAATAAAAGGAATTTGAAGATCGCGATTTGCAAAATAATAGATATACTGACAGAAGTTTTTATAATATTTGATATATTTTTAAATAAAATCTTTTTTCTTGGAAATGCTTTATTCTGTACTTTTCAAGCGAAGGTAGATTGAACGAGTGGTTTAAAAGGATGACGTTAAGCACCAGATTTATTATGGCATGGGTAAGCGTCACAAGACTGACACTAAATATTCTGTAGTATCGATAACAAGCATTTTTAAACACTGTTTAACAATAAAAATATCATAAATTAGCTTGTGTAAACTTGAAAAATATTGATTTTTCCAAAATCTCTTTTCATTGGACAAAAGAAAAGTTTCAGAAGGAATTCAAATTATTCGATTTGTAAAATGATGTATACAATAAAAGTAGTTTTTATAATAATTGATAAGTATATAAAAAATTATATAAATTTTTGAATAGTTTTATAACACGGGAGTGTCGGTAGCGTGGCCGAGTGGTCTAAGGCGCTGGTTTTAGGCACCAGTCTCATTGAGGCGTGGGTTCGAATCCCACCGCTGCCACAAGTTTATTTTAAAGTAGCTTAATGAAGCGTTAAATTTTATACACTTTTAAATTATTTTATATCACTCAATGATAAGTGTTTTATATAAACAAAACTTAGTGTAAAAGTTTCTCTGGATATGAATTTAAGGTTATTAGAATTAATTTGAAGATCACGATTTGCAATACAATAGATATACTGACAGAAGTTTTTATAATATTTGATATATATTTAAATAAAATCTTTTTACTTGGAATTGCTTTATTCTATACTTTTGAAGCGAAGGCAGATTGAACGAGGGGGTTAAATGGATGACGTTAAGCACCAGTTTTATTATGGCATGGGTAAGCGTCACAAGACTGACACTAAATATTCTGTAGTATCGGTATCAAGCATTAATGTTTACACTCTGTTTAACAATAAAAATAATAAATTAGCTTGTGTAAACTAGTAACATATTGTTTTTTCCAAAATCTCTTTTCATTGGACAAATTAAAAGTTTTAGAAGGAATTCAAATTATTTGATTTGTGTAATGATGTATACAATAAAATTAGTTTTTATAATAAATGATATGTATATAAAAAAATTATATAAGTGTTTGTATAGTTTTCTAACTATCGTGTATCGGTAGCGTGGCCGAGTGGTCTAAGGCGCTGGTTTTAGGCACCAGTCTCATTGAGGCGTGGGTTCGAATCCCACCGCTGCCATTAGTTAATTTTTAAGTAGTTTAATGAAGCGTTACCTTTTATACACTTTTTAAATTATTATATATCATTTAATGATAAGTGTTGTATATAAGCAAATCGTAGTGTAAAATTTTCTTTAGGTATGAATTTAAGGTTATTAAAATGAATTTGAGGATTGCGATTAGCAAAATAATAGATATACTGACAAAACTTTTTATAATAATTGATATATTTTTAAATAAAATCTTTTTTCTTGGAAATGCTTTATTCTGTACTTTTCAAGCGAAGGTAGATTGAACGAGTGGTTTAAAAGGATGACGTTAAGCACCAGTATTATTATGCATGGGTAAGCGTCACAAGACTTACACTAAATATTCTGTAGTATCGATAACAAGCATTAGTTTTTAAACACATTTTAACAATAAAATAATCATAAATTAGCTTGTGTAAACATGAAAAATATTGATTTTTCCAAAATCTCTTTTCATTGGAAAAAATAAAGTTTTAGAAGGAATTCAAATTATTCGATTTGTAAAATGATGTATACAATAAAAGTAGTTTTATAATAATTGATAAGTATATAAAAAATTATATAAATTTTTGAATAGTTTTATAACATGGGAGTGTCGGTAGCGTGGCCGAGTGGTCTAAGGCGCTGGTTTTAGGCACCAGTCTCATTGAGGCGTGGGTTCGAATCCCACCGCTGCCACAAGTTCACTTTAAAGTAGCGTAATGAATCGTTAAATTTTATACACTTTTAAAGTATTATATATCACTCAATGATAAGTGTGATATACACACAAAACTTAGTGTAAAAATTTCTCTGGATATGATTTTAAGGTTATTAGAAATAATTTGAAGATCACGATTTGCAATACAATAGATATACTAACAGAAGTTTTTATAATATTTGATATATATTTAAATAAAATCTTTTAACTTGGAAATGCTTTATTCTGTACTTTTGAAGCGAAGGTAGATTGAACGAGTGGTTTAAATGGATGACGTAAAGCACCAGTATTATTATGCATGGGTAAGCGTCACAAGACTGACACTAAATATTCTTTAGTATCGGTATGAAGCATTAGTGCTTACGCAGTGTTTAACAATAAAAATAATAAATTAGCTTGTGTAAACTTTAAAAATATTGATTTTTCCAAAATCTCTTTTTATTGGACAAAATAAAAGTTTTAGAAGGAATTCAAATTATACGATTTGTAAAAGATGTATAAAATAAAAAATATTTTTTATAATAATTGATAAGTATATAAAAAATTATATAAATGTTTGAATAGTTTTATAAATCTCGTGCGTCGGTAGCGTGGCCGAGTGGTCTAAGGCGCTGGTTTTAGGCACCAGTCTCATTGAGGCGTGGGTTCGAATCCCACCGCTGCCACAAGTTCACTTTAAAGTAGCGTAATGAATCGTTAAATTTTATACACTTTTAAAGTATTATATATCACTCAATGATAAGTGTGATATACACACAAAACTTAGTGTAAAAATTTCTCTGGATATGATTTTAAGGTTATTAGAAATAATTTGAAGATCACGATTTGCAATACAATAGATATACATACAGAAGTTTTTATAATATTTGATATATATTTAAATAAAATCTTTTTACTTGGAATTTCTTTATTCTATACTTTTGAAACGAAGGCAGATTGAACGAGGGGGTTAAATGGATGACGTTAAGCACCAGTTTTATTATGGCATGGGTAAGCGTCACAAGACTGACACTAAATATTCTGTAGTAGCGGTATCAAGCATTACTGTTTACACACTGTTTAACAATAAATTTATCATAAATTAGCTTGTATAAACTTGAAAAATATTGATTTTTCCAAAATCTCTTTCCATTATACAAATTAAAAGTTTTAGAAGGAATTCAAATTATTCGATTTGTGTAATGATGTATACAATAAAATTAGTTTTTATAATAATTGATATGTATATAAAAAATTATATAAGTGTTTGTATAGTTTTCTAACTTCCGTTTGTCGGTAGCGTGGCCGAGTGGTCTAAGGCGCTGGTTTTAGGCACCAGTCTCATTGAGGCGTGGGTTCGAATCCCACCGCTACCACTAGTTCATTTTTAAGTAGTTTAATGAAGCGTTACCTTTTATACACTTTTTAAATTATTATATATCATTCAATGATAAGTGTTGTATATAAGCAAAACTTAGTGTAAAAATTTCTCTGGATATGAATTTAAGGTTATTAAAATGAATTTGAGGATTGCGATTAGCAATATAATAGATTTACTGACAGAAGTTTTTATAATATTTGATATATATTTAAATAAAATCTTTTTACTTGGAATTGCTTTATTCTATACTTTTGAAGCGAAGCCAGATTGAACGAGATGGTTAAATGGATGACGTTAAGCACCAGTTTTATTATGGCATGGGTAAGCGTCACAAGACTGACACTAATAATTTATCAAGCATTAGTGTTCAACATTAGTTATGTTTAACAATAAAAATATCATAAATTAGCTTGTGTAAACTTATAAAATATTGATTTTTCCAAAAATCTCTTTTCATTGAAAAATAAAGTTTTAGAAAAAATTTTTAATTTTATAATTTATGTATAAATAAAAATAAATAAATAAAAAAAAAAATTATAAATATTTTATAGCCTTTCTATGTATTTTTTTTATATTTAAATGAAATTATTTTAAAGTATTATTTTTTAAAAATTTTAAAAAATTTTTTTTTTAAAATTAGTGTAAAAGTTTCTTTTCTTTTTTTTTAATTTAGAAAATAGGAATTTGAAGATCGATTTTTATAAATTAATATATACTTTTTTTTTATTATATTTGATATATATTTTAAAAAATCTTTTTTTTCTTTTATATTTTGCGAAGACATTGAACGAGTTAAAAATGACTTTAACAGCACACAAATTTATAGGGTAATCGTCAAAAAAACTAAATATTGATAAACCAAAAAAAGATAAAAAAAACAAAAAAATTTTTTTATTGATTTCATTGGATAAATTTAAATAAATTAATTGTAAGAATATGTATTAATATGTTATAATAATTGATAAGTATATAAAAATTATATAAATGTTTGTTTATTTTAAAGTTAGGCTTAATCCCAGCGTTACCTTTTATACACTTTTTAAGTTATTATATATCTTTAATGATAAGTGTTATATATTAACAAATCGTAGTGTAAAAGTTTTTCTTGTTTATGAATTTAAGGTTAATAATAGGAATTTAAAGATCGCGATTTGCAAATTAATAGATATACCTACGGAAGTTTTTATAATATTTGATATATTTTTAAATAAAATCTTTTTTCTTGGAAATGCTGTATTCTGTACTTTTCAAGCGAAGGTAGATTGAACGAGTGGTTTAAAAGGGTGACGTTAAGCACCAGTATTATTATGCATGGGTAAGCGTCACAAGACTTACACTAAATATTCTTTAGTATCGGTATCAAGCATTAGTTTTTAAACACATTTTAACAATAAAATAATCATAAATTAGCTTGTGTAAACATGAAAAATATTGATTTTTCCAAAATCTCTTTTCATTGGAAAAAATAAAGTTTTAGAAGGAATTCAAATTATTCGATTTGTAAAATGATGTATACAATAAAAGTAGTTTTATAATAATTGATAAGTATATAAAAAATTATATAAATTTTTGAATAGTTTTATAACACGGGAGTGTCGGTAGCGTGGCCGAGTGGTCTAAGGCGCTGGTTTTAGGCACCAGTCTCATTGAGGCGTGGGTTCGAATCCCACCGCTGCCACAAGTTCATTTTAAAGTAGCTTAATGAAGCGTAAACTTTGATTCACTTTTTAAAGTATTATATATCACTCAATGATAAGTGTTATATATACACAAAACTTAGTGTAAAAATTTCTCTGGATATGATTTTAAGGTTATTAGGAGGAATTTGAAGATCACGATTTGCAATACAATAGATATACTGACAGAAGTTTTTATAATATTTGATATATATTTAAATAAAATCTTTTTACTTGGAATTGCTTTATTCTATACTTTTGAAGCGAAGACAGATTGAACGAGATGGTTAAATGGATGACGTTAAGCACCAGTTTTATTATGGCATGGGTAAGCGTCACAAGACTGACACTAAATATTCTGTAGTAGCGGTATCAAGCATTACTGTTTACACACTGTTTAACAATAAATTAGCTGGTGTAAACTTGAAAAATATTGATTTTTCCAAAATCTCTTTCCATTGGACAAATTAAAAGTTTTAGAAGGAATTCAAATTATTCGATTTGTGTAATGATGTATACAATAAAATTAGTTTTTATAATAATTGATATGTATATAAAAAATTATATAAGTGTTTGTATAGTTTTCTAACTTCCGTTTGTCGGTAGCGTGGCCGAGTGGTCTAAGGCGCTGGTTTTAGGCACCAGTCTCATTGAGGCGTGGGTTCGAATCCCACCGCTACCACTAGTTCATTTTTAGTAGTTTAATGAAGCGTTACCTTTTATACACTTTTTAAATTATTATATATCATTTAATGATAAGTGTTAATTATAAACAAAACTTAATGTAAAATTTTCTTTGGATATGAATAGATGGTTATTAGAAGGAATTTGAAGATCGCGATTTGCAAAATAATAGATATACTGACAGAAGTTTTTATAGTAATTGATATATTTTTAAATAAAACCTTTTTTCTTGGAATAGCTTTATTCTATAATTTTCAAGCGAATGTAGATTGACTTCGAATTACTGTATTTGTAATGTGATACTTACAATAAAATTAATTTTTATAATAAGTGATATGTATATAAAAAAAATTATGTTTAAAAATGTTTGTATAGTTTTCTAGCTCTCGTGTGTCGGTAGCGTGGGCGATTGATCTAAGGCGCTGGGTTTAGGCGATTGAGGTGTTTGTTCGAATCTTACTGTTCCTTTAATTCATTTTATATTAGCCTAATGGGTCATTCTTTTCATACACTCTTTATAACAGTGAAGCGGTGGAACGCGGCTGATATGTTTAGGTTCTTGTATTAAGTGCCAGTGTCATTTAAGTTTGGATTTGAGTCACACTGTTGGATTTAAATATTTTGGAAGTAACGGAATGAAACATTGGCTTTGACACACTGTTCAATAATTTAAATGTTATGCGTTATCTTTTCTAAAACTGAACATATTGACTTTTCCAAATTATTTTATAGTTAGTGTGTTTTAGAATATTCGAAGGAATTCAAATTACGCGACTTTGAATATGATGTAAACACTAACAGTTGATTTTATAATAATTGATGCTTTTAAAATATGATATTTTTAAAGAATTGTATTATTCTATATTAATAACGTGTCGGTAGTTTGGGCGAGTGATCTGTTGCACTGGCTTCAGACACCAATGTCTTTGAGGCATTAGTTCGAATTCTATCGCTGCTGCTAACTCTTTTTAAAGTTACATAATCTAGCTTTGCATTTGGCAAATTTTTCAAAAAATTACATTTAATTTAATTTGTGTTTTATTGAAACATAAAAGTCTTTCACAATTCTTTCTTTATGTATAAATTGGAAAATATTTAAAGGAATGTGAAGGCAATATATTACATTTACTAATAGAATTATTTATAATAATTGATCCATTTATAAAAAAGATATTTCTCTTGGATTCTTTTTATTCTAATTTTTTCAGTAATTAATGGAAGGAAAGAAATGAAACTATAATTTGCACAATACCCTGTAAGTAGATACAATTTGTTGTTAATATCTGTGATAAAACTTTCATTGCAACAAAAATAATTTATGATTAAATTTGATATTATCAAATATGTACTTATTGTATTATTTAAGCTAAATAGAAAAGAAAACTATTTACTTAATATTTAAGTTTAGTAATAAAACAGATGAAAATAATGCATACGAAATGTAAATATTTTAATATAAGAAATGTTTAAATTAGATGGTTAAAGGAATGACGTTATAATGCTAGAGAAAATGTGATTTTTATCTATTTATTATATGATAAAGTCCCTTACTCTGGATGTTGTGGTTCGTTTCGAACGTTTGTTGCGACATTACTTTGACGTCAGCTTGTGGCCATTTCTCTCGCAAACGATGAAGCTTACGACAAAATGACGTCACAACGTACGTTCGAACCGACTTTCAATGTGCAGAGCAAGCCGCAAATTGATAAATTTAATCTGCTGTTATCCAGGGAAAATAGGGCTTGAAATAGTAGAATTAAATGCTAGAAAAGGGGGAAGTGGTGGATTTTGAACGTTGCTAACCATAACTCATCAAGAATCCAATAAGGCGATTTCACGCAGTAGGGCACATCTCAAATTCTAGCTTTAGTTTTAAACGGAAGGGCAGTTTATTGTTTGTCTATTGGCTGTTGTAAATATGAAAATGAATGGTAAGGGCATTATAGTAGTTCGGGACGTTGCGACAAATTGCTCTATATGGATTCCACTAGCTATTCCGGGTGTAACCGCTTCTTAAATTCGAGGACAGAGGGACGTATAACTTAGGCTATTATTTTATAGGGGATACTAACAGAAGAGTTTATAATTATTTATCCATTTATAAAAAAATCCTTTTTTTAAAAGTTTGCTTTACTGTATATAATTTAAGTTATGGAAGCGTAGCCGAGTGGTCTAATGCGCTGGTTTTACGCACCAGTCTCCTTGAGGCGTGGGTTCGAATCTTACCGCTGCCACTAACGCTTTTTAAAATATCATAATGATGATTTAGTGTTGTCACACTGTTCAATAATTTAAATATCATTCAATAATTTGGGTAAAATTGAAACACACTGATTTTTCCAAATTCTTTTTTAATGAATCAGTTTCAGGATATTCGAAGAAATTCGAAGGACGTGATTTGTAATTATACTAGCAAGAGTATTTATAATAATTGATTCAAGGACATATTTCTTGAATTTGATTTATTTTACAGTAATGAAGTGTTGGTAGCGTGACTGAGCGGTCGAAGATGTTGATTTTAGGCTCCAGTGTCATTGAGGCGTGGGTTCGAGTGTCCCCGTTGCCACTAATTCTTTGAAAGTATCGTAATTAAACATTAATGTAAACGCACTGTTCAAAAATTTACTTATTTAATATCATTTGTTTTATTTAAACATAATTTCTTTTTTAATGAATCAATTTCAGAATATTAGAAGAAATTCGAAGAATGCGATTTACAATATTATACATACCCTAACAAGGGTGCTTATAATAATTGAATCATTCTTCAATAATAAAATTTTACGTGGATTTCAATTATTGAACAACAGTGATGTGGCTGTATTGGTTCCGCTTAGTTTAAGATGATGGTTTTAGACACTGGTCTCTTTGAGGCATGGCTTCGAATCCTACGCTACCATTGCCTGTTTTGTAAATACAGTAGAACCTCGATTATCCGAGCTAATTGGGACAGCTAGTACCTCGGATATCCGAAATCTCGGTTAATAGAAACCATGTATAAAAATATTCTATGCTTGCGAATTTAACTAACTTTTAAAGTAAAAAACAACAGAACGTTCTTTAAATAAAAATAAACATATATGAACTTATGTTTCACAGTTAAAAATATTTAAAAAAGTTGTAATATTTCTTGGAAGTTGAGTGCTTTTGTGGGCAAGAAGTACCCGTAACACGGACAACGAACTAAAATGTGAATAATTTTTTCCAAGCTCATTTTGGAAAGGAGAAAAAAATTAGACTTCCTTATTGTCTCGGTTAACAGAAACCTCGGTTAATCGAAGCTCGGTTAATTGAGGTTCTACACTATCAAAATTAATATTACTGTTAACCTACTGTTCGAAAATATAAATATCATTAAATAACATATGTATATTTAAACATCTTTCTTGTTTAAATAATTCATTTCAGAATATTCATAGGAATTCGAAGGACACGATTTGCAGTATTATACATACACTAACAGGACTGTTTATAATAGTTGATCAATTTAAAAATAAGGACATTTTTCTTTGATTTGCATTATTCTATAATACTGATATGCGGGTAGCGTGGTTGAGCGCTCTAAGGTGCTGGTTTTGGGCACCAGTTTCATTTATGCGTGGTTTCGAATCCCACTGTTGACACGAACTGTTTTGAAAGTATCGTAAATTAAGCATTACTGTTGACACTTTGTTCAAAAGTTTCATATCATTGAATAAAATGTTTTGTATTTTCTGCCCTCGGGTATTTTGATGTAATATAGATGTTTGCATTAAAGTGTAAAATTTAGGAAATTAGATCGAAATAACCGAAGTTATAAAAATAAGTCTTAACCCGAAAGATACCTGTAAAACGTATTTCACTGCGTTGACACCTTATTCGAGAGAAAGACGCTATACACTTTCTTTAAACAAAAGTTAAGTTTGATTTATTTTGTATTCGAGTTCGGCCATTTGGTTTGTGTCATTTACGTTCTCCTAAATGAAGGTCAATCTTTGAAAAGTATAAGTAGTTTTTAGAATATTTTACATACTTTTCAGCTATAAAAAGATTTTCCAAATTATAAAACATCTCATTTTCTTTAAACCTGTATTACATTTTTTGCTGGAGCGCATGACATTTGAATTCGGGGTAAAACTGATAAGTATCATCTGATTCAAATTGTTATATTTCTATTAAAGTTATTTTCAGAACTTTTTATACCATTTATATATAGTTATTACTTACTCTAATTTATAATATATAGGGAGATAAAATTGATTCATAAGAAAAAATTAAATTTAGTGCTTTTATACATGCCACAACAAATAAAATTAAAGCACTTGCTTTTATTAAAAAATGTGGTTAAAACTAATTAATAAAAAGTGACTTCTAAATGAAATTTGTAATATATACAGCAAGTTACAAGTAAATAAAAAATATTAGGTTGAATTGGAAAACCTAAAAAAATATTTGAATTATGTTAACATTTTTCAATTGTAAAAATGATGTATAAATAATTGATATTTTTGGTTTAAAATAGAGAGTATAGACAGGTGAGTAGGTAGTTAAAATTTTAGAAGTGTAGTACATCTAGGTTTGAAGTAACAGTGTGTGTAAATTCTAAATATGTGACTTTTAGAAAATCCAAATTTAAAATGTCAGTATTAATCGGAATGCCATTCAAACATCCATATAAATTGCAGTATAACTCAGAAACTAGTACGAATTTTTAATGGGAATTTTGATTAATATGCTACAATATTTAGATACTTAGAATATGTTAAAAATTAGAAATTGAATGTTTGAAGTTTTTAAGTTCCTTTGACCCTTTAAAAATATAAAGTAGTGAATAGAACTTATATATTAAAGGATATTTGATGCTTTATCCATAAACGTAGCTAATAAAAAAGTATAGACAGTCAAAGTAAACGGAGCATATATTTTGCAATTTCAGATTTTTTTTTTAAATATAAAATGTTACATTTTTATTTAAATAACAAATAAAACTTTTAACTCCTATTTTGACCTAATTTTAACTGTGCACAAAACTTAAACAACGTGTCACTTATGACGATGAAAACGGAAAAAAAATAAGGTCTAAGTAAAACTCGTACATCACACGATATTCTCAATTTTAGAAAACTTAAAAGCAGGATATTTTAAGTTTAATACTTTTTTTGGTATCACCTATGTAATATAATTCATTTTTAATACTTTTTGGGCTTTTCATTTATAAAATCTCAAATTGATCAGAAAAAGCATGGTGAACAACTTTTACTTTGATTGACTGTTGATACTAGCTTCTAAGCATCTAACCTGTAGTTTTAAATGAGAATATATATATATATACGTATATATATATATATATATATATATATATATATATATATATATATATATATATGTATATATATATATACATACATATATATATATATATATATATATATATATATATATATATATATATACATATATATATATATATATATATATATATATATATATATATATATAACATATATATATACATATATATATATATATATATACATATATATATATATACATATATATATATATATACATATATATATATACATACATATATATATATATATATATATATATATATATATATATATATATATATATATATATATATAAATATATATATATATATATATATATATATATATATATATATATATATATATACATATATATATACATATATATATACATATACATACATATATATATACATATACATATATATATATACATACATATATATATATATATATACATATATATATATATATATATATATATATATATATATATATATATATATATATATATATATATATATATATATATATATATATATATATATATATATATATATATATATTACTTAAAGATGATTTCGAACGGCTATGGCCAACCATTCCAGCAATGGGATTCGAATCCACGAACTTCTGTTCTGAAGAGCAGCTCCTTACCCTTTCGAACATCATTAGGTCTATATATGGGGGTTCTACTTCTGAACGGTTTGCACTGAAAGATTTCTTTAAGAAATCCAAACACCTTTAAAACGGAATTTTTTAATGAAAATATTGAGTGTTTGATTTTTACTAAACAATAAAGTCCAATGTCTCTAAATAGGTTTGAATTTTGTTCATGACTTTCATGACTAGGAGAAACATGATTATATGGGCCTAGCCCTACATTCATGAGTTTCTTTCAGTGAGCATGAATAGCAGCGTCAGAAAATAACACTACTAAACTGAAATAAAAGATACATAACAATGAATTCGTCAGTTCAGTACACAAAAAATAAACTAAACAAGAGAGAGTTTATTGAAAAAAATTACGATATTTTTTCGGAGATATCCATTTACGTCTGAGATTCATTTAAGAATGAGTAGTTTTGTATTACTTTGGGATCCTGCCCGTTCAATCAGAATAAAAAATACCGATCAATGGGAATTTATGAGTCGAACATGGGAAGAGGGTGTAAACATTGAATAAAATGGTTATTTTTATCACAATTTTTAAAAATTATTTCTTACATGTTTTATGATTTTATATATATTTTAAATTTTCTAAGTTGCATGAAACACAGTTGAATTCTATTTGAATCTGTAAGTATCGCGTCCGTCTCTGTCGGGGGTCATGAAGAGCGTTGGTTAAAGCGAACTTTTGTTCATTTTAAGGCACCGAACATTTCAAAACGCCGAACAATTGAAAAACTGCAGTATTGTACCAGTTATGGTCCTTTTGACACACGGACGATTAGAAGCGTCAAGTGTGCCGTTTTTGTCAACGCACCAGCAGAGAAAAGAAATTGTGTTTTGTGTGACCGTGTCAGCTGGGCGCCAAAGGGCGTTTCGGCTACCTCAAGGACAAAAGTCAAAGAGGGGGGGGGGCGGTCGATCTTCCGTAATACCGAGGTTTCCTGTTTGGAAAAGAAGAAACGGGAGGGGACTCCCGGTTGAACTTTGAGATGAGCAGGTTGTCTAGAGTAATCTCCTCTCTAGACGACTTTACTTATACATTTTAATACTTCTTAAATGCTTTTTGTTAAATAAATGAACAGTTGTTAAGTTTGAAATCTTTTACGGCTGATTATTTCGCCTCCATACCTGCTCCTTATACGAGACCCATGCGAAATCATATCCAGATGATTAGGGTATGACTTACAATTGGAAGTAGAAACATCGCTCGGCGAGTATACAGAATCTTACTTAGAAGTTTAGTTATAAAACATTTAAAAATCAGTTGGTAGCTAGTTTTTGAAACCAAAATTACCATTCCGTTACCGGAAGTGAACTTAAGTGTTTGTTTGCATTGAAATTTTATTTAATATGAGTATCAAAATCTGTTACTATAAATAAAATGGAAAATAACACACAGATATTTAAAATGTATCGAAGTAATTGAGATAAAAGGAAAATTAACTGATGCAAATTTAGAGGCTCCAAAACTAATACGGAATTGGTATATGTACTAATGTAGGGGATTAAGAAAGCATGGAACAAAACGTAACAGATTCATTGCCTTATGCATCCAGTTCCCAAAGACAAATGTATGGGCAATACTTTATGAGCAAAGAGAGCTGGTATTATTATCAGAGAGCTGAAGGAAAAACGTGTATGAACACCAAATATTCCGCATTACCAAATAACGTTCTGAATATTTTAAAACCAATGTATTTAAAACTTTGTCCTACACAGTTATTTATAAATATTTCTGTGGGAAAACCTAAAATGAAAGAGAATGTTTCAACGAAGAATTATGGCAGAGAATGACATGAGATGTGTTTTTTAGTTTGGCAATAAACAGTGAAGGGGCGTATGACGATGTTATACAATGCAATGAAAATTACGAAGGCTGCTTAAAAATATTAAGTAAGCTGAATATTGAAAATCCAAAATATTTTACTATGAATCGTTATGAGATAGTACTACAATTAATGATTCAAAGTATCATGGAATCTCTGTTGCACATAAACGTAGAACAGTTTTAAAGACTTTCAGGTAAAAAGATTACTGTTTTAGATAAAAACAGAGGAGGAATTATATAAATCAAGATATTTTTATTTATTATTATTTATTTTAAGGAATGATTTTGGCTTTATTTAGACTTTTATGGAATCAGCATCATTACGTTCTGGACAAACTTTATACATTAAAGACTTTAATTCAAGTCATAACGAGATGTTAGCCGACCGAATTGTGGCATTCTGTTATTTTATATTAAACATTTACAACATTATTGAAACCTCATAGGCATCTCCTACATAAATAAAAAATTAAATTCATCATTAATTTTTTATTAATTTTATTTTTTATTATTTAAGAAATAAAATATAATAATAAATTCCTTTCTTTTTTTCTATCCCCCTCTCTTTCTCTTGTTCCGTGTTTCCTTTTTCTTGGCCTCTTAGTCGCTGCCACTTGTCTTGTGTGTACCTTGGCTCGGTGCGTGTATCCTTCGATTCTAGTCCTCATGGTAATATAAGGCGTTGGTTTCCTGTTCGCTCAGCTTACTAAATTTTTACAAGCCACTGAGTGCTCTCGCATTAAGAATGTTACACGTTCGAAGTAACGAAACAGCTGTCTCCATACTTTCTCTCTTTTTTTGTGTTTTACTTACGTTGGAATTGTATTTTATCCTACATTACGGCATGAAGGTTTTACCTTATCGTATAATTTGATTTATGTTTTAAGCATATTCCAAAACATGCCAAATACGGAATTCGATTCTAAGGTCTCTGATTTTGAAAGGCCTACCTAATTTCAAGTTTTATAAAAGAACTTTGTTAGTGAATTTTGACTCTATATTACCAATTTATATTAGAATGTAAAATACTTTCTACAAGTAAGTATACAATTTATCGTCTCAATACACTGATTATTTTGATTAATTTGCAGGCATTCAAGTTTCTTCCGACGTTCCTAAATTCCTGAATAAGATCATGCCGATTTTCACAATATAGACTATTATTTTACTAACTATAACAAAAACAATTTTATAAACTCTGAAAGGTTTTCTCTACATAATTTAGAGTAAAATTTGAAACAGACAGTTTATTCCATTTTTTCTTGATTTTCTTTAAGTGAGCTAAAAGGGTATATAAGCGATGCCACGGGGCAAAATTCCCTTTTCTTGATGATTCTGAGAAGGTCGACCTCTTTTTTGTGGGCGGACCTTTTTGTGTAATTTATAAGAGATGCATCTCTAAGGCGTGTTTCCTGGCGGAATAAATGGTGCCGGTTTTAAGCGGCTTTCCGTTGCTAAATAAATATCTTTTATCTTATCCGGGAGCAGAAAATCTGGAGTGTCAGGAAATCCATCACCACTTGTTACGATGAATAAGGATTTAGTCGAGCTTTTATACTGAAAGAAAAGCGAATAGCTTGGAAAGTGCTCTATTCAGATAACTGCCTACGGCGATGTACAGTGTTATTGTGTATGTAATATCTGATATTACACACTCCATCTTCCTTTTTCTTAAACTTCTACGTGGTTGGATTCTTAAGTTCTGGAATAGTTTATAACTTGAAAAATATCAGCCTTCGAAATAAGATCCCTTGCATAACACACTTTTACCACTTATAAAAATTGTTGAAACCCTTTTAATTCCAAGCATTATTGCTGATGGAACAGAAATTAACCTTTAATGCAACCTGCGGTGATGGTTTAACTTTCTTTACGGATCCAAATAGACAACCCTGAAAGCGTCGTGCCAATTTAGGAAATACGATGAAAGGAAAGATCAGGGTTATAGGAGGGATGTGGCATAACATTTTTAAAGTTTTGGCAAGAATGTTGGAGGGGTCGGTGAGCAGCAGATTTACCATGCAAAAGTACTAATAAAAGTACTAATAAATAGTAAAGGCTGCTTAGTTTTCGACTCTCCTTTCAGATGGATTCGCGCAAGCGACGCAGGATGCCTACAAAGTGTTCCTTGTTCACAAGATAAATTACGGATATACATCGCCCTTGATATCGGAAACATCTCTAGCAAGACCTTCTCTACAGAGCAGTTTTGTTGGAATTTTTTCTTGCGTAGAGATTGGGGTCGATGCTCTCTTGGATTATGGCTCACTGGAAACACCATTTCTTGTCTATAGTAACGCTTTTGCCAAGTAGGGAAACATCTTTGTCAACAAGCGAATTAAGTCTTCCTACATTTCCAGTCATATTGATTTTTAGTCCTCGTTTAACCCTTTGACAGTTTCATTTTTTTCCAGAATTCGGTCAAAAAATATCATTTTTTTATTGCATTTTTTTGTTCCTTTTACATTTTTAAGTAAAGATATGTTATTAAAATTAACATTTCTAATATTTTTAAGCATTTATTACAATTTTTTTCTTTCTATGAAAGCATCATACAACTGAAGTTTATCTTTAGTCTCATCGATATCCAAGTTAATTTTTGGAATTCCAGTAAAAGCAAATTTAGGAGGCGGATCCGAAGGATTATCACAATTAATTTCAAAAAATTGTCTTCCTTGACTGATTTCATCTGCACTACTATCCGAGTCACTACTATCCAGGTCATTTAGTAAACTTTCACTACTATCATTTACAGATAATTCAGTTTCTGATTCAGAGTCACAGTTCGAATCACAAGAGATTAGCTCGATACGCTCTGAATTATCCATTATTTAAAAGTAAAAATATATTATTCAACTCTTACATCAATAAAATTATCAGTCGGTTAGTAAAATATAACCAGAAAGCTATACACTGAAAGATAACAATTCGTCTTCTGATACAAAACATGCGAAAAAACCCGCGGTTATGAGCCAATCAGAATAGAAAATACAATAACTGCAAACTATAATTTACTGGACATCTATACGAATAATTTGTTAATAAAATTGAAAAAAAAATAAGGCCGAAACAGTGCAAGCGAGATAGAAATCTGATTGCCCGTACGCCGTACGGGCAAATCAGTAAAGGCCCAAAAGCTGTGCCCGTACGGCGCACGGGCAAAACAGGGAAGGGGTTAGTATACCAAAAACGATGGGTCATCAAATAAACCAATACTCCGGTCTACAACAAGCAAAGCTGCTGTTGTAGGGTTGCTTGTTGTAGACACCGACCAGATAAAATGAATCAAACCACTCTTATAAAAAAGGGAAAAGACGTAATAAAACAGAAACATTACCGTACTCATTATATTACAAATAATTTTTCAGTTATATCTTCAGTCCTAGAATTTTTGAACTCACTTATGTATCACTATCAATGTATAATATTCTATCTGTGTTTTTCGATGTTGAACAGTTCAAAACACTCCTATGTATGCATTTATTGCCCCTTCAGAATTCAATATGATTTTCTTTCTTTGTTTATAAGGGTCTTTGGAGATTCTGCATAAATATTTGGATAGATTTTGGTCAAAGAAACATTTGTCCACTATTCATATTCACATATCTGGACCAAATAAGATACATGGTTGCGTCATGTTGTAAACAGAATCACAGAATTTGTTGGATTCTATTTTGAGCAGCCGTTTTCAGATACTGAAGCTTAATTATTTTAGACGTTCATTTCCATTACCGAGTTGGCTCTAATAAATGACCGTTCTCACATATTTGGCATCATTATCACTGGATCCAGGCAGCATACAAATATCGGCTAATATCAAGATTATAATATATATAATATAGGCTCTCATCAAATGGAAAAAATGATGTCCCTGATTATAATTTTTTAAAAATATTTATTATTTTTTACCACGCCGCAATTTGGCCACACAAACTAACTCATTCCCTATTTCTTGAAGTAAAGTTTTTTTTTCTATTCGTTTAGAAGCTTTATGTTTAAAATTTGTATTACCTAGCTGTTCAATTTGATTCAAAATCTACTTCAGTCTACTACTACTTTGCTTGTGTCTGAAGAATTGTAATAATTACAATTAAGTTGTAGTATTCGTGTTGAAAGGGTAGAATGAATTCACTTCTGTTTTCATTTAGCTGATGTGCTGCAATGAATGTCGTGAGGTAGCATTTAATGTTAGAAAATGATGTTTATTTTTAGGCTATCGCTAGATGTAGCTGAATATTAATGAAATAATATAATTTTTATGACACTGTATGACATTATTAACAATATTATGCAAACACATCCAAAAAAGTGGGTTTCGTAAACACTGACACAATTATTAAATTTCATTTTTTTGGAATAATACTTTCCTTATAAGCAATACAAAACACTCTTCGAAATTATTTCTTTTGAAGAATATAAAGTTTTAATTTTACATTCTGTCGGTCAATATCGGCATATATTCAAAACTTGATGTCCGACAGTCAGCGACATTCAAAATATTAGACAACATTTCTATAACATTGAAAGATATACTAGTGATTCCTGATGATATTTGATACTTGAAGACCCCTGTATGAATTTATGCCAAACAAAATTTAAAACTGGTAGTTGTGCGGCATCTATGGTCGTAAGCAAACCCAAGAAGACTTGTCGAATGCTAATTTGCCAAAGTGACTTCGTGGCTGGTTTTCCAGTAAAAGGGAAGAACCCTCCAATCACAGCATTCCCCTCTTCTACTTTAGGATGTCTTGTTCAGACACACATAGATATTAGTATGTACATATTGTAAATCGTAAAGTACATTTAACTGTTGAATTCACTTCACGTTTACTGGATTATGGATCTTACGCCAATTGGCGACCGGCACTTTCAAGTAGCAACTTTCAGAAGTAGAATTACCACTGCAGCTCCAAACTGCAATTCGAATGCAGGGTATGAAATTTTAAGAATGAGTTAGTGGTAATGCGTCCATACTTTTTGTTTCGTAAATCCTCGTTTGGCAATTGACGCGGCTTACGATGAAGACTGGATGATATAATCTGAAGTTAGCCGTGTTGCAATAAAACTGCTCCCATTTTGGGAGAAAAACCCACATTTATGGTTTATGAGTATAGAGTCACAATTTCGTATAGTTGGAATAGAAGATGGTAAAAAATATTTCTAAGTAGTTTCAAATTTAACAGCTGAAGTTTTAAGCTTTGTTAGTGATATAATTTCATCGCCAGTGGTAAGAGGAAAGTGGGAAACTTTAAAAAATTCGGTTGACTAAAGATTTTAAGGATTTCAATTTTGTTAGAACTGGAAGGAGGAGAGGGGGGGTGTATTGTGACGTCCATGGTCGTAAGCAAAGCGAAGGAGACTCGTCGAATGCTAACTTGCCACTCTGACATCGTGGTTGGTTTTTCTATAGAAGGGAAGAACCCACCATTAGCAGTATTCCCATTTTCTACCTTCGCATGTCGTGCTCTGACATACGTAACCGTTAGTCTGTACATATTGTAATAGTAAAGTACATTTAGCTGTTGATATCGCATCATGTTTACTGGGTTACGGATATCAAGCCAGTAGTAAGAGGTGAAAAATGAAATGCCGATCTTACTGAAATTATTGGTTTCATTAGAGTGAATCGAAATATTGTTGATTGTGAGACTACATTGTCACTTGAAAAGAAAGCAAATAAATAAGGAATAGGAAGAAAATTCTTTATATGCTGAATGTTTAAATTTCAACTGAATAAATCATTTGTAATGTAATCAAATATTTTAAATGGTTTTGTGGAAGAGTTTGACCTTTTTAAAGAATTGAGAGATAGGTTACTTGTTTCTCCATAGTTTGACTAAACATAATTTATTTCGCTGTGTGTTACAGTAGGGTTTGTACAAGGACTTTTCCCAAGGGTAAATAGAAACAGAACATCACTACCTATTCGTCACATATCGAGAAAAACTAATCCCGATCCTTTAATTTAAAAACGTGAAATAAAACGCATGGATTTGAACTTTGAGTGTTTTATGTGTAGCTAAGTCCTTGGTGCTGTAAGTATGGGTTATCTCCCCTCAAATCTGAGTGGAATTTAAGGTATCCGTCTATGTTGAAAACGTCATTTTTTGCCAAAAATCATAATTTTTTTTAATTTCTCTATTGTAAAATTTCCACTTTTAGGCTTCTAAATCTGTTTTGTCTCTACGGCATTTTAAAGAAAAGTTACAGCTCTTTAAACAAAACGGAAGTAGCGACTTCTGAATCCGAAGTTGTGAATTAAAAACCTTTTAAAGAGCATTTTTTGGACAAAACTTTTTAAATTTTCATGAAGATTAGTTTAAGCATTTTTCTAGTATTTTTAATAATTAGAAACTTGGCATTTAGAAACTTTTGAAGCAACAAAGTGTGGAGAATTTTAAACATGTATTTTCATTTTTTAATAGTTAAAGTTGCTTTCATAAACTTCAAATGATTTTTTCTCAGAACGGTATTTTTAATAAAATGTAGAAACTTGAAATGAGATTTCTCAAAAAGTTCTAAAAATATTTTGTTGAAAATTATTATGAATGATTTTGATAGTATTTACTAGTGAATGACCTAAAAGCTTTCAATTTGGATCTTTTTTAATGATGTTACACTCATAGTTAGATATAAAGGTAATGGAAATTCGTTAAAAATTCAATGTGCATGATTTTGAAGGACCAAAATATTTTACCAAATGTGAATTAATCAAAGATTTTAGGTGATTCACTAGTCCAGCGTATAAAAAATGTGTTGCATCCAAAAATATTGAAATAATTTAATTTATTAAAAAATTAGACCTTTTGAAAAAACCCAATTTTTTTTCTTAATTTTCTTCTTTTATTAGAAATTTTATAAAAACTTCTCCAGGAATAAATTTTTTAAGTACAATTCTCTATGATAATATAAAAAATAAATCTAAAAATGTAAAAACATGAACTAGTTTCTATGTTTAATGAAAATAGTTCTCCGAACGTAGACGGATACCTTATAGAAAAGTGTTCACACTTGCCCCTCCTCTCCTCTTTCTCATATATAATTATAAATACCAGGATAAAATAATAGCAAAAAATATGGTATATAAGCAAGAAAAAAATTCTCCCCGAGTACATACAAAGAATAATATTTTAAGTTTGAAAATTTTAACGATTTTTCTGATTTTTTTTTCATGTTTCCTAGCACAATAATTATATGGAGATCGATTAACATATATCCTCTTAAACAATTAAACAAGATATGAAAGCTTTTAAAACCGGAGTACAAAGTTAACCGAAGCCGGAAAAGAAAGTTTTGTTGACCGATCTCAAACGGAAATGACGGCCCCGGTTTTTCTCAAAAAGACTCGCCGAGATTACGAATTTTAGCAGATGGAAAAAAAAATATTGATTTCCACAATGGATATCAGCATAATATGTGTTTGTGAGTAAAATTGGAGTAACATAATCTGGAATTAATTAATTTATGGGTACGAAAGAGCAAGAAATGTTTTATTTTTAATTTTAAAATGACTGAAAACGGAAATAAGTTATGCATTCCAGTGGAAAAAGGAAATTTATGATAATAGCTTGACACTAATTTCGAAAGCATTATGCTCAGTTGATTAATAGAAGGAATCGCTTTTTCGCTTAAGATGTTTCATTTTGGATTAAAAGAGCATTATTAAATTCAAGATGCGAAGAAAAATTATACTTAAATTTTAATTTTGGTAGAAAATATAATTCCTGTATTCAATAACGAAATGGGTACGTATATATATATATATATATATATATATATATATATATATATATATATATATATATATATATATATATATATATATATATATATCTACATTAATGACAATGTATTTTTTAGTGCATTTCGCATAGGGAAATTTATGTGACAGATATGAATGAGTAACACGTGACCTGAAAAAAATGACAGCAATTATCGTCAAGTCGCCATATTTGTCGATGTATAGCTGAATTTGGCTTCCTGTCGGTGATATAAATGCAATGCAAATGAAAAGGAATTATAAAATACATATTTGTATACAAATGTTTGTTAACGTTTTGTAGTTAACCCCGGTTTAAATGCCAATAAAGATTAAAATTTTCTTTTACTACCATTAATTTATTCCTGGAATGGTCTTCAAAAGCATTGTTTAAACTGCATATGAATACATCAATATCTTGCACTGTTCTATTGTTGTAATCGGTACAGCTAACATTAATATACGTTATATTGAAATTTTACGCTACACATAGTGCAGATTGCAATCAAAAGGGGAGCTGCACAACTACATGTTGTAACAGTCATAATACAAAATTTTGTCCTAAGTCTGTATATTCTGGCATAGTCAAAAGGAGTACTTCCAGTAATATCTGTGCTCAGCGATGGCCGAATAGGTAGGGTGCAGATCTTTGGCATCGGAATTCGTGGGTTCGAATCCTACAACTGGCATGGATTTTCGGAATGGGCTTTAAGTAACAGGTCTGAGTATCATTAGCCCTCTTGTAGCAAAAAAGTAGATTGTATAAAAATATTTAAAAGTTTTTAACTAACTTTATTCATCCGATAGCATTTAAAATGTGTTTTTAGTTAATACAATTTATCTTGCTTATTGACTAAACTAATTTGACATAGTTCATTTTATTAATTTTTATTTAGCATATTTCTTTAATTTTGAATTAAGTTGCTAAAGTTTTAGTTTATAAAGGCCAATTGTAATTCACACTTATCATTTGAAAAAGTGTCTAACATTTATGTCACGTGATATATATATTTTAATTTATAGATGCATTTGTTATCTTTTAATGATACATCAAAAAACTTAGACGCTTTCATGTTGGTGCGTTACCAGATAATATTTTTCTTCAGATTGCATGTAAGTTAATTAATTTAAGAAGTCAGGAGCACTTGCCTGTTACGCCTTCCTGTATTCTAAGGTCGCTGATTTGTTGACCATTATGGTGCGCCATACAAGTCAACATTACTCATTTGGGCAACACAAACAATATGGGTTAGGTTGGTTTGGTTTGGTTTCGTTTGAAGCACTATGGTCTGCTTTTTTTGACACCACGGATGCTAAATTAGGCAGGGACCTACTGCTTAAAGCAGATTCCAAACATCTATGCCCCAGTGGGATTCAAACTCACGAACTCCAGTACCAAAAATCATTGCCCTAACTATTCGGCCATCGTTTGAGCAACAAACAATATGGGTCCTCTTAGTTTAGAAGCACGGACCAAGCCGAAGACTGCTTGTTCTAGCCCCTCCAGAGGTATAGCTTAGGATAACTTGAAGAACATCGTGACCACAAACCTATTTTATGTGCACCAGCAGCCTTCAATGAACACGGTCTTTGGCAGGCTCAGTCCTCGATCCTGCCACCCTCCGGTTTCGAGATCGCTGCATTTTCTGACTGAGCTACAACGGCTCTAATGATGAAAAGTGAATTTAAATACATGTATCATACGTGTTATTATAAGTTGTTTGCTTATATTATCATTGCAATATAATTAGAAAACTAATTTGAATTTTGGAAGTAAATATACACCTGTTTGAGAACCTTAATTATCAAGACCAAAGGATAACCACGAAGCGGCCAGTATATATATAAAGCACTGTCAAGTCATTCAACTTGGAGAAAAATCGGTTCTAAAAAACACGGGCGTGGCCAACAGAAAAGACAGAAGTAAGAGTTCGTAGCTCTAAGAGTATTAAGCGACCTGTTGACTGCCCTTTGACGGTAAGTGGTCCTAAAAAGAAACACAAATTGCAGTTCTTAGACTCAAACTGTCACGAAAAAAGATTTCAGTCGCTAAATGTCACTCACAGAAACTGCTCTGGGACCGAGGTATTAGAAATAAAATTCGTTCTCCTATAGAAACTCGCTTCTATTTCCCAAACGAAATTCTCTCCTCCCCTTTTGATAAGTGTGTTGTTGACTAACCAATTTTCGGAATGCGAATTTGGAATTCTAAACCGGAAAAGGCCAATCCATCACCGGGAAGGAATTTCAAACAGCTAGCTCCAGCGATGGAAACTTACGAATGAATTTTTTCTGAAAAGGAAAAGAAAAGCTGTTTTCTACTTAAGAAACTTTTTAAAATCCCAACCGTGCGAAATCTCTCAAATCGTTCATTTCCCAGTATTTTTTAACACGAATATTATTAAGTGTGTTAGTTTAGTATTAATGCATTTTGATCCTTTTAACGATTGGTTGATACTTTGCAGTTTTAAATCTGTTTGGATCAACGACAAACGGGATGTTTTTTATACACAGTTCGGTAAGATTACCATTTTATAAAGAACTATTTGATGAAAAGTTTGGAAAATTTAGGCACAATTAGTGAGTAAACTTCTTCACACATTCTTATAAAGAGGAGTTACTAGTGCATTTAGGTTTGGTTTGGTTCGCTATGGTCACCTTTTTGCAACACGAGGGGTAATGAGACCGGGACCTACTGCTTAAAACCGATTCTGAACTGCTACAAACATCCATGCCATTGTGGGATTTGAACCCATGAACTCCGGTTCCAAAGGCCAGCACCCTAACCACTAGGCCATCGTTCGGCAATGCATTTAGGGGACTAAAAAATTTAAAGAAAAAAATTCGTTTTCTTGTATTAGATAGAATGGCGAGTGGTCATTAAAGTTCAACAATTTTGAACATTAGTATACAAAAATATTGTGTTCATTTTCGTGTGAAAAGGAAAATTTAATCTTGACCACGTCTGTTGAACAAATCCGCTTATTTTTTCACAATTTATGATAAATATATGCACAATTTGAAAACAAATTTTACAAAAATTATAGATTTTCTTCCAAACAATAGCAACAATTTTAAATTAAACCGCTTCAGGTGTCCGGAAGAAATTCTCGCTTGTCGATCTGTTTTGGAGCAGCCATGTTTAGCAGAGAGAAACGTCAGTTCAGATGCCAGTCTCGAGAGTTTAGATGAAAATATTTCGGTTTCTCATTTCTTGAATTTTTATACCGCATCTTCCAAGGAACGTCATTGGAGTTTTCGATTTCTATCAACATGTTAAAACGTTTCGGTCTCTTGAAAGGCATCTGCATGATTGGATAAAAAGAGTCGAAGAAGTCACGAGATGAGGTGTTTCTCTCCCCCCCTCTCTCTCTCTCTCCTTCTCTCTTTCTCCCTCTCTCTCTCTCTATATATATATATATATCCATCCAACTATATATATATATATATATATATATATATATATATATATATATATATATATATATATATATATATATATATATATATATATCAATCTTGACAGGAATGAAATTCTTATTCTTTTATTCTCTATAAATATATTATATCTATCTATTTATTTTTCTTATTTATGAAGAAGTCCCAAGATATTCTGTATGTTTTAACCTAAAGTGAAAAAATGTTTATTAGCTGATTTATAGGCGCTCATGTGTATACTTAAATAAATTTAAAAATGGAAATTAAATTTAACGTATCACGATCGTCACATGACAAGGTGTATTATCTGGATATACTGGTTGTGGAAAATTTTGAAAAACAGCCTAAATTCCCTATATAATAATAGCCTAAGTTATCTGTCGTCTCTCCTCGAGTTTATGAAGCGGTTGGACCTGGAATAGATAAGGGCATCCATATTGGATAATTGACGAGTTATAGTTAACAAAATTCAAAACTGTCGTCTTTAAAACGTTCGAAATCAACTACTTCCCCCTTTTTGAGCGTTTCATTCCATTGTTTCAAGCCTTATTTTTCCCGGTTAAGAGCAGGTGAAAAAAATTATCATTTATCACTTAATAAATAGGTAAAAATAACATTTTTTTCTAGCAATATGACGTCATACCTTTAACCATCTCATTTAATCATTTCTTATTTTAAATTATTTAAATATCGTCTGCATTACTTACATACATTTTATTGTGATGAAGCTATTTAGATCAGTAATATAATGGATTAATTATACGAGAAGTAAGATGCTTGGGATCTAAATCTGACCTCATCACATCTTTTGTAAAGAGGAGAAGACAATAAAAATTATTTCAACAGTTTTCGTCCTGTGCGAGATTCTCGGGCGGGGTTCTGATACCAGTCCCAGATTAGAATCGCGTCTTCGTACATGACACTAAATAAGAATGTACCTTTGTGGAGATATTTATGAGTGCCTAAGGGACAGTGGCCAATTTGAAGAGAAGGTTTTTCCACTTTGGCGGTTTCAAGGCGGGCTAAAAGAGACCAACTGGATTTTTAGAGCTGTCCTGATTGGACTAAGAGAGATAAGAATGGACACTGAGGAAAAATAGATAAAATAAAGAAAAGTCAAGAAAGGAAGGTGTTCAAGAGTCGAGTCAAATCGAGTATTGTAGAGAGGTCAGAAGTCGGAGGAGACGATTGTGAAAGTGAGACTTCGGGAATCCAAGGAGGATAGCCTTGAGTTCGACAGAGACTCCGGAAACGTCTGGAACATCTTGCTTCTACCAGCAGTGTTCTCGTGTCAAATATTACGGCAGCACCTCAAATACTCAGAAGGAAGCCCCTGACCAGATCGACGGAAGATTGAAATTTACTACCACACATACCCAGTCCTGATTAGTTCTCAACCAGCAGTGTTCCTGGCACACCATATTTAACCACAAAGATACTCATTTTTACATATATTTGAAATTGAGATTAAGTTCTCCCTAATATATATATATATATATATATATATATATATATATATATATATATATATATATATATATATATATATATATACCTAATTGATGGAAAATTATTGTCAGACCTAAACTAGTGTGGCACCTAAATTGAGCGTGTTGATAAAGTAAATTTTATGAAGATTAAATCCGATTGTACATAGATGTATATATATCATTGTAATAAATTTGCTTTTTATTTTAAGCTGATTTCAGTTACTTTTAATTTAGCTTTTTAGTTTATTTTCTTATTTCAAGTCTGTAGTCTCTGAGAACCTGTGGTTGAATTTAGAACTTAAATATTTTACACAACTCGACCAAAATAATACTTAGCCTTTGCGACTAACCAAAATAAATACCACTATACATTAGATCACAGGTTACTACCTAAATATAATCGAGAGCTACACAATATTTATCACTGAACTTATATATTACGTAAATAATTTTCTTTTATATTTGTCTTAAATAATAGATAGGTACATATGTGAGAATTTTAAATTTAATCATCGGATAATTTTTGTTGCAATGAAACTTTTATCGACGGTATTAACAACAAAATCTTTTCATAAAAGTTCAGGAGTCTATTTCACGGACTAATAATTATCTATCGTTTAAGTTATATATCTTTGAAAATTAAGATGTTTGTCCGTTTGTGCGTTTGTTTTTTATACATAACCACACGGTTTGACTAAATGAATTCAATATGATTCTAAACTGCATTCACAGTATCGGGAGACTTTAGAGGAGTACGAAGACAAACAATTTATTGAGCGTGTACCACATAATTCTCAGCTAAAACACTAACATTTTTTTATCTTCCTCATAGGGTACTTAACAATTCTGGAAAATTAATAATTTTACTAATCCCGTCATATGACTGACTATATGCTAGTAGTTGAATAATACTCTTGTACATTCTTGAGTTCATTGATTTCCTTGTTCAGTATAATTTGTCAAACATCTAGAAAAGTTATGCTCCCCCATACCCTCGTAAAGAGAGGGATTAACTGTTTTAAAAGTACAGTTTTCGTTAAATCCATTTATCGTGCTATCTTGTTTCTTTCATATCTAAATTGTTTATTTTGCGACTTTTTTTAAACCCATCGAGTCATATCATTTATAGAACATTTAAAAATTTTCTGGTGTACCGAAGTTTTATTTTCCTAACTTTTTTCATTAATATAGGTTACTTTTGCCAGTCTTACGATCTTTAAACATGTTATTTACTTTTTAGGGTAGCGTTAGTTGTTTTATGGTGCCTCACTTGGATAGGGTTTTTCTTTGGCTCCTGGAACAATGCAAAGTTCCAGCGAACCCTTTTTTTCAGCCCGCCGTGTCACGTGGATTTCGCAGTGGGGGCCAAAGTTCCGTCCCAATGACTTTTGAGTTATGGATCCGAGGCCCAGGATTGCGACTGTCGCCTCTCAAAATTTACTGTTCTTCTCTTTCGGCTCCCATCGGTTTTCTGTCTAAATTGGTTCAACGAGCAAAATTCTCTCTCTCTCTCATTTCCCAGTATTTCGGCCCGTGTGGTTCGCTCCATTCTCACTAATTCCGGCGTAAGGAGGTTCGCTTAGCATCCAGTAAGTATTCCAAACTCTCATCCCTTAACCCTTTAAAGGTCACCTACATGAATGTTTTGGAATTTAATCAAATTAGTTTATAAATATTATCTATGAACCTTATAATAACAAAACGTATTACAGTTTTCCTTTGCAATCCTTAGAGGAGTGGGTTTGCCTTAGAGGATACCATAGGATTGAGGGGGGTCAACTTAGAAACCCATCAACTTGTACAGCGTGAACATAATGCTTTTTTAATTTTTACATATACTGGAAGAACAGTAATTAAGTGCTCTTAAAAAGGTAAAATAAAGGTAAATGGTTTAACAGTTATAAGTGTTGTTTGACGGCATACCTTTGTTTGGAGTCAAAAGTGAAAAACAATTGCATTACTAACTTTTCGGGCACAGCAAGTATAAATAAATATATTTCAAAAGAAAAATTAAATTAAGTGTAGCACTGTCATTTATTGTAAGTTTTAAATGTCAAATAAGTAAAAAAAATTGAAAAAATTCATATTTATCCAAAAATTTGAGAAAAAAATGTTAGGTTTCACTGCGAAACCACTATCCGCTAAAGGGTTAAC
This sequence comes from Pardosa pseudoannulata, assembly GCA_032207245.1. Lineage (NCBI taxonomy): Eukaryota > Metazoa > Arthropoda > Arachnida > Araneae > Lycosidae > Pardosa > Pardosa pseudoannulata. The sequence goes on along the minus strand of CM063505.1, from coordinate 184,735,106 downwards.
AGCGCTCTTCTGCGTTCGTTCGTGGATTTCTCCTGCGGCGCGACGAGCGCGGGTCGGGTACTTCGACGGGTAGCCCAATACTTGCGATCTGCCCACTGCCACCGGGATTAGCCTGGAGGGTCTCATGGCCATATGGACCCAGTTTGGCGCATGATCGTCCTTTTTAGATTCAATTAAAATAACAATTTTCCAAACTTCTGGCTTCTTTTTGCAGCCTAACTTTTTTCGTAAACTGTTCTTAACACCATACACAGTTGAAAAATACTGGCTTGGTTTCGATCGCTATGTTTTCTACACAAGGGCTAATGAGACAGAAACCTACTGGTTAACCCTTTCGTGGACCATTTATTTCTCACTCCACTTTCCACACTTTCAAAACAGAGCTACTAATTTTATTCAATCGATCGAACAATTGATGACAGCGCAAAATCGAAGCGGGAATCAGTCTTCCCGTCGTTTCAATAACCAATAAGACCAATATATCATAATGGGTTTTGTGCTTCCCACAGGTTTATTTCGATTCCACAAACTCTGATACAGAGTGAAAGCGATGAAAATACGGAAATTCCACTGGTTATAAATTAAAATTAAACAAAAAAGTATTGGGTTTAAACAAATAATATCAGCTTAAAAATATCAGAATTTAGACAATGCTGAATAAGTAATAAGGTTGATGTTATGAATTAAAATGAGCTTTGCTTTCTATATTTTCTGACTCTTTCTGAAAGTTTAATAGTTTCTAAGGTAAGGTAAAACACTGGTTCTATAGTATTCTCGAAGTTTCTTTGATGTAAAAAGATTTTATTGCTAAATGTTTGAGAAAATTATCCAAGTATGACCATCATGTAGTCAATATTTGTGGTTGCCAAAAGAAATAGCTGCATGTTGGTTTCTCGGTCGACAACGCATTTGACGACCAATGAAGATAAAAAGAGACTCTGAGGAAAGCTGTACCTTTTCCCTTAGATAATTCATAGCCATGTGTAGAATGCTGCCATGTGCAAAAACCACTTTTTTTCGATCCTCAAAGTTAAACTCGTGTCGAAAGAGAATTTTTCTTGACACCAATCTGACAAGGAATTGATTTTAATAAAACTTCTTTATTTAGAAATAGTAAAGTTCCCAGAATTTTAATTAATCACGTACACAGTTTTTTTAGTCGTAGGAATGTTTAATGTATATACCCAGCGTGGTGTATTTTCCATACAAAAAATAGCGATTTTTTTACCGGTTAATCCTTGTTATAACAATATGAAAGTGTTCTTTATAAATGTTCTCCCGGCTGTGAAAATCAGCTAATGAGTGAGTAGACAAAGGATAACATAGAAGGGGGCAGGGTTATTTATTTATTTACTTTTTACTTGTAATAGCCCGTCGCTGTTATTAAAGTTCGGTTTTCTGCCCACCCCGGAAACAAGTTTCAATTTGAGGCAGGGCGTGTTCCGACAAAGTGCAGAAAAAAACTGACGAAAAACTATTAGATGTCGCTAATGAACGTGTAATGGAACAATAGAGAAGTTTTTAAAAAAATGTGTATTCAGGGATTTAGCGTTATTAATGTAATGTGCGTTATAAGAATATAAAAAAATTAGAATCTAAGGAAGTTTAGCCGTCATGATATAAAGGGAAGTGAGAATTTATGATCTATATGTTATTGAGAAAGCGGAAAAAAATAAGGAAGGATTATTATATTAAATAGAAGATTGACATCAAAGGAATAATTTTTTTTAACTCTCACTTCAGTTGAATACAAATTCGATTTGCTTGGAAGTTTTTACTGGTCGGAAAATTTCTCGGTTGGTTTTTATTTTAGTCTTCCTTTTTGGAATTTCCTTTATTGTTAAACGCAAAGTTGTATATACATATATGTTTATATAAATATGTATGAATATATGTGCGCACACAAAGCTCATGTGTATGTTTCTAATGGCTAATATGCATTCCTAATGGATGAATCTTAACGAAAGTTTGTACGGTGATTTAGGTAAACTTTGAAAACTTTAATGTTTATCAAATTGATTCTAGATCAATGTAATATAAAAATTTAATCCTTTTTATATTTCATTTTGCAGCCAAAGGATGGCCGAATGGTAGAGCGCTTCTCTTCGATACTGGATTTCACGTGTTTGAATCTCTCTCACGGCATGGATGTTCGTAGCCATTCGGAATCGTCTTTAAGCAGTAGGTTCCGGTGTCATTATCCCTCGTTAGCAAAGCAGTAGATTGTAGCACTACAACCCAAACCAAACTTCCATTTTAGCATTCTTACCGTTAACTGTTCTATCATATAAAGTTTAAAATATTTCTTTTATTTTAACTTAATATAATGTTTAAAAGCTTTTTTTATTAACTTAATTCCTTTGATACCCTTAAAATTCTTTTTAGATAATGCAACTATTATTGATTCTTAATCATAATTGCTTAAATTATTACATGCCATTCATTTTAATTTGCATTTTACTTTCACTTTGAATTGAATTGCTTCATTTTTTAAATCAAATTTTAGATGCCAATCTGTTTCATTGTTAACGGCGTTATCGTTTGAAAGATTTAAAGCCTTTAACATTTTATTTATGGATAAATATTTTTATTTCTTTAGATATATTGAATATGTATAAGTGATCTTGAAAAACATAGGAGCTTTTTTATTAGTGTGTGCAGGATAAATAACCAAATGGCGCAAAAATACAACACTTTTAGTTATATAGCTCACCTAATGTTATGTTTTTTTGTAATAATGTTCCCTGAGCATTTCGAAACGGCTAATCTTCACGAAAATGTCGGATATTAAAAGATTTAAGGCAGTCAATGTCATGATGGAAATAGAAGCTTTACCCTTCTTACAGTGCCTGGTTATCATACAACAAGTAAGTATTGAATATATTTTTCTTTTAATAATGTGCTATAATAAACACTTTTAAAATATTTAATTTATCCGAAATATAGTTAAAATAATAAGAGTTTTGCCACGTTTGACTTCATTTTTTTTACCTATTTTTATTTCACGTCTTTCTTTAATTTTAGCCTTGGCAGCTTAGTCATCAAAGGCGTCGATTTTTACGTTGTGAGTTCGAGGCGAAGATTCTCCGTGTTCATTAAAGGCGGCGGGGTTCAAACTAAGCTCCTGATAGCAATATCCTAAAAGTTCGAATGGCAAGGTCTGTCTGTTAATCTTCCGCGGGGTTCCCTGCTTCTAATTTAAGAGCTCCCACTTTGAACACAAAGTCGTTTTATCACCTTAGAAATATTCTTCTAGACGAAAGGCGAAATGATGGCCGAATGATAGAGCGCTGCTCTTTGCTACCGGAGTTCGCGGGTTTGAATCCTGCTTCTGGCATGGATGTTCGTAGTCGATCGAAATTGGCTTTAAGTAATAAGTCCCGGTTTCATTAGCTCTCGTGTAGAAAAACAGTAGACTGTAGCATGCCTATACAAACCAAAGCACCTTAAAACAAACTGAGGTAAAGCATGTTGAGTTGCACAAGACTTAAGCTATGAGACACACTAGCAAACACCAATATTGAAGATGAATTACTTCTTATTTTCAGATAAATTACAAGGAGCTTTGATTCATTATTAGTTTATATCCATTCAGAAAGGGGAACTAAATATATGCATACAATGCATATTTACATATATTCATTAACATATGTAAAAAGAGATGAAATTATGAGTTGATAGATGGAAACATATCGTTTACATTGTTCATACGGTTCGTAATTTCAGATAACGCTAACCAATTCAAACCAAACCTAAAAGAAGCAAGAAACACTCCGTAACCTTTGGCTTTCATACCTGGCTTGTTCAAGCATTACAAACAACAACAAATATCTTTCATTTTCGTAATGTTTTTACACCAAACTATTCAGTCTTCTTAGAGCGATGGCATAAATATTTTCCAATCTAAAAGCATTTAAAATTCTATTAAAAGAAAATTTAAATCCATAAGATAATTTTAAATTCACCAAATAAAATAAATCGCAAAATATTTTAATAGATATATAATAGTCCCATCAAAAGTTTTCAATTATACTTAATATTTTAATTTTATTTTTTATTTTCTACCTTGTAGAGCTTAGAGTATATGCTATTAAATGAATTCCGAATTTTGATCTTGTCATTAACTTCAATTTGTTATATCTAATCTTTCCCTACTGTTGTTTAGCCTCATCAAACTATCCGTTTTCATAAGCAGCAGACAGATATCCTCTTTTTCCACAGGTTTTCAATAATACCATGTTTCCTAGAAAATAAGACATCATACATTAATTTTTGCTGCAAAAGACTCGTTATGGCTTATTTTCTCAGGATATATCGTTTTACATGCACAATGATTAATATTTGTTCCTGTTCAAGAAACAAATTCTTTCACATTCAATAAGAAAGAAATTTATTCGAGATTTTTATCTTTGGAGTCTTAAACAATTCTTTTATTGTACTTTAATAGCTTTCTTTTTGCGTTCATTTTATCTGAGCACCTGAATGGATTATTATTTTAAATTTACTATTAAATCAAGGGTTAAGTGTCTGTTTCTTACATAACGTATTAAATACTGAAGGTTATCAATAAATTCAACTACGTCCATTAGTTTCAAATGTATATGTGCACGTCTGTACTTGGTCATTTGACAAATTCGGAGCATGTATGGCTGACGATCAAAACCCAGGACTCATTTTAGGTCTGTGTCTTATATCTGAAAGATCCTGCTAGTGATTATTTTGAAAACAGATTTTACTTTGAAGGTATTAACCACTTAAGATCCTTATATAAAAACAAAAATGAGTAAGAATGTACGAGGCGCATCCAGAAAGTAAGTTTCCCAATATTTTCCCCTTTAAAGTAAACGTAATTAGCCGTATCAATTGCGCGTGCGTAACAGATTTATGACATATTAATCATATGCCAGCTGGACAAGTCCCGATTTGTGCCAGTAGCGGAGTAGGAGTGGTCCAAAATGGAAGCTCTAATTCCTTCTCCCGCCGCCTGCAAGGTTCGGTCGGTGATCTTGAATGCACAAAGCATTGCTCCAATTGAAATTCATCGTCCGCTCTGTCAGGTCTATGAGCCGAAACTGACACCCGAACACAAAATTCAACGATTAGGAGCTGCACTGACATTTCTGCTACGGTATCACGATGACAGTGACGAGTTCCTCGACAGGATCGTTACGGGCAATGAGACTTGGATTTCACCCTTTACCCCGGAAACTAAGCAGCAGTCAATGCATCAGCATCATAGAGGAATGTTTGCATTGCCTTCAAAAGAATGTCGGTAAAAAGGGGTGCACTTTTCTGACAGGAAGGCTGGTTCCCTTTCACAGGGATCTACGACAGAGGGTAATACAAAACGTTTGATCCCACAAAGCAATTTTCAGTTCAGTGGTACATGTTTGAAAAATAGCTGAAACATTGCTGTACTTTGTTCCAATAAATATGTTCTGAAAGGAAGTGTTATTTTTTTTTTACAAATAGGAAACAATTCTGGATACTCCTCTAATTCTGGTGGCCATGTTAAAAATAGAAATATTGCAACTATAATATCTGAAAACAGCAAATATAAAAATTGTTATTAATAGATATTACTTCTGGATACACCTTGTATGTTCATACATTCAATACTTACACTCATAATATTTGCGGACAAATACACACCGTATATATACACTAAAAATGTTTCACTCGTAATATGGTGTAACAACCTATTTCGGGAATTGTTTGTATCTCTTTTGAAATGCCGTTTTAATTGAAATGCTAAGCTGCAATCTGTAGACGAATAAGGTTGAATGTTTGTTCACTTTCGGAGGTTTCTTTTTATCGAATACTAGACAAATAAGAGTAGAAAAGATACGACGTTTCGGCTTAATGAACCTCTCCAATGGGTGTCTCGAAGAATCGTTTCGTCTTAAAAGTACTGACTTGAATTTTCTGTTCTTATAAAGGTATAAAAGATTTCATTTTGAGCTTTTAAAAAACCATAATATTGTTAGGCGTCCTTTAGTCAATAAACACTTTAATATAAAGATTTTAAAATTTTATATACAAATTTATATAATATTTAACATACATACACACCAATGATAAAAAAAAAATGTAAACACTCTAGAGTTTAGTATATATTTCTGAACAAAATTTTGGATTCATTCTTTTATCATAAACTTTCACTATGTAAATGTATTTAAGCTTAAACGTTCCAGTAAATATTCTAGTACAGAAAAAAAAATAATAATCCCGTAACACATACAGCTCGATAGGATTTGTAAATTTTTAATAGCATTTATTTGATTATTGGGAATTATTTTAAGTTAAGTTTAACTAATAATTTTTTTAGCCATAGATCATATTAAAACGATATTTTTTTAATTTAAACATTACAAAATGTTTAAAATTTTCCCCTCATAATTCCCAAAATCATCAGCTGTCATCAGCTTACGAAATTTGCAGAGAAGGGGAATTTTTCAAGAAGAATACAATGATGCTAACAAAGTTTTAAAAAGTTGAATTGGAGATAAGATATCGATATGTAACGGACAGAGAAGCCCTAGGTTACGGTTCGAAGCCCTAGGTGTGTCCAACGATTGTTGGAAATTGAAATAAGAAATGATGAATTAGTGGGTAGAGGTGAAAGTAATATATAGCTCACGTAAATGTTAGTTACAGCTCTAATGATAATGCCTTGTACAAGAAAATAAAGCACCATTAAAGCTGTAGCTGCTGTTTTCTTAATGGGAGGATTGGTGCCCCAACTGGAGAGGATGGAACTAACGAGAAGAGCTGTCCAGAGTAATGATAGAGAGAATGTGACAGAGATACTGCCCGATACCCACAGCCGACTTTCGTCAAAAGTGGATATATCTATGGACTAGATTATACCGGATGATCAAAAAGTCCGTATAAACTTTAAAAATTCATAATAAGCGGAAAAATAACCAAAATAAAAACTGGTTTCCAGGGTTAGTATTGCTAGAGCATTGGATTTTTTTAAAACAGAAAAAAAATAACTCAACAAGAGACGATAGAGGGCGCTGATGTACAAAAACCAAAGAAAAGAAACGCAAATAACAAACAGAATGCCTCTAAATCGTTTATTACAACAGTATGTATTCTACATGACCACCACCACAGGGGTTAACACACGACAGGCGAGTCACAAATCCAGCAACGGCAGAGTGCAGTAGTTCCGATTGTATGTAAGACGCCTCTCGGCAGTTCGCATCTTTCCGTTTAGAGAGATTGGATGGATTGGATCAATACACCCGAGATTTCAAATATCCCCACAACCAAAATTTTGCCGGGGTCAAATCTGGAGACAGAGGAGGCCATGGGAACCTGAAACGCCTGCTAATGATTTTGTCTTCTCCGAATGTCTGGATCAGGATATCCTTGATCGAATTAGCAATGTGTCTAGTTGCTCCATCTTGCATAAACGTGACGGTAGGTAGTTTATCTCTTTCACGCAAAGCTTGCACAACATTATCTCGCAGAAGTGTTAAATACTCCGTATCCGTTTTCCACCCATTTACTAAGTACTCCGTTTCAAAGAAGAAGGGTCTTATGATGAACGAGCCTGTGAATCCACACCACACTCTCACTTTTGGGGAATGCAATGGTTTCTGCGTGTATTCATGTGAATTAGACATTGCCCACATGCAACAATTATAGTTATTAACATCGCCATGAAGAGAAAAATGAGCTTCATCTGTCCACAAAATGTTAGAGACCCAGTTGGCATTCTGTTCGATTTTGGAGAAAGCCCACCTCGCAAATGCTTCCCTCTGTACGGTATCCTATGGTAAAAGTTTTTGGCACGAATGCAGTCTGTAGAGATACGAATAAAGGATTCCATGAAGAATATATAGCACCGAGGATTGTGGTAAGCCCAACCGTCTAGCAGCGTCACGAGCACTGCTCGTTCCTGCAGCTGATTTGGACGCTAATTCTTCAATTTCGGCTGCAACACGCGCCGAACGTGCCTCATTTAAACATGGTCGTCCAACTATCCTCCAACGTTCCAGTTTCCACATACTGCTGCACAAGCTTTATGAGGCCTGTCACTGTTTAAGTCGTTTTTCCACTCCTGATATTCTTCTGAATTCGGAACTAACTCAAGACAGCGGTCGCTGACTTCTGGTTGATGTAAAAGAACTTCATCAACACAGCTTTATCCTTCGCACTCAGCATCCTTGTTCGCATACATGATTTACAGCAGTGAACTGGTTGTGTATTTATAGGAGCGTAAGTTCTTATAACAGTCTCATTTGCATATTTCACCCGAAGTCGCTCGTACCAGCGCCATTTATCGGCTGCTTTTGAGTTACTGTTTTTTCTGTTAAAAATATCCCATGCCCTAGCGATTCCCTGCAAACTGTTTTTTATTTTGGTTATTTTTCTTATTATTATGAATTTTTAAAGTTTATACGGACTTTTTGATCACCCGGTATTAATGATTTTATAGATAATTTAGAGGAGTATATATATGTAAACAATATCAAAGACATTGATAAATGTTTGGTTCTTAATTATAGTTTAAAGGGTGAATCCCAAGTGTGGGGAAAACGAAAGCAGGTCGTCAATTCGTCGAATGGAAGACCAACAACGAAGAAAGAGCCACCAGTGCACACTTCTGACAGTGCGACCTACAGAAGTAGATTACGTCCAAGACTACCTAAAAGACAATTATAAGAGTCTGTGAAGTTCAGTTACCAGAGGAGAAAAAGAAGAGTCTCATCGCAGCTCACACGGAAACGCCGCCCCCCCAGAGTTAACACCCTCGAAGTCCACAGAGGAACTCCAGAAAAGGAGGGTAGGCAGTCCAGTGATACCATTTTCATCGTCTTCAGAACGTCTCCAGTTCGTCTCGTAATTCTGGGAATCAGGATATTCGAAGTCGCTCCCCCAGCAGAATGTCACATTCGAGCCTTTGAGAGAGCAGGGGAGGGACAAACGATCGATATGGTCCATTTTTTGTTTGTTTAAATATATCTCTAAACTTAAGTTTTAATGTTATTCCTACCTTCGCTAGGTAGTCGCTTGCATTTAACGACAGCTATTCAATTGTGTTTAGGAAATTTAGAGACAAATTAGTTAGGAGCGATATAGCATTAAAACTTAATTAAACACAAAAATCGACAGACTCATGTTTGTCTGGCCTGTGCAATTTTCTTCCAACATTCGTGGGGGGACTGTAAGGAGGTTAGATAATTTACTTGATCTAATTGTGGGAATGTGAATGGAGGATTAACTAACGAGTGGTTATGTATAAATTAATTGTATTCTTTCCTATACCTCTGTGTTTCGTTGAGGTGTGTCCCACGACTGTTGGAAATAGAATAAAGAAAAGGTGAAAGGAATAACTCGCGTGAATGTTAGTTACAGCTGTCGTTAATGTTTTATACAATACAATAAAGCGTAATTGTAACTGCTGTTCTTAATGGAAGGATTAGGCCCGTACTGGAGAGAATGGGACTAACGAATGAAGCTGTAGAGAGTAACGGTAGAGAGAACGTTAAAGTGAAATCCTTTCACCTACAACAAAGAAATAATAAAAAGACAACAAAGAAATAATAAATAGAAACTAATTTTTAATGGTAAGTATATCTATTTCCCATTAAACTTTGAAGTTACAGAACCTATAAACTTCCTGGGATTGAATTCTTGAAAAGAGATTGAAAATTTTATTGCGCTATAAAATAAAATATATGGTTTACTTACAAAAATTATTTAGCTTCAATTTAATTTCCTGATTTTATGTACTCCAAAAGTTACTGCGAATTTTTTTATTTGATGTAATATTTTCTTTTTAGAATTCTATATTACTTAAAATGGAATTTTAAGTTTTTGCTTCGAATTAGATTCTTAAAAAATTTGTAAAGATTGAATTCTATAGGAGAATAGAGATTTTTATTTTATGACAAATCTAATAAAGCCTTTTAATGCACAAACTTCTCGAAAGTTACTACGCTACATTAAACTATATTTTGCTTCGAAAGCTTATCTTTTTGTTTCAAATAGAAAGAAAACGAAATTCAGCTATTTAGACGCTGTTATCTCTACTGAATTTTTGATACAGAAACTTTGCTACAGACATTTAGTTTTTGAAGAATAAAGTCATCAAAACTTTAAAATATAAATAATGTTCTGAAAAAAGAACATCCTACCCCTAAATAGTCACGCAACTGCATTTTCCTGCATATGAATCTTTCTGCATTATTTCCACTTTCCAGTTTGGATAGAATGATAAAAATGGTACCAGAAAACTCAGTCCTTTGACTGAGTTTTCTGGTGTCATTTTCAAGAGAAGGACTTATCTGTTCTTAACGGTGCATTGATGGCAAGGAGAGCTGGCACACCACTTGTACCATATACGTATGTCCACATCTAATAAAATTTTGCTTTACAACACAGTGCTAAGGCCCATACTGCTATGCGCTGCTTCGGTCTGGGGCTCTGAGGCGACCACTAATATTCAAAAATTGCAGACAAAACAAAACATTCCAGATCATTTTTAATGCTCCATGAAACTTTATGAATATTTTAATTCACAGCAACCTCAAGGCATCCCCAATAACGGAAGTAATTAAAAACTTCATTTCATACCTCTTTAATAGGATTTTTACTGTTATGTTTACAATATGTTTAATATCGACATTGTAATGGCGTGATTTAACGGTGTATCTACATCAAAGAACTTTGCTTTGAGAAATGAGCTTCGCTTATGAGGAGACGAAGGTGTTGCCTCCCCCGACACACGATGTCTAGAATTTTGTGTCCCCCACTAGCAAAACAACATACCAGGCAACCGGCCGCACAGACTGACAGCTAGAAAAAATGACCATCGAACCACAAAGGGATGCTGCGTCGTTAGATCTTCGCCGACACGAAATTGCGCAGACTCCCGAGTTTGCAGCCTTGTGATTGTTTAACCCAGTCCAATCCAGTTGGTAGAATGTGAGGTCATCATCAGATGATCCAATAATGAAATTGTGGGTGACGCCCCCTCTCTTAGAGGACCCTCCCCTGAAAAAGAGACGAGAGAAGATTTTTTAAGTTAGCTAGCTAGCAGCCAGCTAATTCGGAGGTCGCCTTGACCAGTCTCTCTATCGGAGAGTTTCATTAGCTATAATCCCACCTTGGGATCTTTTCTTTTGAGAGTCAGCTAGAGTCAGATAAACTCGGAGGTCGTCTTGACTAGTCTCTCCATCGGAGAGTTTTTTCTAGCGAAATTGCTGAGATTGATAACGATACCCTGTGCCTTCGGTTTTCTTTTAATATAATCCTCTTCAGGATTGATTGCTTATTCCTCTTAGGAACTCTAACTGTGTTTTCATATTCTTCTAAGAAACCATTTGTTATTTCAACTTATCTCGTCTAATTGAGTGTATTGTCTACTTAATTACTTCAGAGAACTTTCGTGCGAGCTACCGAATTGTTTCTTAATTCGGATTGCCAACATTTAGGCAGAGGCATTAATTGTAAGTTTCTACCCAGGCCTACGTGTATCGAATCACATACCAGTGATATGAGATTGTTTTTTTTTCTTGTATATAGAAATGATGTATATAGCAAAAGTGTAAATAAATCAATTATTCAAGAAACACCTGATTCTTAATTGTGTCACTTAAAACAGGGACCGGATACGTTACAACATTTATTTAATGTTTATTTAAATGGATAGCGTGGGTATAGAGCTATTAGCTCCTAGGTGCCACGTATTCTCACACTTGTACGATGGTAATGAAAAGACAGACACGACTGTGCCATAAATCATAATCCGATGATTCCCCTTTGCTTCCGTCAAAATCAAGGGGCGAGGTTTTGCTCCCTATTTTTGTGCCCGCAATATTTTTGTTCTGAGCAGTCTGAAAGTAATGATGAATAAAAAGATTAAAAACATAACCCAGAAACTTATTTTTGTACGATACACAGTACCAGGCTTTTAATTATGTAATTGGAAATATATGGGTTATTTTAAAGTAGCTGTCAGTTTTTGTACAATTTTCTTCAGTAATGAAAAATACAAACTTACTGTCTTCTTGAAAATTACGCGATAGTAAAGGGGTTATTACTGTAGTATTCACAATCCGATTTGTGTTTAGTAATCATTTCATTTCTTATTTATCTTAGAGATGTCTTAAAGTCAAAAATCTTAAAAAAAATCAAACATGTGGTTGTGTCTGCTATGAATATTATTTCACCTAGTTTACATATTTTAACTTCCCCAGTGGTTCGACCGTCCCTGGGTTTCTTCAGAAGTTTTCTCCAGGCATCTCTACATTTGGCAACTACACTACTACACAATTTTAGGTTCTTTTAATCTGTAATAATCAGCAATATAATGTGATCACATACATTTTAGTCTACTCCTGTTTAGTTGTGTTCATAAACTCGATTGGGAAAATTAAAAATAATTTTCAATAAATAGCAGGGGACCAGACGTAATTTTTCACGTAACTAAAACAGTTATTGTAAAATACAAGGCGCATGCAGAAAGTAAGTTTCCTGATGTTTTCCACTTTAAAATAACCGCAATTAGCCGTGTCAATTGCGCGTGTGTAACAGATCTATGACATATTAATCATATGCCAGCTGGACAAGTCCCGATTCATGCCAGTAGCGGGGTAGGAGTGGTCCGAAATGGAAACTCTAATTTCTTCTCCTGCAGCCTGCAAGGCTCGGTCGGTGATCTTGAATGCACAAATCATTGCGCCAATTGAAATTCATCTTCAGCTTTGTCAGGCCTATGAGCTGAAACTGACACCCGAACACAAAATTCGTAACTTAGGAGCAGCACTGACATTTCTGCTAGGGTATCACGATGACGGCGACGAGTTCCTCGACAGGATCGTCACGGGCATTGAGACTTGGATATCGCATTTTACTCCGGAACTCAAGCAGCAGTCAATGCATTGGCATCATAGTGGATCTTCGGTCAGGACCAAATTCAAACAGACGTGGTGGGTACGGAAAGGGATGTGCACTGTGTTCTGGGACAGGAAGGCCATTCACAGGCGACAGAGTTCTACGATAGAGGTATACAAAAGTTGATCCCACAATACGAGAAGTGTCTCAATTCTGGTGGAGGCTATATTGAAAAATAGCTGAAATATTGCTGTACTTGTTGCCAGTAAATATGTCCATGAAAGTGTGAGTTCTTTTTTTTTCTTTTAAATAGGGAAACTTACTTTCTGGATGAGCCTCGTAGTTAACGTATGAAATGTATTTTAAAAGGTTAGAATAAACTATCTTTTAAACTGACTTTCATGTGTTATCCTTTTTTTCACCATCTAATCGCAGATTAGATGTGTATTTGATAATTTTGTAATATGGAAATTGACTTGATAGTATGCAGCAAGAAGAGAAACAGAAATATATTTCCGAATTATTTGTTATTATTTGGGAAAAACAGTTCAATTATTAATATTTATATGCATTACTAATACGTGTTGAAATTATTGCTGTATTAAATGAATAGAATAACGGTTAATAATTAAAATTAATTCATTAATAGTTTTTTACGGAGCAGTACTAAATTCAACAGAAACGGACGTAATGTTTCCACTGAAATTGGCTGAAGCGATATATTTATCACACAGGAATCGCCAATTTGGATGATTTCGGCTGCAGATTCGACGAGACAGCTGTTATAGTGAGGACTAAAAGTGAAAGTAGTTTTACTGTATAGTTTTTACTGTGCAAGCTAAATTTGTTATAAACCAGAAAGCAATTTACTGTACGCTTGTTATCATACACTTTGAATAAAGACAGATCACCAATTCCCTTTTCGTCTTCTGAAACTCTCCAAAGAGGGCAAGAATCTTTCTCTTCATAGCCATTCGGGTAAGATATATATATATATATATATATATATATATATATATATATATATATATATATATATATATAATATTTATATGTATATATATATGTATATATATAAATGATAAGGAAGGAGACGCATAAGCTGCTCTATTACTCTTTATCATGGCTCGATATTTCAGTTTGCGTTATTTAACTTTCCAGCATAAATTGCAAACAAAAAACCGATTTCTAACTTTAGTTCCGCTTAGTAGATGTTGCAAATGTGTCAAATACGGTATTTTTTTTAATATAACCATAATCAAGTTAATCTTCAATGTAGTTTTAATATATTACATTTCATAAGGCGTATGACGTAACTTTAAAGAGTGTGTTACAGATTATGTGTAAAACAACTCCAGTTTTTAAATTTGTGTTTTAAATTGTGTTTTAAAAGATTGGGTAGGGCCTTTAAAATCTTATATACACACACAATTTAATTCATGACGACACAGTATTAAAGATTTAGATGCAGTCACTGGCGAGCAAAAATTCTTATCTAGACAACAGCCAAATGGGTGCGTTTCTCTTTGGTACCTGAGTTCTGGGATTTGAATCACACAATAGGTTCTGGTCTCATTATCAATCGTATTGTGATATATTAGACCACAAAGCTTCAAACCAAACCTTTTATTTTATTTTTTGTTTTCACACATACGCAGTCCTTTAAAAAACTTGTTTTTCTGTCTCTATTTCTGTGGCGAATAGTAACTCCTCGGAATATTGCTCAAGAGGTTTCTAGCTCAATCACTTCTCACGCATAGCATCCCCTATATAATAAAAGCCTAAGTTATCTGTCTGTCTGTTCTCGAATTTGTGAAGTGGTTGGACCTCGAATGGATACAGCATCCATATTGGATTCTTGATAAGTTAGGGTTGGCAAAATTCAAAGTGAGTTCGAAAACGTTCGAAATCCACTCTTCCTCTCTTTTCGATCGTTTAATGCCATTATTTCAAGCCTTATTTTCCCCGGTTAAGAGCAGGTGATTGAATTAATCAATTTATCACATTATATGACAATAACATTTTTTTCTAGCATTATGACGTCATTCTTCTAACCATCTCATTTAATAATTTCTTATTTTAAATTATTTAAATATCGTCTGCATTATTTTCATACATTTTATATCACTGAACATAGATATTACGTAAATAATTTTCTTTATATTTGGCTTAAATAATAGATTAAGTACTTATGTGATAATTTTAAATTTCATCATCGATTATTTTTGGTTGCAATGAAAATTTTATCACTGGTATTAACAATAAATTCTTTTCATAAAAGTCTAGAAGTTTATTGCGCGGACTAATAAATATCTATCTTTTAAGTTATATATCTTTGAAGATTATGAAGTTTGTTCGTTTGTGAATTTTTTATACATAACCACACGGTTTGCAATCGATCCGCTCACTTTTGGACATCATTCATATATACCACTAAATAATCACTGTCAATATTAAAACCTCTGCTGTCCATCCTATCACGTAATATGACAAGATGAATTAAAGTCGCAACTTACATGTGGTCAGTAAAGATAAACAAATAATTGAGCGTGTACAAGATAATTCTCAGCCAAACAATAAACCTTTTTTTTTATCTGCCTCATAGAGTACTTTACAATTCTGGAAAATTAAAAATTTTACTGTTCCCGTAATATGACTGGCTTATATGCTAGTAATTTAAATAATTATGTTTGATTTTCTGTGTATTTCAGAAGTTACTGGAACAGCTTTTACTCTATTCGATCAGTGCTCCAAAATATTCTATTAATGCATAAAAGATCCAGTAGTTCAGTAAGTTAGGCAGTTCCTTCTGTCACACTAGTATTGAGTAAGATAGAGCTTTGCATTGATGATATTCGATTTATTTTCCGTTCCACAGCAATCTGCATGACAATATCTATATTTGTCCTGGCGTGTGCGTCTTTTCTAACGAGTAGTTCTAGTTAACAGTGATAGAGGAAAGACAAACATTCAAATTAATTCATCCCTCAATATTATTTATGGGGTAAGATCATCACGGAAGAATCGGTGATTTATGCAGCTGTCCTCAAACTATCTTTAGATCGTGAATAAATTTAATCTCCTGATGAAATAGAAATTAGTTTCGAATTTAATACTTAAGCTAGTGCTATTTTTTGGTCCTTCCATATATATTTCGTCCAATAGAAAGCAAAGTGACCTTTATAAAGGAGACGTACTTCCCTTTTTGTCATCTGTCTGGTGTCCATTTCCATTTATTTCCTAGAATACAAAAGCGACCAACTTTTAAGCGGCCTTTATTCAAATAGATCTGGCGGAAATGTATTCGATATATTGACATAGCAAATATTTCGAAACGGTCGCATTCGTTTACATTTATTAGATTAAAGCCACCGAGTCGGAGGTTTAACGCGTTCGTCGGCTTTTTAATTACAAGGAAGTGTCAAAGACACTAAAATACGGAAGTACCCCTCCACTCTAGAGATAGCCTCCTTTAATTAACACTCGTTTCGTGTTTAGGCTGATTGAGGTTGAATACTCTAGTAAAGGGTTTTAATAATACGACGCCAAGGGAGGACTATACTAGTGTGTCTCGACTCAGTTTGGAAGGGCAGTTAATACTGACGTAATTAGGCGGCTTATTGGTTAAATATGTAACAACATAAAACAATTTCTTAATTCATACACACACGCAAAAACATATTTGTATTTTGAACCTAAAAACTACTTAAATTGATTTTCAGGCTATTCTATCATTTAATGATTATTATTGGCTATCTGTTGTTCTTTCTTTAGGGTTGGCGAGTACGAAAGAAACAGAATTAATTCCTGCTGACTTCAGCCCTACTTATAATTTAGCTTCTTTCCGCGGTATCACATGACTAACTACTAAAACCCTGATTGGTTGCCTTACACCCCGATGAACTGTAATGTAAGGGTTTTTTCTCCTAGAAGCCTTCTGTAGGATTTGCTAAATAAATCTCAGATTCTTTTCCTTTTTTGTTAACTCGACCCTCTTACTTACGACTGCATCCAGGCCAATATAGGTTCTTTTATCTTTGTAATGGGCCAAATTGCCTAACCAACACACACACACACACACACACACCTACCTCGGTGCAATGAGCTTCGGTGGGAGCAAAAGCCTTGCATTTCATATTTTTTATACTCTGTATGAGCATATATGTGTATATATATACACAAATATGTGTGTGGGCGCGCCCGTGTCAGTCGACGAAATACCTGCGAGTGTTTTAGGTGCACAACAGGTCATTGTCAATCAACTCTTTTGCAAACGAAAGATCATTTGTTTCCAGTAATGGTCCTAAGTGACACCCGAACCATGGAAATCGGTGAAACAAATTGTTTATCATAGTGAATTTCGAAGTGGAAGGCGATTGTGAACTGACTACCGGGAAATATTAGTGTAAAGATTGTTTTCCCTCGTCAAGTGTTCAGCCAAGTGTTCAACCATACCCCCATGGACGAAGGTCAATGGAGGGTCAAAGGTTACCCTTTCTGATACCGAGGTTTTCTGGTGAGGGGAGAAAAGAGCTGAAAGGATGTTGTATGCTTCCTCGAGTTTCCCTCTAATTGAGGAATTTTGAGAACTTTGTTTTTCCCTGCGGTTTAATGCCCTGATGTTATATATATTTATATATATTATATGTATATATATATATATATAATTATATATAATATATATATATATATAATATATATGTATATAATGAGAGAGAGAGAGGAGGTAGTAGAGAGGTGGCTATGCCCTAATAAACGATAGATAACTTTGGTTCAAATATCACCATAGTGCAAAAGTAAAAACTATTAATTCAACCTCAAAGTTATGTATATAACAATACAAAAGTTACAGACGTTTTGTAGGCGTTGTTAGAATAAAAGTAAGAAAATACTTTTCGATGTTTTAAAGGAGCATATGCTTTGCAATGAAGAGTTCATCGAATTTGTTGACAATTTATTAGATCAGAGCCAGTAACTCGAAGCTTTCGGGTTTTTAATTATAGCAAAATGTGGAATGTTTATAAATTCTTAAAAAGTTCTGAATGACCGAAAGTTCTACATTTTGGCCATGTAACCTAGAAAAATACAACTTTTATTACTTGCCTCGTGCCCATTTTCAATTTGTTTTTAGGAATACAATAGCGACTTAAGTTACATAGCCATTATTTAAACAAAAGTGTGAAGAGGTTGTCGATTGATTAACACGGCAAATAATACCAAACTAAGAGGCTGTCGATTGCGTTTGCAGTTCATTACACTACTGTCGTAGGTTTTTAATTAGAACGAAATGGGAGGAGGAAAGAGAACGAAATCTGCACCACTCTCCTCCTACTCTAAAGACAGCTCCGTTTAATTAACACTTCTTCGTATTTTGGCTGATTATTATGATGTTTGAATCCTTCGACGGAAGGGGAGAACGTTTGTAAATGAATTCTTGAAATTTTAGTCCAAACATGCAGAGGGATTATTTATTGGTATTGAGCAGGAAAATTTTAGTAAAGCAATTATAATAGAGGGAATAATTTTGCGTCATGTAGCTAGTTCAGATAGAAGCAAAAGTTTTGGATAGTTTTGGACTAGCTTAATTTTAAAAATTTTAAACAGACCACAATGTAAAATAGAAAATCTCTCTCTCTCTCTCTCTCTCTCTCTCTATATATATATATATATATATATATATATATATATATATATATATATAACAGTTAATTAGTGATCTAACATAACGCAGAAACAAATTAAAAACCAGCCGCTTCGAGCCCAGAATTCGGCTTGTGTAGTTAAGATTTCAAAATGAAAGATTATATCAATTTCATAATTTAAATTAGATTTTAGATTATATTACACTAACAATATAAACACTTTCGAATATAGGGGAACTCATTGTTATAAAATACCTTGATTTAAATTTAATTTTCATCATCAGCTTGAGAGAGAAAATCTAAAAAATTATACTCTGCGATATTCTGCAATTCTGTTTTGGAAGGATTAACGGAAAAGCATGAAAACGTTTTCTGCCAGGTCATTTAAAGTGACTAAATCAATCGACAAATACGAGTATTACTCATGTGTTAAATACTTTTTCGAACGTTAGCGATGGAATAATAATTTTATTCCATCGCTAACAGATAACGCCGTTAGCGATGGAATAAGATTGGCATCTAAAGATCTCTAAAATAAATGGCCCAACTAGGGTTGCCATCCGTCCCCATATGTTACAGTCGTCCCCGTTATGGACCTTCTTGTCCCGAGATCTCGACAAGACCCAATTTTGTACCTTCAGATGTATCATTTGAGGACTTAAAGACATTGAGAAATGAACTTATTTTACGTGGTCCACTCGCCATTATACGGTTAATATTTTGCATAATCGAGCGTGGATCCCGTTACAGTCCACGCTACGAGATCGCTGCCTTTGCTGATTGAGCTACCACGACTTTTAAAATACAAATATTAAAGTAAATATCATTTTTATACTTAAGTTTTATATCAAAAAACCACGTAAAGCAATACATAATTGTGTTCTTATTTTCATTTAGCTGCTATTCAGTACGAATATTTACTTGTACTACAAATTTTCCCTTACCCCTCTCTTCGTATTAGTGAAGTTCTACTGGAGACATTTATATTTCAGTTTATATTTTCATTTCATAACGTAATGGATTTTTCTTGTACAATACATTAAAATAGAGAAAGATCAATTCAGAAAAAGGATAGAAGTATCTGCATTAACAACTAAAAGAGAAAATATCCTAAAGAAATATATATTCCAGTTTAATTTATACTTGAACTACATTGTATAATTTATTTGGTATCTCCCAGAAATGGAACCCTGTACCTCATAGGTAACATGGATATAGAGGAATCCAATACCCAACCACCTTCAGCAGAATTGGCTAAATGAGTAGTGCACTGTTCTTCGGTACTGGAGTTCATGGGTTTAAATCCCCCGATTGGCATGGATGTTCGTAGTTGTTCGGAATAGGTTGGTTGGTTGGTAGCGCTACAGTCTACTGTTTTGCACAAGAGGGCTAATGAGGCCGGGACCTACAGTTTAAAGCCGATTCCGAACGGCTACAAATATCCATGCCAGCAACGGGATTCGAACCCGCGAACTCCGGTTCCGAAGAGCAGCGCTCTACCATTCGGCTATCGTTCGGCTGTTCGGAATAGACTTTAAGCAATAGATCCTAGTTTCATTAGCTCTCATGTAGCAAAATAGTAGACTGTGGTGTTCCAATCCAAACAAGACCACCTTAAAACAAAATGATGTAAAGCATATTGAGTTACACAAAACTTAAGCTATTAGACACACTAGAAAAAATCATATTGAAGATGAATCACATTTTATTTTCAGATATATTGCAAGAAGTTTTGATTATTAGTTCATTTCTATTCAGAAAGGGGAACTAAATATATGCTTACACATACATATTTCCATATATTTCCATAAATCCATTAACATATGTAAATAGGGATGAAATTATGAGTTGATAGATGAAAACGCATAGTTGACATTGTTCCTACGGTCAAAAACTAAACTAGTTATTCAAATGGATGTCTACATCTCTTTTTGCTTTGGCGTTCATTTCTGTATGTTTTATCAAAGTTCTCCTTGTTCAAATAGAGGAGAATGTATTAGATTCTGATTTAGATCAAACGGAGGATATGTCGAAATCTTTTGTGGTACATTAGATTAGAAGTTGAGCAACTTCTAATTACGAGACAGAAATCGCAACTAACTGTTCGGGCTAAAAGAGAATTTCGTCGCCCTCTCTACTTTGTTTAAGGAACAATTGTTTCGCATTTTGGACTGATTAACCCTATAAATTCTTTAAAGGCGAAGAAGACCAGAACAATTTGTCGAATTTGCTAAATCAGGGAAATAGCTCATAAAACATTAAAAAAAATGGTCTGATAACCGTAAATTTATTGTCTGTAATATTAAAACTTCTACACACTTGCACTGCTTGCTGATGGTCAATTTTTTTTACCAGTGCACTACACATAGTTCCGAAGTGTTTTGTGAAGGCGCTAAGGTGTGGCCAAAAGTCGGGCACAGGAAGAGAGTGTAGGAATGTCCTACCTCAGGATGGGGAGAGGTTCGACCCAAAGGAGAGGGGAATTTCACCCCCGACTTCGCCAATTGCAGAGGAGAGACAGACTTTCTCGCTGCCCGACACCGAGGGGTGTATTGGGTTTTGGCTTGAGCTAGCTGACCATCGGGATTTTGCGCGGACCGCTAGGCAAGATTTTGTTCCTGATGGTTCAGCTATAATCTGATGTTATTTTATGATGTTTTATCTTTTAGGTATTTGTAATTTGTCCAAAATAACCGTGTTTCAATGTAATTCCTGCAGTGAGATTTATTGTCTGTGAGACTGTTTTCTTAAAATAAAACCACAGTATCTATTCTTGTAAAAGTGTGCGAACAGATACGGAAAACTACGAGCTACATTTATCAGAATCAAAAAGGTTTCTAAAAATTGTAAATAAATAATAACAAAAGATACTACGTTTTTGGAAAACAGACTGCTAATAGGCACAATATTCACAAAAACCGAGATAAATTTGGAAAATTTAACTCGTCATGTCTATGAAGGATTCTTTCGCAAAAGATGAGATATTCTGTTATAACAGATATCAAAACGCTGTGATTAGTCTCAAGAAAATGTCCCATGTCGAATTAATATCTTATCGCTCTATCGTATGTGAAGTCTCGATACCAATTAGCATAGAATATAATAAGTTAAATCCATAAATAATTTTTTCAAATTTTTTGCAGAGAAATTAAACTATTTAAAACGTTTCATTAAGATAATTCTTTCACGATGCATATAGAAAGATTGAATCGCATACGCGATGATAGATCTTCGTTGGTACTTGTTCGCAAGTGTTGCAAACGACAATATATCCTCGTTAGGCACTAAAAGGGTTAAGCACGAATCTTCTGTATGCTCTTTAGCTCAAAAATAGCTCAAATCGATGTTATTATTACGTAATAAAAACCTTGCAGCACACCTTCCGAAAATGAAGTGAGTTTAATTTCCGGGGACAAGAGACAAGCACGGAGAAGTTGTCGGGAGCTATCTTTGTGATCGATAGTCAGTAGATAAAATTGCGGGATGTGGGGGAAATTCGGAATGATTGACTCAAATGTCCTCTTCGCTAAACCCACAAATACACGATCTTATTGTCGTATGCTACATTTTAGACGAACTGCCAAGGACAATCAAGCACTGAACCGGGCCCATATGGCCTTGAGGCCCTCCAGGCGTACCCTGGTGGTGGTGGGTAGATCACAAGTATTAAGCCACTCCACCACGCAAGGCACTCCCCAAGCGCCTTTCGAGCTGCAGACGAGGGAACGCAGAAGAAATGCACTGAAGGGAATTTGGAAGACAACTGGATGCTTAGCAGATTTCTTGAAGCCATAATTAGTGGAGGGTAGCAAGAACCAAGTGAGCCGAGGGAGAAAAAAATGAAGGAAGATTAGAGACCGAGGAGCCAAACAAGAAAGAACGGAAAATTTAGAGACACGGTCAAGGAAAATGGATTTACTGAATGACAGATTGGTATAATATATAACTGTTAGAATTAATTTGACAAAACACACGCACGAATTCTCTCTATATATATTATTCAACCTTCGCCGTTTTTTTATGAAACATTAACTTCTCGTCGTCTTTTTTAAATCACACTTCCCGTATGTCATGCTGGATTTCTTGATATTCAGGAGACATAAAACTGACTCTTAACGTTCCTTAAAGTATTATTCTCTCACAGTACTTCCAACCTTAAAGATATCTAAAAATTTTATGAAAGAAATCCCCATATCCAAGAAATAAAATTCTCTTTCTTACTAAAACTCTGACCAAGTTTATCCTCTTTTGGATAAAAGCGCATGCAGGACACGAAGGAAATTAGTTTGCTTATAGGCTCTCGCAAACTGCGGTCAAACAATCCCCAGAAATATTTTTACTTATAATTATCTTTTGTGTAAAATCGCATTTAAAGTTACAAGCCTTAGCTGTGTGGATAATCTATTGTGAAAACGAAAATACGGTTTGGGTTTTACTGCATTTTAACCGTTTCTCTAGATTGCTTATTTAATTCATCTCATCTTAATTATCTTTTATCTGCACACGAGTTTTTCCAGCATATTTATTGACTTTAACATCAAAATCCTCAGTCTGTATCTGTAGTTTGTATACTAATGCTGAATACTATATCTTTGACTCCTTTACGTTTATTTCCAAATTGAAAACTCACACCCGGTCATAATAAATATTTTGGTCAGAATTAAATCTAAGCAAATCTTAATTTCAAAGGCAGATCTTTCAATTTCATGGATCATTTAAAACCAACAAATGTTTACCGAGATTGATCTGATGGCATATTGGATGAACGCTTCTGTTTAACTTGGTATTAATATTTTTATAATTTTATTTTTTAAATACTCTTGTTACCATACTCTTTAGTTTATGCTGCTATTATTACTTTAACAAAAAATGTTGAGTATAGACTATTCTTATTGAATACACTACTGCCTTACACCCTCGAGTAATATTTTAATTGGCTGTGTTCATATTAGATACATATAAATAAATATTTATATACATATAAGGTTTGGAAACCACTGCTATGGTTTGAATATGTTCTTAATATCTGAGAAAGTAATATTTTAATTGGCTGTGTTCATATTAGATACATATAAATAAATATTTATATACATATAAGGTTTGGAAACCACTGCTATGGTTTGAATATGTTCTTAATATCTGAGAATCGACCCATTGACTCCTCCATTCTTTGTTCTTCGGTATAGAGCCAACCGATTAACCCATTAACGCCCAAATTATTTTATTTTGACGCAATGACATATAATTCATAAATTGGGTGTCTTTTACCATCAACATGAATATTATTATCGAATTTTATCAATACGTACCTTAGTTTTTTTAAAAATGCTGATCTAAAAATAGATCACTGGGCGTTCGGAGGATATATTTTAGCAAATACACAACAATCATTAGTACTTCAATAACGTGGTAAAATCGAACCAAATAGATAAAAACTAATGCATTTTCTTTCAAAAAACATTTATTTATCCAGAATTTCACAATATTACAGAATGTACTTAGTAACTTTCAATTATTTTAAAATAATAAAATTACAATGTTTCTACAGTTTAGTGTGGAATTTGAAGAAACACTTCTTGCATAAAGTTTCATCGCACTCCACACAATATGTTAGGGGCCTTCCTTGGCACCCTACAAGTCGACAGCGTCTTTGGCCCTTTCTTTGTCCCATATTGTGATCCCTTCTATAAAAGCGAACATCATGACTGAGATTAGCTTACCACGTAAAGATATGAGGAGAGATCCTAAGCACCAAAATCAATTCCTGCTGACTTCAGCCCCTGTTATATAATTTAGTGTCTCTTTTTTCCGTGTTACCACATGACTTATCAATAAAACTCATACATGTATAAATTACGTACGGGGTTTTCATCTCAGAAGCCTTCAGGGAAGGTGGGGAACTTGCTAAATAAATATTTTTTTCAAATTATTTTTCCAAAATTCTATTCTTTGTTATATCACCACTTTACTTATCACTGCACCCAAGCTAATGTGTATTTTCTTACCTTTGTGATGGACTAAATTGCACATTACATGTATACGATTAAATACAAACACACAGTGGAAACTTATATTAAGATCCAGAGAAAACGGAAAATTCTTTGTGTAAGAATGCTTCGTATATGTAATTTCAGTAGCTTTCACCTATAAAAATATGAAAACATTACTGATATTTTTCTGTTTTTTTTTTCAATAAATAAACGTAGTTTACCTGAGGTATTTATATTAATATCTGGAAACTATAAAAACAAAATGAACTTTATCGTCTACATTAAGGACAGTAAATTTCTGTATTCATTAAATACATACATAAATACATCATTTCAAACCAACCTAACCAACTATCTAATAAATTTACATGTGCGTATGTATATATAGATGTACTTACAATGTTATGTCTAGTTAAACGAATCCCACCATAATGTAATCCAAATAAAAAAAAAAGCCGAACGATGGCCGATTGGTTTGGGTGCTGGCCTTCGGTACCGGAGTTCGTGGGTTCGAATCCCACAGTGGCATGGATGTTCGTAGCCGTTCGAAATCTGCTTTAAGCAGTAGATCCCGGTTTCATTAGCCCTCGTGTTTCAAAAAGTAGACCGTAGCACTCCAAACCAAACCAAATAAAATTAAATTAATCTTCAAACCATTTGAATTTTCTGACTTGGAATACAAAAGCGTCAGAGACAGGTCAGAGAAAAGCGAGAAAATGTTTTTGGTTTATTCACGCAACGAATGTTACCAAAGGAACAATGTGCCGAACGGTTTGCATTTATCAGAATAAACGAAGCTGTAATGACGACGAAATGAGGAAAAGAAAATAAAACCCGATAATTCCTCTCTCCTATTCTACGAGTGTCTCAATTTCATTAATACTTGACTGATTAACATTCCACAAATATTACCCGGAATGGGAAGGAAATTTTGCAATAATTGGAGCATTTGGCAACGCCTAAAAATACTTTGGAAGGGCAATTAGTGTAGAAGCAATTATCTAACGGAGTACTGGAGAGTAGAGCTCAACATAGTTTATTAAAACTTGAAGATACAAGTACATAAATATATGCATATATGTGTTATAAATTATTCATACAGTCACTATTATGACATAAAAAGTCACCTTTTACAAAATTATAAACTAAAAATTCAAAGTACAGGAACATGTATTTAGGATGGAACTTATTAAGTTGTTTCTGTGTGAAATTTAAATAAACAGATACTACATACCCAGGAAAATATACAGAAAACACAAACAATTCTTTTGTGGTTTAAAAAGTATCCGCATAGTGCTTAATATTTCGTAATTTTGAAATTAACTTACAATTTAATACTTTGTAAAATATCAATCAGCTTCACTATTCACTTTGAATTATTTTGACATCGATTTAACTACAATTTCTGACACATTACTTGGTTTAGAGTTTTATTCTTATTCCTCAATATCTGCACCAATAATGTTTTGGTGCACATATTAGTAATTTTTATTAGAAATGTACTTGGATCTAAAATGTATGTCGAGTAAAGTTTCCGATAAATATTCAATACTTTCAGGCATGTGTGGAAAAAACTTCATATACTTTGGTATGTTGTACATACAGACGAGTATTTAGACATATGTACTTGGAATCTTTATCATGCATGAAGACATAACCATCATCCAAGCTCACTTTCTTTCAACTAAAACACGTTTTTTTTTTTAAATTTTAATACATAAATTTGTGGATGTGATCGTTCGTGTTTGGAGTCCCCTATAATATGGATTGTATTGTTTCCAAAACAATCAGGTATGCTATAAAAATTATATTCTCAAGTTATATTACAAAGGTTGTATTTACATTCATTTAAACAAAAGCAAACAAAATTTTGAAAGGAACAAAGACCACTTTGTGAAGTGTCCATCTTTGAAAGAGGAAAACCTCTACAATCGATATTGGGAGGCAAAAGAGATATCATGCAATCGACACTTAAAGATTGATTTCCTTTTATTTTTAATGTTTTTAATATTCTATTGTTCTTGTTTTAATGTTTTTGCTTCTTATTTTGTTTTTTATGTTTGTTACTATTTTATCTTTTTGTAAATATTTACGGTTCAAATCTCATACATTTGTGATGTATGGGAGCCAATAATGTAGAATCAAGAGCTTCTGCAATAAAAAAATACTTACATTCATTGACACTTGTGGCACAATGACACAAGATTATGGTAATTAACTCATGAAAAACATAACAAAGTTAAACGAAGGTATATGTGTATCACCCCCCAAAACACAGTTACTTATAAAGAAAATCATTGTCCAATATGGAAACACTGCTATTCTGGTAAAATCTTTATAAAGTCTCAATGATAAAAAAATATATTCTTTCTTCGGAATCATATTATGTATAAAAGGGATGGCTGAAAGAGTGATTTAACAAGACATCATTTTCCTTCCTCATTCAATCATGTATTTCATGTTTTCGTATAGACCATCCTCTCTCAGCCACTTCCTCAATATCAATTACCTGAAAAACTACGACATCTCGCCAAGCGGATCACATTTAGAGTTAAACTATTTGTAAAGGCATAATTATCCTATAGTTACCCGTCTTTCATGATCAAATGGACTATCTCCAGGGAGAAATTGACATGCAAGGTGAATGATTCCTCTTTGATGACTCTGCAGATATTTGAAGTCAAGTTACTTTGGTGACATATTTGTATCGCCAAAGGTAGTGAATTTTTAAGCCAGTACAAGATTCCTAATAGTTGTAGAACAAACATTTTTCCAAAAAATACTATACCTACTTTTAAATTTATAAATACAGGTCATTCACGATTCACATAGTCAGTATTTACTTAGTAGACATAGACGGAGTCATTTGAGCTGAGAGACAAAGCAATTTCATGGCGATTTACAGCTAAAAGTTATCATCAGTTTAATACAGTATTGTCGCTCCCAATATTTTTTGTTCCTGGTGAAGATAGTATATCAACATTTTTCCATGGTGGCTTAATATTAAAACATTAAACTATCTAAGGCAGGCGATGTGGTTAGACCAGTTTTAAAAATAAATAAACTAAATTCATCTAAAAGAGATAAATTTAGATGAAGATGTCCCTCTAAATAGTCTTAAATTCTTGTAAATTTTTCGATATTATATCTTGAAAACATTTTTAAAACAATTTGATAAGCTGTGATAGGTGATCTTCAAATACAGATATCTATTTAATTGGAGATCACAATCTGGTGCAACAAATGAAAACAACCGTTAACTCCATATTTATTTTTTAAAACAATCAACCAATTCTTCTCCTGCATTCTTTCCTTTTAAAGAATATGGCTAATATTTGAATATTTTCGGGGACAGCCGTGTAGCAACTTAACATGCTTATCCTCATTTTGTGTTTAAAGTGGTTTGGTTTGTTTGGAGCTCTACGGTCTACATTTTTGCAACTCGGGACTAATGAGACCGGTATTTACTGCTTAAAGCCAACTCCGAACGGCTACGAACATTCCTGCTTCAGTGGGACTTGAACCC
Source organism: Pardosa pseudoannulata (assembly GCA_032207245.1). Lineage (NCBI taxonomy): Eukaryota > Metazoa > Arthropoda > Arachnida > Araneae > Lycosidae > Pardosa > Pardosa pseudoannulata. The sequence continues at coordinate 184,707,093 of CM063505.1, read as the reverse complement.
GCGATCAGCACCCTAATATTTTGGTCCTCATTCGGCGTGCGCAATTTGGTAACCTCTAGCGTAGTGTGTTAAACAAATATTTTTGGACTATAAGCTGTTTTTGTGCTGCTTGTAAAACTGACATTCCAGAATATGCTAAAAACTTTTTAAATAAACGTTAGAAGTTAGTTTACTAATGACGACGTGTAATGACTGCAACTCGAAACGCAAAGTCCAACAAAACAGGGCCTAAAGGTACAGAATCATTCTTTTCTTTTAATTGCATTTTATACTTCTTCCTAAGGAGCAAAGGAAGTATTGTAATCACGATAAATTTCAATGTCCAGATTTTAAGGAAATATTTACTTTGACCATGCTTCAATCCTTTTAAAGTAGTTTCAGAAATGCAGATACACGTATGTACAAAAAAGCTTTATTTTTAAAGCTTAAAATATTTTCTTGAATATCCTTGAGCTTAACATGTCTAACTTAGTCGTGTAGTCTATACCGATCTATGTAGCACAATTCAAAAGCACTTGGCAATAAAATGTTGAAATTTTATATTTAGGACAATTATAACCTCCAACTAATTATTTGATTTTTAACTAATTATACCTTTTAAACTTTTAACTAATTTTATCCTTCCTTTTGATTGTAATCAGCTGTCTTGAAATATTTTTACATTATATATATTGGTGCTGCCTATCGATGACTACATCAATACAACAGTACAAGTTATAAATGTATTCCTATACTATTGTAGCAACCCTTTTCAAACAGTCAAAACAATGCTTTCAAAATTCATTTCTTGTACGATTTGGTTTGGTTTGGTTTGTCTTGGAGTGCTACAGTCTACTTTTTTGCAACACGAGGGCTAATGAGACCGGGACCTACTGCTTAAAGCTGATTCCGAACGGCTACGGACATCCATACCACAGTGGGATTCGTACCGACGAACACCGATACCAAAGGCCAGCACCCTAACCATTCGGCCAACTATCGGCCATTTCTGGTAAGAAGTTAAGTTAGTATTGTAATCTAAAAAGATTTCGAATTACAAAGAAATGGATTTCTAAGAAAAAAAAAATCTCAATAAAATGAAAATTAACATTGTTGGTCGACTTTAGATTGCTGTACTAAAGTTCCACTAAGGTAAGATTTTTACCTGGATATTCGAAACTAATTTTGAAAGGAACTCCCAATGATAATGCGCCATCTATAATCCCAATGACACATCATAGAATTAAAGAAAATATTGTGTATGATTTCATAAACCTATGGTGTCTATATCAGGTGTTTTTTTAAATTACAAAGCTGATGAAATATTTATAGTTTGAAAATTCAGCATTTTTTATATTGAGAGTGAATAATTGTTTTCAACTATTCGTCTCTGATATGAGGAGTATATTTTTATCCTTTCTCAAATAAAAGTGTTTTTTATGCAAGAAAATATTTTTACAAAGGAAATACTCGAAAAGGAAAAAAACATGTGAGTTATTTCAAGCATTCGACAGAAATTCTACAAAGCGTTCATACTTTATTCTTCATTCGAACATTATACTTCTGCTTAAGGTTATTCCTATACTTTAAGATGAAACGGTGCAGTTCTCTCTTTAAGATGTATGCACATATTTGGGAAACAGCAGGAAAATATTTGGGTGATTCGTAATTTAAAAAAATATTCGAAGGGAACGTGTACGAGAAACTTTTGAATTTTTATTTAGGATGAATGAAATCTGACGTCAGTAATGCTCGAATGTAAAAGAAGTAGGAAAGAATGAATACAGATGATGTAAACTTTTGCCATTCTATATTCTTCTGGATTAATGCTTCTCTGAATGACCTCTGCTTAGATCATTCCCGAAACTTGTTGTCGCAAGTTAAAATTTTCATAACTATGATATGAATAATAATTATATCAAAGGAAACTTTTAATTTTTATTTTAGTATTTCACACGTTCTGGCTACTTTTTAGAATACTTATTTTTATAAACAAAATGATGTATTCGTCACCAAATTCTTCATATTAAACCTCAGAAATATGACTGCTGAAATTTGAATGGTTTCAGACGTACTATTGACCACTATGTCTTCGTTTATAAGACCATAGATCTTAAAATATCCTACTTTTCTTAAATTGACAGGAATACGCACACAGGAGTGCCAATCTACACGAGTACAAAAATAAAGCTTTATTCATAAAATGCGATTAAATATTGTTAAATTGTAGTATAAAATGCAAAATCAACTTTAAGTGATGCTCTAATAGCAAGAGGAAGTACGTAAACAGCTGTATATCTGCTTCTAGCAAGCCGCATTAATACCGTAAGGAACTCGGGGCCTGTAAATTCGTTTGAGCTGGGAGACTGAAATCCAACGGTTTAAATAGCTATATCCAGAACCTATCGTAAACACACCGCAAACGCAAGACAAATGGGTGACTTTCAATGGCGAAAAAAAAGCAACACGAAATAAGAAAAAAAAGATGCTTTTATATTCATTTAAAATTAATTGTTAAAAATGGCCGAAATCACATATGGAAAGTTATTTTTTTTTATATCAAAAATATTCCAGTCGACACCGACATTTCCGCACATCGTTACAAAAATTAGAGACTTTATCAAGTTGGTTTTGTGCAATTGCTTTGGGTAGTTAAACAATCCAAAAAGGGGAATTATGTCCCCAACTGAACTTGTTTGTAAGAGTAAAAATTACTGGAATTCTGAATGCGCCTCAGCGTGAAGTTTCTTTCAAAGTACAAGAAGTTATCAGGTCGAAGAAGAGTATGTAGTGATCAGCCACGTAGGGACCGTTTCATCTGTCCACTACCTTAATTATGCAGATGTATTGCATGAATCAGTTTTGTTATATCATTCTGGGAGGAGCCGAACGATGGCAGATTATGTAGGAATTGGGGTATTTTCTTTAGTTTGGTTACTACTGTGTACTGAATTTGCGCTCGAATCTGACAGTTGGCAAAAACTTTTCTTGCTGTTTAGAATCGGCTTTAACATTCCCGTCACGTAAGTGCTTATAGATAAAAAAAGTAGCAAGACCGAAGCAAACAACCAGCATTTTTTTTTGAGTAAATAATTACTTTGAGTAAATTTTTTTATTTAGGAGCATTTACGTTAAGTGAAATACCTAATTTTTGAACTGAGATATTTTACTGAAATGCAAACGCACGCGCACATTCATACATAAATATCAATAAAAATGCATATATATACACATAAATACATGTATATATATGCATATGCACATTTCGTATTCGGAAAGTTAAAAGAGCAATTCATACTTCCATTACTTTTAAGACAGACAGACTGACTATCAAGTTCAACAGACCGGTAAATTCGGAAAAATCCCAATTCATCTAGTGAAGTGGCGAAAATCTTTTCCCTTTTTCGCGAATTGGTTGTAATGACATATCTGAGAAACGGGAGGGGAGTGGGGTAGAAGTGGCTCGCCGATTTCGAATGTTCAATCGAATGCGAGTCTGCGCTGCCGAAAACTAATTCCGAGCAAATATCCCTCTTTTGAGCTGAACGAAATGTTCGCTAACCGAATTACGTTTCCTCGATTTCCTGGCAACTTACTCGGCAAATCTCTCGAAAGATGAAGAGGATGCTGTCTTCATAATTTTCTTCATCGAACTCTCCGGAGATTCACGCGTTTATTTAACAAAATTTTCCCTGCGAAGATTACAATGAGTACCATATATCGGATTACCATATATTTGTCTTTGACATTATTATAGTCGGACGAGAATTTTTCCCGGACTCAAAATTGTGTCACGGTTTTATATTTAAGTAATGGTCAAAATAGTAAACGAATTTAGACGATTCTAAAAATAGATTCGAATATATGAATAGCAAAGGTACAACTGCAAAATATATTCATTCTTAAAATTTTAAATTTCCATTTTATTTGTCTTTACGTTTAATAAAAAGCAAAACTGTTCAAAGCCAAGGTAACACGAGACAAAAATATAAAAAATTTTAAGACCGATAGATGTTTTAGAACTACGCACACGCTGCATCACCAAAGTAAAATTTCGCTTTCTTTTCACTTTGCCTTTAAATTTTCTATAGGATTTTTACATCGCCACTTCTTTAGTGATTAATGTGTCCATGTGCTAATCTTCCTTGAAATCGGTGTGGCGTGTGGCCTATAAACAGTGTTGACTTTGTTTCTTGCCAAGTCTGCTTTCGAGTTCTCTAGCATGGTTAATGCAACTTGTTTGTTCGTAGCTTCAAAATGGATGTCTCTGCTCCACCTTATTCTAATTGTGCTTAGTTTGAGATTGCATTTATTTCTATTTACGTGTACATTAAAAATTTTGTTAAATTCATTTATGCATTCACAGGATATTTAATATTAGTGTATAAACTTCTAGGAGGGGCACGGTGCAAAGAAAGGACTTAGAATTCAGTAGTATTACGCAAATGCTTTCAATATGTGTATATGGTGTTGCACGTATGAGGATATTCCCGTTTCATTTAACTCTCTGACGCAGCGGTAGCAGAATGGCTTATTGTAATAGGAATCTAGCAAGCGGATAAGCACATGGATGGGAAAAGGGTTTGTTCGCGCAACAATATCCGTTCTCCTAGCCATGGAATCTTTGGACACCAGTGGTTAAATCACAAATGTTCCTTATAGGTTTGGTTTGGATTGGAAAGCTACGGTCTACGTTTTGCAACACGAGGGCTAATGAGACCGGGACCTACTGCTTAAAGCCGATTCCTAACGGCTACGAACATCCATGCCATAGTGGGATTCGAACCCACGAACTCCGGTTCCGAAGGCCAGCACCCTAACCAATCGGCCATCGTTCGGCGTGTTCCTTATAGAAACTTGTAAGCAGGCTTGTAAGGACTGTTGATATATACGAGACAGCACTCGCTCTTGATACAGAAGAATCGCCAAAAAGAAAAAAAAAAGAAAAAAAAAAAGAATATCTCCTACACTCTATTCTTAAAAATCGGAGTTGATTTAATTTGTTCTTTTAAACGTACGTTTGTCTTATGTGATATCCTAGAACAAAGTATCTGCTTGCCTGGAATGCCAAAAAAATAAAAATTCGTGAAAATAACAAATGTATTAAAGTTTTTGAAAATACTCTTATGAATTTGTTTAATGAACCGTAAATTTAGCATAGGACTTTATAGGTATCTCGCCAAATAGGTATCTCGCGAGATATCGGCTCGTTGGCGACAGTTTTGGCAACCTATTTTTGTCGCCAGTTCGTCGCCAAGTGTCGCCAAATGGGGCGTCACATGACAACTTCCGGTTCCGGTTTCTGGAATATTCCAGCAGTTTTTTCGAGCCTATAAAGCAGGCAGAGTCCCTAAACTCTCTACTCTTTAATTACTGTGTTACGAACTCACCAATCCACCATCCTATTTTCATCTTTTATTTGTTTATGCTCTGCTCGTTGTCAATTTCTCTGCTTACTGTAAGAAATCTCTGGATTTGAGCTAGTCCCAGGTAATCCAGTTCAACCACCTTCTTGAAGGTCTTGAAACAGAGAGTCGTTAAATGGATTTCTCGGTGTAAGAAGTACGCACGGTGTTTCACCAGTGCTTCCGTTTTGTTTGATGCGGAAAGAGGTACGTGAGCCAGCGGTATTGTGCTCGAGTTGTTCCGCGATGACATTGTATTTTTGAAATGATTACAAATAAATCATTGTTTTAGTGCTGTAGTCTTACTTAAAGTCCATTCAATCCCCGAACCCAGCTTTAAAGTTCGTAACAAAACATATGTGTCAGAAAAGTCAGTTTTTTACAATGAATGATTTATTTAACTTTATCGTAATAGTTCTGTAAATTAAATTTTTAAGGCTGATAAAAAGTTAAACTCTAATTATAATTAAAATGGAAAAAGTGGGTATAATAGAAAATGAAAATTTTAATATTGATAATATATTGGTCTAAATAACTTTCAAATATAATTTCAATAAATAATTCCAACAAGGAAAAGTATGGAGATAATTATCATGTCGATAATTATTGTTATAATAATTGGACAGTTTGATATAATTTGATAAGTTGAATCTTTTCATATCATCTTAGAAGTTAAAAAAAGCAGATTTTTAATTACTACAACACGCACACACATACATATATATATGCATGCAATTTTTTCCTTTAGATTTTCAAAAATGAAATATGTTGGAAAATTTTTCGAAAATGTTCGAAGCGTTCAGAAAAAGACTTAGAAGCTCAGTAGACACCTTGTGGAAGGAAAGGAAAGCACAATTCGAGTTTTTAAATCATGTTATACATCCCGAAGAGTTTCGCGACTTCAGATAATTTATAAACAACTCGCTATGGTGAACGAACTTCCCTATTTTCTAAATGGACTCACCTATTTCGGTCACGCTTAACTGTGATAAAGAGTTTGTAGTTCGTTGCGTATTACAACTTCTTCCTCGGACAAGAGTTTTAAAACATCACTATTTGTCCGAGTATTCCCATGAAATGTTCGGTCGAATACTGTACTTGAATCTCTATGAATACGGGAGGGGAAAAAGAATTGTTTAAAGTCAAGTTTAATTAGTAAAACTTGTTGATTTTTTAAAGCAGTCTTGGCAAACCAAAAGACTTGGCGGGTAGCATTATATACATTTTTATGTAAACATTACAGATAATACATTATAAACATTATTATTATTCACCAAATAACTGTAAAACAGCTAAAACTTTATAAAATATTTTTAATAATCAGTCATAAATGATTCAACAATTAATATAATAAATGTCATATTTGTTTTTGTTGTATATTTCAAGAATTTATCCGAAAATCAACGTCTACCTCCCTTTATAGGATAGCGAGAAAGAAGCGATGAATGTATTTTTCTAAAATAAAAAGTTTTAAATTCTAATGGTATTTCATCCGAGCTCAAATTGTTTACGAATATAAGCCCCTTTCTTTTTGCCGAATGCCGTTCTGATCGTTTTCAAAATATTTTCAACACCTCGCTCCGTATTTCGGAGAAGCACTTCGAAGGTCCAAAGCTGCAAAACGATTTCGGAGACTTAAATGCGTCTAAAAATAGACTCTAAATGATTAGCAGATTTCGTCCACAAACGACTCCGGCCGATATTGATTTCCCAATCGCATTATTAGATTCGCGAAACGGCGTTTGCCGACTTTTTCTCGCTTCCTCGTATAAGAGGAATAAAGAGAAATTATTCAAATAATTCCGAGAAACGCTTCATATGTCAGTGAATCGAGTAAATATGTTTTGTTCTGAAGATCAAAGTGGAAATTTCCGTGTGTTGTCACTCTTTTCATATTATACAAGTGATATTTACATTACTATACACACAGTGCACAAATCTCTGTATAAGAGCCGCGACAGCTCAATCGGCAAAGAGATTGGTTTGGTTTGGAACGCTACGGTCTACTGTTTTGCACACGAGGGCTAATGAGACCGGGAAGTACAGTTTAAAGCCGATTCCGAACGGCTACAAACATCCATGCCAGCAGCGGGATTCGAACCCGTGAACTCCGGATCCGAAGAGCAGTGCTCTACCATTCGGCGATCGTTCGGCATCAATCGACAAAGGGAACTGGAGGGTATAGTAACTGGAGGGTTGGTTACGGATCTGAGGTTCGAGTAGGTAAAAGATCAGTCCTGTTCCTTAATAGAGGTTAGGGCACGTAAAATAGGTTCGAGGTCACAATGTCCCCTATAACGTCCCTGGTTCTTTTGGTAGCGTGTGGCTGTCGAAGTTGTAGTGACGCGACGTACAGCTTAAAACAATAACAACTTTAATTCTTGACTAAAATATAAAGCTATTTACACAGTTTCCGAATGGAATTCACAGTGGCTCATGACGAGCTGGTACGGACATTAAAGTCCCAGGTTTGAGGTGAACCTAAATAGCAATCTGCAGTCGGGTGCCTGACAGATGTACAAACATCAGGGGTACAAATTAGAAAACTTAAGTACCACAAAAAACTGGAGAATGGCTTTCCAAAAACACCAACTCAACCTGTCTCGTTGCCTCCTTCCTTTTTTTTCAATCTTCCCCCGGAGTAAACTCACTCCACCTGACGTAACTTTTCACCTCTTCCTATTCGCTTTTCCTTCCCGCGTCGCCGTTCTTCTAGCCTCCGATTGGTCCTTTTGTTGGTGTTTGACAGTCTGTTATTTCGACGTCGCATCCGACCTTCTAACCACCTCTGACATCTCAATGGGTATCGAACCGAAAATCTTTTGTAGTTTAATGTCACTTTTCCAGATAGAATGTAGCCTTGGCCTGGGTTTCTATACAACCTCTTTGTGAAGCTAAAGGGGTGTCACGACATCATACCCCTAAGTTCCTAAACGATAGGTGTGAAATTTGAAGGACATGCCTGCAGGTTTTCTGTTTGGTATCGGTTTCTAAATTACGAGGTCCCGCATTGTTTGTGAAATTCTAGGGAGTAGTGTGTGTCACCTACATGATTCTCCTATAATAAAATGGTTAACAAAATCAGCGGCGTTGTATTGAAGAATGGTTTGCAGGCAGGAGCCCACCCGTTATTTAAAAATGTGCCTCTCTCTTCATATATATATATATATATATATATATATATATATATATATATATATATATGTCATTTCAAAAATTATTTCACTTTAACATTTTCTTAAAAAACTCGTATTTCTCATTTTAATTCCTTAATTATTTTCACAGCCTCAAAATGTATTAAGGAAAGGAGTTTCCGCGACTTAAAATTCTTCCAATACATTTCCCAAAGCTTTTTGTCCAATAGATGTAAGTTTTCTGTCCATTCAACACATATCCCAACTGTCGCCAGCTAATGGTTCAGCTTTTCTCATGACCTAACAGTTAAATTCGCTGACTAAGTTTCTTGAGTCTTGGGAAAATTCTATCTATCCCCGCTCTTGGATACACCACTGCAAAGTGATTTCTTGTCATTCTTTTGTCTGTCTTTCACTGTTAAAAGTCTCATTTTTATTAGGTAATGAATACAGTTTAAGTTTCGAAACGAACTGTGCCTGTTCTTTTTACCAAAATGGCTCGACTGCAATTTACTTTAATAGTCCAGCGGTTGAATAATTTCTGGTTTACTTACACACACACACACACACTATATATATATATATATATATACTATTCTATGTGTGTTTAGTATACATTAAGATATGTTTGGATTAATCAGAAAAAGGATTATTCTTATAAAAGATAACTTATAGAATTTGTCGTAGGAATTCATGTAGGGCAAATGAATTTGGTATCAAAATCAAGGAGGAGATTTTAACGTTTTTTTTCCTCTCCTACCGACCATCTAGTGTAACGTACTGAAGATATGGTAGGAGAAGCCGTCAAAGAAACAGGCTAGAAAACTGTTTAATCTAGACTAAATATTTTATTCAGGTGAATAAATTATGTACAGCTATGTACAGATTCAGTAGATTTCTGAATATTCTGGAATCTCGTGCTGAGATAACATTCACACAATAAGGATGCGTGGGTACTGGGTACAATGTGGCTAGGGTTGCTAAATCATTGGAACAGTTCGCTAATTAGTGCCGGTAATAAACGCTGACACTATCACCCCCGGGCTGACGATTAGTACAGTCGGCTTTCACACCAAGGTTCGAAAACTCAGAATGCGTATCACGCTGGGGTCCGTGAAGGAAACTCGGGATGCAAGACGATCCAAAATGAGAGCAAGGGTCACTTTCAGCTACCTTCTATGCACGAAGTAGAAAAAAAAATAGTAAAATAAAGGGAATGGGATTCCCAAGTCGAAGGTCGACTTCTTAGCAAACAGAGACTCTGGCGGTCTCTAAACAAGCAAACTCCGGAAATCGGAAAGATGAGTGGACTCCTCTCGAGCTCTACACAACAGCTCCAAAACCAACTCTCAAGAAGAAGCCTCAAGAAGAAAAACCGTCTTGACTCCGCCACTCTTCTTTTATAGAGGTCCCGGTTCCCTTCACCCGATTCTTCTGGAAACTTCTAGAACCAGGATGATGCAATCTTGCAGTCACTTCCCGACTGAATCAGCTGTTTCGTTTCCATATGTGGCCGAAAAGCCGTCGTTAAATCAGCCGACCCAAACAACTTAATTGCCTTTTTCGCTAGCGCTAATGGGCGCACATGTGGCACTGTAATTATTTACAATCATTTCCCCGAGTCTTTTCACTCCATAATCTCACAAAGTTTCAGACGCACTGGCTCCAGTACACGGACAGTTTTCAATTAAGTCCGGGACCTAGTACACAACTTGTATTGTTAGACCACCCGTTTCTACCTGCCGCTAACCGTAATTGTCCGCTGCGAAAGGTCACCTTCCGCTCCTCTTTCTTTAGGGCCATGTAACGGATCGTTACACTAGTAAAGTACCTGTAACATTGCAGTGCTCTAGGCACCTATTTGTTATCCAAAATAATTAACACACAGTCTTTTCAAATACATAGTAATTATCAATATATTTCTTCATAACAAGAATTAGCATGTCTAGCAGGACGTTCGATAAATATAAAGACTCGTTAAAAATGAACAAAATTTTATCCACATGAAAATGTTAGCCGGTGATAATAAAATGTATATTACAATTTTTTATACTACTAAAAAGTTGTTTACGGACTTGCAGATGTTTAAAAGGTTATTAATCGCTAAAATACCGAAGTCGAAAGTTGGAACGATGAGGGTTCTATTTACTTCATGAATGACAGACTGAAAAGAAAGTAGCGAAGCCTACCTCGCTTTAACGAGCCATTTTTTTAAAGAAGAAAGAGCGAATATGAAATGATGACTAGTTAGACTAGTTAAGAGAGAGGAGATTCAAACTTCCTATCAGAGGCCCCAGTAATTTGCAGCCTGTTACCGAAATTTGGGCTTTTCCTCTGTCTCCGAGTTTAGAATAAAAAGCAGTTGCATCTCGTTAAACTATTCACGAATTCCTACTGCGACGTCCAATGATTTTTAAAATTAACTTTAATAAATTAGGAAATGTCCGCAGCAGCGAGAATCGCGAGATCTGCTCTTTTTTCTTTCGGCGAGCATAATTGAAAAATTGGATTTGGCGCATCTCTCAGATTAAGAAGAGCAGCCAAAAAAGGACAAAAACGAAGTCGTCCGGCTGAATCTCGCAACGGCGTTCTTACATCATTTTAAGCTTGTTTTTTTCTTTCGCTAGTTTTATAGTTTTCAAGACTACGTGGTGGAGTGAAAAGACAAAGCAGAAACTTTCTCTCCACACTTTTTGTTTAAAAAACTTTCATTAAAAAATTGATGTGGATACAATATAACTTCCTCATTCCCTATTAAATTATACTCATTGCTTTATTTTGATTGCATGATGCTCATTGCATGATTCATCAGAATTATTTTAATAGTTATATTTATTATTTTATAGAAAATTATATTATTACACATTGTAGCAAGAATTCACTTTAAAAAGCATTGTTTCAATAGCACGTAAATACGGTGTTTTTCTGCATACATTTTATTTTTTTTTTGCAGATTGGTACAAAGAAATCTACTCAATAAAAAAACGGAGATGTAGATTTGGAGCTCTATGGTCTTATGTTTTGTTATACGAGGATTAATGAGGCCGAGACTTATTGGTTACAGACGATGCCGAATGGCTATGAATATCCCTGCCAGCTGCGAGTTTTGAACCCATGAACTCCTTTACACACGGACATCGTTTGGCATGAAGGTGCTGAACTAGTGGTTATAACAGTTCAAAATTCGAAATTTCAATTTTTTTACGTCTAATCGCTATTGAATTATACCTAGCAGCATAATGTGTTGAAAATTTTATGTAGATTGGAGATTGCAGTCAATGAGAAAGTGAATGACTAAACGTTATAGATTTCTCAAATACGAATTTCAAACATTTACGAAGAGTCATTTTTGACTTATGATAGATACATACTTACGTACAGATGTCATTGCGAAAATAGTTAATATATACTCAAGGAAGGTGACAATGAATAATTAAAGTATTTTTCTGTATGTACATCTACAAAAGTTTGGTTTCTTTTCCAACTCTATGTCGATTTACCTTCGAAAACACATTGTAAGCGATTTATTTATCATTCAAGTCAACCGTTCATACGGAAAGTTGTTACGTTCGAAAATACAGCTCTCTAACCACTAGGTTGGTTTACTGAGTCCTCTTGCAAAAGTTAGCATTAATATACAGTTTTACTTGGAGCATCGGCTATAATGCTCCAAATGAAACATTTTAGCTGAACGATGGCTGAATGAGTCGGACGCTTCTCTTCGATACCGGATATGAAAGATTCGAATTCCATCGCTCTCATCCGTTCGGAATCGGCTTTAAGCAGCAGATCTTGATCTCATTATGTTCTCGTTTGGTGAAACAGAAGGCTGTAGAGCTCCAAACCAGACCTTTAAGATACGGTGTATATCCCTTTTGCTATGGATACAAGCCCCGATTGTAGTGAAAAACCCTCTGTCTTGTTACCTTAAAAGGGAAGTTGTAATTTTTCATCCTTTAAATTACTGCCGCTCCCTGAAGTTTAAAAAAAATCTTGAAATTTTGAATTTAAATACTTTAAGTGATACAAAACTGAACCAAACTAAATTAAACATTTCCCGCCTAGTCCTCGTGGACTTTGGTATAGAGTGTTAAGACGAGCCTTCTCCGGAAAAAGCGAGTCTTCTAAAGCCGTTTTGCGCACACTCGGCGCCTATTAAGCGGCTCCCCGTCGCCAAGGGACTATCGCTTTATGAGCCATCACCTAATGGAGAAAGCATTACCATTCTATTTTTTAATCGAACACGTGTCTTGCCTCTTAGAGTGAAGATCGAAGCAGCTCCCTCCCCTTCCCCTTTAGTGTCTGAGATGGAGCGGCCTCTTATCTTCATCGGAAATTTGCCGTTTCGTTATCTTTCCACGGCATTTCTCTCCGCATAAATAGAGCGACGCTCTTCATATTTTACGTCTTTTCGAGAGCTCCTGTCTCTTCGAATATATGAGAAATTTACTTTGTTGCGTACAAAGTATTCTTAGAGAAGGAAAGATTTTTTTGTATCTCCCTACTCATATTCTCCACGACACTTTATGTGTTCAACCTTGAGATAAAGTCGAACACGTCGATGGTTTATACCTCTCAATGTCCTAAATTTCCTTATAAAATGACGTGTGAGTCACATTAAAACAAAACCAGCTGCATTGGTTTATCTCTATCTTTCTCTCTATATATACATATAGACAGACAGACAGATACAGGGTGCACAATAAAATTCCTTAGCTGTCTTTTTCTCTACAACCGTTGAACACAGAAATATGCATCCAATTAAAAATGTTTTAAATAAGTTGAGCACCCCTTTTATCGTATTTTTAAATTTCAAATCATAAGATCTAAATTATTGTGAATCCCCGAGTTCAATAGCATAATATTCAGTAAACATTGAAATTTGTTCAATGAATCTTAGCACAAAATTTTCCACCTCTGTGACAAAAAATTGAGAGATATTAAAACTTAAAATCAAGAAATTTCCTCCTCCATTTAGGGAAGCGATAAATTACAGAAATTTTGAAGTTGAAATCAAGGTGCAGTGTCTCCTTTACGCCGACAGCACGGAAGGGTTTCCTGATTACAAACGGGGGATGTATCTCCATAATCAAGTGGATATGTGCTATATTTTTAAGCAAGTAATGTTTCCTTAAAAGGGACATTGAGCCTGCTTTCAATCTCTAATTTCTGTAATTCTTCCTTAAACCACTTCGTGAATAAAAGAGAAAAATTCTTAACATTTTTACAAAGTTTGAATTTAAATATCTCGGTCAATTTTTGTCGAAATGAAGCGGAACTTTTTATTTTACGGTATTTACGTTGGGTTTTAACTTATCCCAAATACAATAAAAAAGAAGGAAAAAACTTATAATAGTTTAAATTTTGTAATTTTCGCAAAATTGAATTTTTTAATTTAAAAATACCATAAGAGATTTTTAACTTATGCTTTCCGTTAAAAGATTATTTTAATAGGCCTAAGACCAACCGTTTCAGAGAAAAAGCTGGCTTAAGACTAAAAAATACAAAGAATAAATGAGCCAGAGAATGAAACGCTACTTATGGTTGTAAACTCATAGGCAAACAGTTGTATTGTGACAGCCTGATCAACACGATTTAATAAAAATAATGTTGAGGGGATGTTCATGTAGGTATTATAGAAATTTTTTGTACAAGGGGAAAACTGACCAAATACATGATTACATAAAGGCGTTATTTGCAACAAACATCCTTCAATTTCTTTGCCAGAGAGAGATGTACCTCTCTTGTAATGTTAAGCAACTTTCAACATGGTGGAACATATTCGTAACAACAAGATCCAGGAGTTTTTTGTTCCCTAGCTGATGTTTTGAGAGCTGATTTTTTCTATGATGTTTTGAGAGAGCAAATTTTCGATGAGCAATAGTCTTCTCTAAGGATTTCCAGAAAGTTTTGGGTGAAGGAAAACGTGCTGAATGATGAGCACCTTTAATGCTTACGGCCTGTATGGGATGACAAGCTGCGTTATCCGCTAAAACTTTTGTTGCCTGTACCCCGAAAATTAGGATGTCATCAAAGTTTCGTTGGCCCATTGACCATGGTGCGTGCTCATATTGTGATGCTGAAAAGAGCATTTCATTATATTTTTAAAGTACTTTATCTACAACAATCTCTGCTTATTTCGCGCTGTATTAGTTAGCGTTTACAAGGAGACGATAAGTTAATACCTCTCATATGAGAAGATTATGGTAGCCTAGTCATCATGAGAGCCTAGAAATGACACTGTGAAGGAACAACATTTGTCATTTAACCACAACTGTCATTTTATAGCTAACCAGATTTACGATTTTCTACCACGAATGAAATCCAGTAAATTATGCTATAGAAGACGGTCACAGTTCCAAAACTCTTACTTCCTCTTGCACCATCTCCTTTGAATTTTACATCTAACGAGAGAATTCGCTGCATGCGCTGATTGTCTGAAATCTCTTTATTCTGTTGTGATATGTCCGACATGAGCAAATGTGATGAAATTTAATAAAAAAATTGAAGTAGAAATAAATATGGACAATTTTAGACTCAGTAAGTCAGCCGGAAGAAATACTTGTCCCAACAGACTGGAAGCAATTTCGCTAATTTTGCTTAGTTAACATACAAACCCCAAATCAACTTACATAAGAAGTAATGATTTTCTAATCTATATTAATCTACAAAATGTTTAAAAATTCAAAAATGTTCCTAAAACGAAGGCATTAAGAAATCATCTTCCAAGCTTGAAATTATCTCCAGAACATCAACAGGTCGCGGGAGGGAAGCATCCAAATACATTATTTGGATGGAGTTCGCATCGCGTGTTATTAAAGTTCCTTCTAATTACTTTAGCGAAGTGCCCTCCAATATTTTCTGGTTCGCTTACTTTAAACTCATTTCGCAAACGCGTCCAGGATTGGTTAAACCGACTCCTCTAAAGAGATGGATGGATTGGCAGAGGTTTATATTGATCGATCCTGAACCGAAACCTGCCGAAAAATGGCTGGATTATTTTTACATTGTTTATTCCTTTTGATTATACTTTTGTAATTTATTTGGATAGGAGATATTTGTGTAGAAAACGAGAAGTAATAATACTGGGCGTCTACTCATCAGGAAAAATTGCAAAGGTTTTAGAAAATATTTTTTTATCCTCTGCAATTCAGTTCTAGAAATTGATTTATTTCTTAATCCTTAAAAAAATCTGAGGTCTATATAATTTTAAACAGATTCATTTTTTCAAATCTCTTTTAAAGTAAAAGTATTTATCTGCTACTGTAATGCATCCATATATATATATATATATATATATATATATATATATATATATATATATATATATATATATATATATATATATATATATATATATATATATATATATATATATATATATATATATATATATATATATATATATATATATATATATATATATATATATATATATATATATATATCATGCCTTGAGGAAGTCAACTATTTAGTCAGAGAGCCGAATAGTATTTCGTAAAATCTTTATTCATGACTATTCACAAATAAGTATTCAATCATTACACATGGCAGCCAGTGGGTTGCGTCCGTACGCTAACAAAGGACAAACACTTAGCGTGGGTTCATCACCTACTTAATCTGAAAACGCTCTCTTTCAATTATTGCGTATCAAACATTTTTATATGAAATTGTTAGTGATTCGTGCACCTGCATTAAAGAGTGCGCTTCGTTTTCTGCCTTTAACCTCCCCCCCCCTAAATTATTAATTTAATGTTTTCAAACATAATTATATACACACACACATGTATGTAATATTAAAATTATTACCCTTAAAAAACCTCTCTAATTTTCTCGCTTTTCCCTTTTCAGTGTTTCATATCTTTTTTCACAGCTGCGTATTTAAAGGAGTTTTCGATGACATAAAATTCTTTTTACTGGTCTCCTAAAGCTAACTCTAAAATAAATGCTTATTTTCTACCCACTCGCCACACTTTCCAGCTGTTCCAAGAAAAATGGTTCACATTTCTTATGATCTAAGTTCCTTTTTGACTGTTAATAGCACTGATTAAGCTGATATCTTATGGGGAAATTCACTATCGCATCTCTCGCTGAGGGAGAACTTTTTATTTGAAAAACGTTTTCGTGTATAATTCATTGCTCTGCTCTTGTCGGAGAAACATGTCTTTTACCTGGCCTTAAAAAAGGTTAGTGGAATTCCTGAGCTGACCTGGCATAAGCCATACAGCAACTAATGACTAAGTCCTCACAATAGCTTTCCTGCCTTCGTAGTCGAAGTTCCACAGTTCAGGGCTTGACCACCACCTGTTCTGTCTTCGCTCCTCCACCTTCCGCACTCCACGTCAAGAAGTCGCCACGAAGGGAGAATCCAGGTCTTCATTCAGCAAAGCACTTTTAACCTTATATATAAACCTTATAGCACTTTTAACCCTCACAATTTTAACCTTAGCAATTTAGCAGGGGCCTGAGATCCGGGGTTTCCTCCTCTCTCTTTTCCTTTATTTTAAAGATACATAGATTAATAAGTGAAGAAACAAATACAGATACAATGAATTACAATAAAAAACTATACACAATAAGTACAAAACATTAAGAATCTTGCAGTAGCTCTTTGCAGACTTCGAC